>CAMZMU010000038.1:46258108-46586755 GCA_947311845.1 Poa pratensis
AGTAACATGCCCTTATAGCTATCTTCTTATTGTTTGGCTTACTTGTGCTGCTGTCCGAGCGAATCTCTCTTGTTTTCTCGTTTGTGTTGGTGTACTTGTATGTACTAGTTGCTTTGCACGTGCAACGCATGACCCATAAATAAACTCGATACATGTGAAACTTGGGTCAAAATGAATCCATATAAAAGCTGGAAAGAACTGACCACATTTTTATACCTGATTATCAATCTGTGAGTGTTTGACGTGTATATAAAGCTGATATTTTTCTATTTCTTGACAGCTGAATAAGTCCTTTGGTCGAAGGACTGTACATGTCCCTGTATTTTTTGGCATCAGATTTTCTCTTTCAACTAGAGCTGGGGTGTGAACGACTGTCTGAATGTCGTGGGCTTTATTGATTCAAAACCAGAGTCATACAATTTGCTTAAAGGTGTGACTAAGGAAAGTCTGGCAGAAACCTAGGCACTCTGAATCTCCAGCTCCCTCACTCGCATAGTTCGCACACCCATGGGCAACAATGTTTGTTGGAAAAAAGGACGCAAAATGAAATAAGCACGCCGATCTCACGAAAGATAGCATTGATCTTGGTTCTACAATTATATAAGACTGCCTTGTTGAATTAATATTTGACTTGCTTGGATATGTGTATCTTCAATTGCTGAAGCACTATGTTTCCATGCTATAGCTTGTATGTAGCTGTAAATAGGTTGTCGTACCCTCTTCTTGTCAAAGAACTCATATAGCTGGACAAACTGCAAGCAAAAACATTTTTGATTTACCTTGTACCCTAATAAAGCAAACCTATTAAGTTGGTTCAGCTAATGTGCATACCTTCATTTCGGTTAGGGTTGCTTACCATTGCATTCCCCTAAATCATTTCTTGAGTGCACAATGACCCCTGAAAGAACATCTATAAGCTCAACATTCTCCTGCCCAACAACATATTTTTGTCAAAATTCAGTAAATATTTTTCATTTGATCATCCGGTGCACTTTGTTCTCTGAAAACTGCAGAGATTCATTTTGTCATGGAACTCTTTGTCAAGTCCGTAAGAAATAAAAATCATGGATACAATAACACAAACATATGGCAAGAAAATAAATAAATTGGGGTGCTATGAATTGCATTTGATTGCCCAATTTATGTACATGTACCTATTTATCTCTATTCTACAATTTCTTCCAAACCAAAAGAACTCACCATTTACTCTCTTGAGTAGCTCTGTTCTCCCTCTGCTCATATAAAATAGCCTGCTGCACACAGTGACATCATGTCGCAGAAAATACCCATTCAGTTCTTTATACCAACAAATGCCAAGCAAAACGCCTTACAATAGTGAACAAAGGTAGTACTATTTTGCAAGGAACCCATAAATAGTTAAAAACTGAGGGTATAATCTGCTTCGTAAAGAAAATATGCAAACAAAATTTGAAGCCACGCTAAATGCCTCAAGTCCTGGAAACAGCAAGTACCATTTCTTTTTTCTTTTTGACTGTAGTAGTAAGCATTATTTGGTAGTGCCCAAACCAAATCATATCAAGAACAATCGTCACATACTCGGGGAACAAATTGCTATGTCAAATTCGAAGATCATCTTTTATCGAGTCGGCTATGCAATGTTAAACCCCAATGCAGATATTTTTTAACAGATGTTGTATCATAACCAGTGCCCAAACCAACAATCCTTGCAACAATTAAACTTAATAAACAGATGATGGTACTTACAGAGAGATAGCTAGAATGGCAGCAACGACCATCCCCAGGGATTGTGGTCAGTTCGGTGTCCACACCGACAGGGATCATGATCTCCGGGAGAAGGCTCTTGAGGTCGGCCAACAACCATCGCCGTCCGGCCGTCCGGTCGGCCATCCATCACCATCAAGCGAAGCGAGACAGTGAGAGCGTACGTGCAAATATCTTCCGGTTCGTGGCGTGCCTCCCACTCCGTCAGGGCTGCACTACCGTCGCCCTTCCAGGAGAGCCCTTAGGCCACCAGATCGACTCATATCGCGACCTCTCTCCCTGGCCCCCTTCCCGATTTCTGAAACCCTAGAGAGGAGTCCATGGAGCTGGCCAGCAGTTCTTCTCATCCAGACAGCTCTCCATCGATCGTCGAGTGGGCGCCCGATGCAGAAGGACAGTGGCGCACGTCAGGCGTCATAGGAGGCGGCGTTGTCACGTGGAGAGACAGATCGGAGGTGCAGATCGAGGGAGCCACCTCCGCGCACACGGATTAGGCGCCCCTGCGGCAGGAGCCGGGAGGCGGACCGGGACCGAGAAGAGGAGGGTGGACTCGCGCGTGTGGAGGAGAACCTGTTTTGGCGGCCGGGGTGCGTGCGATGACGGCCGTGTCGGTTCCCTGTCGCGTCGGTGCCCTGCCGCCTGTGGGTCAGGCGCCGGACAGATCAGCGAGGGAGGTGGGCAGGCAGGGATGCAGTCTGGCTAGCGGCGCGTCGGGCGGGGATGGAGGGTTGCCGGCGGCGGGGCGGTGCGTCGGGCTGGTCATGCAGGCGTCGCATTGTTTTGATCTGTTTTTTAATTTCTTTTAGGCAGTGGCAATTTATGTAATTATCACGAAAACGAAAAGGTGTGTTGAGTTGTCAAACATTGAAGCGATCTGGGTCGTTGGTCAAAAATTGAACGTGTAAGATTTAATGTACCCGAATATGTTTGCTCTTTTAATAGTAGTATAGATTTTCTTAGCATGTTGTTTTATTTATAAACCGTGGGAAAGCCTCTTTCGAGAGAATAATATAACACGACGGTTACTTTGAGTTTCGGAATAATTCCGATCTCCCTTTTTTTTAAGAACAATCTCGTACAAGCTAGGATTTTTTTTCTTTGGGGGTGGATCTAGAATCTAGATGGGTCCAGCAAGCCGACTGGGCCGGAGAACCTCACTCAGCCCAGCTAGTAAGCGAGCACGAGCCGAGCTTAATATCCTAGCCGTCCATCCTTCGATCGGACCGCTCCAATCCTCTGCGCCATTCCGTCGAAGAATCCCGGGGCAACCTCCAGTCCTTATATAAAAGCCGGGGTGATTTCTAGGGTTTCCTCCGCCGCAGCCACACACGCCACAGCACCAGCTGACCCTCTCTTCTCCGACGGCCTCCCCGTTCAGATTACCATGGTGAGATCCTCCCCATCCCCCGATTTCGAAAGCTTTGTGTCTCGATGTTCGTACGCTCGCGATGTTTTCTTACGTGCTTGGTTCTCGCAGTCGACGGAGAAGAAGCAGTCGAACCCGATGCGGGAGATCAAGGTGCAGAAGCTCGTGCTCAACATCTCCGTCGGCGAGAGCGGTGATCGCCTCAATCGCGCCTCCAAGGTATCATCAATCAATCCCAACCCATCCATCACTACACGTGCTCCTCCATGACGAAAATTATTCGATGTCACTTTACTAGGATACTTTTTAGATCTATAGTTGCGCAATTCACCCCCATGTGAAAACTTATCGAGAAGTCTATGCCGTTTTAGTCTGATGCGTGCTTGCATATTTATCTTTCTTAATTTGATAGAGGCCATCTTTATTCATACGATTTTGCTCTACCAGGTGTTGGAGCAGCTGAGCGGGCAGTCGCCAGTTTTCTCAAAGGGTAAGAAGAGCTACGAACCTTGTTATTCATCCTTCAGCCCCTTGAGAAGTGTTCCAATTTGAGTGATGGCTTGATGGAACCCTTCGCTCTAAAGTTCGAATTGGTGGCCGGATTTAAATATATCCTGATTATGTTTAGGGTTTCGAAATTGTGCAATATGCTTGACTGTTGTCTTGTTATGAGTACTGATTGATGCTATGCTGTGCTCCAGGGTTTGAAATTGTGTTGTCCATGTTCCATGGGTTCTAAAATTAGGCACTGCCATGGGCCACAGTTCAAAATGGTTGAGTGTTCTATTGTTTGATTTGTCTTTGAATCAGAACTAATAGAGTAGATGTTATTTGTTCGTTTGATTTAACTAATAATTTCATATTAGATTCTTGTATCTGTAATGGTAATATTTGTAACGTATTAATCTACACCTTAGCCGGTTCATACAAAATTTGTACAAGGGGCAGATTAAAACAAATTAATAAAAATATATTTTATACTAGACTTTTATACTTCTCTTAACATTCTTCCTATAATGTTATTGTGTTAATCATGATATTTTTTATTAATTAGATTTCATATTAACCATATATTGCATTTTTGGATCATTAGTTACAATATTACTTATTGTATGGTTGTAGTGTCTGTCACTGCAAAGTTTTTCACCGCTAAATTAATAATAGTGTACTAAAATTTCTCCTTGACATAATTTTTAACGACGGCATAAAATATGTGTGTGTGTATATTTTAATATATCTTTAAATATAGTGATAGAGACATTTAGAGCGTACATTCAAATAAAATATCTTAGTAGTGGTTCTAGTGTACTATTAGAGCATTTTTTTTAGATAAAGGGAGTTTATTACTTAAAATGTTTAAGTATTACACCCAGCCTCTGCATAACTAAGATGCACACAGCCGAAGTGTACTATTAGAGCATCTCCACTCGCGGCGCCCAAATGACCGTCCAAACGCATTCCGGACGAGGCCGGCCGTTTGGGCGCTGTCCTGACTAGTGTTGGCTTTGGGCGCCATCGCTCCCCACTCGCGGCGCCCAAAGTTGGCTCAATCCAGTTTTTTTTTGACAAATTCAAATAAGAGGAACCTTAAATAATGGCGGGAATTCGGAGTTTCAACCGCCAACGGCCACGATCGGCCACAAATTCAGAGTTTCAGCCACGATCGGCCACACTCGGCCACAACCGGCCACAAATTCAGAGTTTTGGCCACGATCGGCCACACTCGGCCACGAAGGTTGGGCCATCAAAATACACAAGTAACACGTCAAGGGGATCGCAAGCCGGCGGTCACCTGATTTGACAGGCCCTTCCCGCTCTCTTCCAGAGCACAGATGGTCTCATGGCAGCCGTGGAACTTGTTGACAACGCGTTGAACGATGCGCCACCTATGCTCGATGGCGCCCTGGCCGTGATCCATGTTCACCTTGTAGTAGTCCTTGGTGAACTTGCACTCGTCAAACTCTGTCTTGATCCTCGACCAGTAGGCGGTGCTTGTTTGGTTTGCGCCGGTGATTGAGCAACCGACAGTAATGGCCTTCCATGATTCGACATGCACTCGTCCTCCTTGGTTGTCCAAATTATGCCACGGCTGCCCCTTTTCTTCTTCTTCGGCGGTGCGTCCTCGCCGGCCACATCATCGTTCGCTGCCCCCTCCTCGTCCTCGTCCTGTCCTCGTTGAACTTGTCGTCGTCTACGACGCCCTCCGCCGCCCGGGCGCCGTCATTGATTAAGTCGGCCATGATGTGGCTGTTCTCCTATGCACACAACACAACGCCGGTGGTCAAGACTGGCCTATGAACACGTCCTCCTACACACCATGAATACAGAACACGGCATCATACCTGGCTGAGATCCGACAGATCGGGGGTCATTCCGTCGATCACATGGGAGGCGCCTGCGTCGAACGAAAGGCTACGACCGGTCTGGGCATGCAGCTGGACGGCGGGTTGCCTCCGCAACGCCGGCGAATTCAGATCGACAGGCTCGTTTAGATCGAGGCTACACGGAGGGAAGATGGTTTTGGGGTCGAAGCCACCATACTGATGCTGGCATTCGCCGTACTCGGGTAGAACCTGGAGCGAGGCGTGCCGGCGGCGCTGTCGGTGAAGAAGGACGAACTCGACGGCGAGCCGCCGATCTCTCATCGTAGCGGAGCGCTTCTCTCTTGGCTTGCTCCCAAGGCGAAGGCTTGGTTCAAGGCGGCGGCGGTCTTGTTCATGGCGGCGATGCTCTTCGCCGTCAATGGCGGTTATCAAATGACGAGATAAAGACAAAGCAAACAAAGATAACACAGAAACTCCAAAGGCAGGCTTGCTAGAACAACTAGATGAAGCACCACAAGATTTGGCAAATGCTGGAAAACAACATATGCCCAACAACACAGGTTGTAAAAAAATGTTTTTTTTAATTATTCAATTAATCTTCAAGCATTTTACAAACTATGTCACGTTGTTATGTGATTTTGTTCAGATGATGTCATCAATACAAGAACAGACGAAGAGACAATCAAATGTACAACTATGTTGAATAGAGCAGACATGGACTTGACAATTCAAAAGGAGAAGAATATTGTGACACTATGGATGCAAATGAAAAGTACTTGCACTACGTCTTCAATGGTCGGAAGTATAAGAAAAAAACTAAGAATGAAAAAGAAGAAGTACCGTAAGTCAGACAAGCTTAATTATTACAAAAAACTTATCGTACATGTATATTATGTCTATAATATGTCACCAATGTTTTTACACACCTTAATATTCGTGTCACCTTGTAGATCACCTTTTATTCAGATTGGTTCTACGTATTGCTCATCCAAGAAATTTCGAGATTCTTTTTGGCCACGTGAGTTTCTGAACTCTGAAGCCATGGGTATATGGACAGAGGATTTCAATAAAGAAGCAAGAAAGTTAGCCATGCACAACCCACTCGAAGTAAAAAATAAGCATTATCTTGCTACCTGATGGTCAGTATCGCATTGTACATTACATTTGTGACTCAGTTGAACTTCTGAAAATTTATAAATTCCATAAAACAGATGAAGCTCGTTGTTGATCCAGAAAAATTCGACCCTAAATGTTGCATGAGAGAATTCAAGAAGTTAAATAAAAAGTACAACATTCTGAATGATGACCTTGTGAGTTTATCAAACTTTACAACAAAATTGTTTCAATTCACTAGGTGATTTGATCTCAACATATGAAATTTTTCAATGATGCCATGCAGCTGTACCTCCCAATTGTGGAAAACAATCATTGGATTGTATGTTGCTTCAACATACTACGTCAACAGTTTCGTCTTTTTTACTCCATGAAGTCATCAGAAAATGCAAGCATATTGGATACTGCAGCCATGAATCTGGTAAGTAAATAAACAACAAAATCTGAAAAAGTCAAAATCTTTGTAGAACTAACAAATCAATGCTTGGATTTCACAGTTCAAAAATTTCTAAACGCTTGTTAATCAGTCGGAGCTTTCCAATATAGACTTTGCCACATTCACGCGCTACACTCCTGATCATCCCAAGCAAGAAACAATGTAAGTTTTTCCTGCATATACATCATCTCAGTTATTTTAAAAACAACGCTATTGATGGCGAATATTATTATTTAAATTTTATTCTTATCAAATTACAGCTACGATTGCGGTTTCTACCGCATGTTATTCATGGATTACTTTGATACCAAGGTCATGTTGGACTTCAAACGGAAGGTATTGTATATTACCGCAGGTTGTTGCCGCTAGAATAATTCAAAACAGAGAGAATATCGACAAGATTATGGATAAAGAGTTAACGAATTAGTAGAAAAAACTGTTTCTATCATATATTTTTGATCTGTACAACTATGAAGAAAGTATCGGACTTTGATAAAAACCTTTAACTAGAAGCTTTTGATTTGAACCTTTGAATATCAGTTGATGTAATGCTATGTGGATCATTCTATATAATTTTCATGTTAGTGCATGTACAACTTTTTCTTTCTTCTTGTACATCTTGTCAAGAGTGCCCGTACAAACAAATATAGATAACCTGTACATCCCGAAACAACAGGATGTACAACCTGCAGCACACACTTTGAAACTCTAGAGCTCTGCGAAGCAGAGCCGCCGAGGCGCAACCAAGATACGGCGCAGCCGTAATGAAGCGCCTAGAGCTCTGCGAAGCAGAGCCGCCAAGGCGAAGCCGAGTCGTAGCACACGCTACGACAACTGCGCGCAATGACAAATGCGCGCAACGACCAATGCCCCCTTTCAAGACATTATTAAAATTTAGCGAGCCGAAAGCGAGCCGTAATACTATTTATAACTATTATTGTCCAGGCGCAGCCGAGCAGTAAAAGTTTCTCTTTTTCGTGTTAGTGCATGTACAACTTTTTCTTTCTTTTTGTACATCCTATCAAGAGTGCCCGTACAAACCAATATAGCTAACCTGTACATCCCGAAACAACAGATGTACAACCTGCAGCACACACTGTGTACTCTCTTTTTCGTGTTAGTGCATGTATAATTTTTCTTTCTTCTTGTACATCCTGTCAAGAGTGCCCGTACAAACCAATATAGGTAAACTGTACATCCCGAAACAACAGGATGTACAACCTGCAGCGCACACTGTGTATTCCTTTTTTCGTGTTAGTGCATGTACAACCTTTTCTTTTTTCTTGTGCATCCTGTCAAGAGTGCCCGTACAAAATAATATAGGTAACTGTACATCCCGAAACAACAGGATGTACAACCAGCAGCGCACACTGTGTACTCCTTTTTTCGTGTTAGTGCATGTACAACCTTTTTTTCTTCTTGTACATCCTGTCCCGTACAAAACAATATAACTAAACTGTACATCCCGAAACAACAGGATGTACAACCAGCAGCGCACACTTTGAAACTCTAAAGCTCTGCGAAGCAGCCTGAGGCCGAGGCGCAGCCGAGATATGGCGCAGCCATGATGAAGCGCCGTAGGCGCCTATAACTCTGCGAAGCAGAGCCGCTGAGGCGAAACCGAGCCATAGCACACGCTACGACAAATGCGCGCAACGACCAACACGCGCAACGACCAATTCACCCCTTTCAAGTTATTATTAAAATTTAGCAAGCCGAAGGCGAGCCGTAATACTATATAAAATAATTCTACTGATCTTATTAATTAAAATATATAGTTAACTTATTTCATATTTTTTTAATATTTAACTTAATATTTTTTATCTTATCTTTATGTTATTTAAAAGTATTTTTATCTTATTTTTATTAATTAAAAGTATTTGTATATTACAATTAAAAGTGCAACCTCCCTCCCATAACTTTCCCTAAAAACTCCTTGGCCGAAAATGACAAAATGAAAAAAGCAAAGTGAAAAAGGAGGAAAGTTGCTACGTAGGTTTGTTAGCACAGATATTTCAACCTGTCACGTAAAGGGAAAAAGGGTCACGCTAGCGGGTAACGGGTCCGCACCGTCGAAGAGTCAACCCGCGAACCCGAAAAACGGTTCACGTCGGGATACCTTCCGCGCGCGACACGTGTAGGCAGGGGAGAGCACGCGCGACACGTGTAGGCAGGGGAGAGCACGCACGGGTGTAGCGACACCCGTGCTAGGCCAGCCGAGTATGTTACCTTGACAATAAAGCCCTTCAGCATTTTTAAAATTGTATAAAATATTACTTTAATAGGCACAACTTGCATCTAACATGTCAATTTAAATCCAAATTCATATAACAACCAAGAAAAAAATATAAATTTGAAATAAATAGTAAGGTAGCGCAAGTTGGGCTTTGAATTTTGCTCATTATCATTTATGAGAGCGGATTATTATTATTTTACTTATATTTCGAATTCATACTCAATTTTCTTGACATATTAGACTTAAGTTGTGCCCATGATCTTTTTTCTTCAGATTTTTTCACATTGTTTAAGGGTGTCCACCGAGGCGGGTGCACCAAAAATGCCGAGCTATACAAATACAATGATAATTATATGGCACAAACCAGCCCCTCGTAATTTCAGCTGTGCACATCATGTCACACAGACCAGCCCCTCGTAGTTTCGATTGTGCACATCATGTCACACAAACTGACACCTATCTGAATCTGAAGTTTCATTACAACCCAAACAGTGGTCTAATCTGATCTGACAGAACTCATGGACAGAATCAACTCCCTGAGAAAAGTAGGGTCCTAACAATACTAATGGTGAACTGTTCTCAGACCCTCAGACACGTTTCTTGAGGCCGTCCCCAGAGCCTCTGAGATGCTCCTCACCTCAGCGATCATCGCCACAATGTCGTTGAGCTTGTTAATCGCAGAGCCAACTCCCTGCAGCCACAGTGGGAAGGAAAGATCAGCTCTTTGAAAACTCTCTCCCATGTTTGAACAAGCAGGAAAATATTATATTTCAAACATGAAAAAACATAGTGTGTTGTGACTTGTGATATAATTTTTTTTTAGTTCAGTGTGGTTTTTTTCGGTCACAAAGTTCACACTGTCGTACACCTTGCCCTATTCTGCACAAGTTCCAGATACAGATACATACCACTCCGGCAGCTCCAGCAGTTACTGCCATTGGTGCCGTCACTGAACTTAGCCCTGACGCACACATCACCGGTATGCTGACCGCCCGAGAGATGGAATATGCGGCTGCCAATGTTGGTGTTGCCTACAATTCGTTGAACATTGGTTATGAATTGGTGAAACAAGAAAATAACGGCGCCTGACACTAGGTGTTCTATTTACTCATTTTTGCTCTACCTTTTCGATCAGTCCAAGCACTCCGGGCTTTGTCGGACTGGAGCACTTCCCTCCTTCAGTCTGGATGATATCCGCACCTTCCTCTTCAAGTAGCTCTGCAAGTCTCACCTGTAATGTTGCACAAAGGATTCCAGATTAGAGCACTTGGTTAACTGTCATTTCAAGAAATCCTGTAACAGAATGTATGAGAGGATGATATACCTGATCTGGGAGGCTCAGTGTGTGAGGAACTGTTACGGATAATGTGATGTCTGGGAACATCTTCCTTGTCTCCCTGGTCAGGTTCAATATCTGAAAAATATCACACTTATTTTGTATCTTCACATGGAAACTATGTCGCCTCAATAAACATATCAACCATTAGCGTAATTGATAATTCCAAATTAAAATAAACTGAAAGAGTTTACCTGCTCGGAAGAGAATTCGATGCCCTCTTCATAAAAGGAATCGTAGTTTCCGATTTCAATCTGCATGGAGAAAAGTTTGTGAAGGCCAGTAGCTAGAAGAATAAACAAAATGATGCTCTTTTGAATCTTGTTGCATAGTTTGCACCCAAAGCTACAGACTAACCATCTGCGCACCAGCTTGTACCGCAGGTTGGAATGCTGAAGGATCTACAGATGATACACAAATCTGCAATATGCAATTCCCATGATGCACTTAGCATAGGTTAACTCTACAGTTGGGTAAAGGAACTACAGTTGACAACTTCTGATAAGTCCATGAAAGGTTTCCTCACCGGAAGGTTGGTAAGCTCCAGAGCAAGCTTTACCAAGTCCTGGTCACATGCTATGTCGACATGGGTAGCACCTCCCTGAAGTCATTAACAACAGTATGACAAGTCTGCGGATGATGGGTCGTATGTGATATATGCAGGACAGCACAAGATTATTAAGATAATTGCATAGGTGACATAATTTTATTTTTGGATCGGTGGATCATATATTTATCAAAAGCTGGCATTGGTCTTCTAGGTACATTCGGCTACAAAATAGAGGCTTTTGTACTGAATTCTGCTTGTTATTATTGCGTACTTTGTAAGGTTTTTTGAAATGGTTCATACAAAACTTTCTAGTAATATTAGAAACGTTGCAGTCGAGTTAGTAGTTGGACAAGAGTATCAGAGTGGAATGATAACAACAGTTGATTCCTGAATCCTGATTTCCTTGACGTTGACTGAATTTGACGAGGATACTTTAATGCCACAAGTAACTTGCATCGATAACGACTTCTCCAAAACATACTTCACAACTAATGCACTGACTGAAAGATAATATGTGCTGGTTCTGATTCTTCCGATCAGATAAGCGACAAAGCTTAGGTAATAATGAAACACTGCCGTCTGCTTGTAGGCTTCTCGATTGACAAAATCAGCAAATGACCTAAGCTGACATTACTAACAACTCCAGAGCCACATCAGCAGAAAACTAAGCTTCACTATTTTGTTCAGTGGATTTTATTTAAACAAAAAGAAGTATGCAAAAGCTTTTAGATTTACCCACAATGTTTTAACAGGCATGAAAAATAAATGCACCACAACAGTATCCACACCTTATCTGCAGCCGTGACAACAGATGCAACATTGCTCCTGTCGAAGTTCTGAAGCCCGGAAATGATCTGCAGGTGCAAAGGTTCACTATCAGATTTCAGAAAGGAGAGTCCATCAAAGCAAAGCAAATTCTGTTCCTCTACGCTTCAATCTAGAAATGACTTCTAGACTTGCACTTATCCCGTCTGAAGAGAACACTAATACAACTCAACTTCAGAAAGAATGCTCTTTGTCTGTCAGAACTAGCATTAATCAACAGAAGTGAAGTAATAGCCAAAGCTGGGTAAGGAGATGGAGAGTGAGACCTTGAGAGCCCTGTTCTCTCGGAAGGGCCTGAGCACGGCGTCCTTGGTGGCAGCAGAAGCCGCTGAGGCGCGGACGGCGAACACGGGTCTCCGGCTCGCCACCACGGGCCGGCACTTGGCTGAGGTGAAGGACTGCACCTGGAGAACTCCTAGTGAGCCCGGTGCTGCCATTCTTGATGCTGAAGATTTTTGAGACTGAAAGAGATAAGGAGACTGTACTGCACAGAGAGAGGCTCTAGAGTGGATATGTTATCTTCCACGGTGCAGCAAATACTTGACAGACACCTGGAAATCTCACATGGTTGAGCAAGAGGCCCTTGGAAGTTTGCAACCCTTGCAAATTGCTCCTCGGCTGTCAGATTAGTATCACATAACATGGTGTAGAATCATGTTGCCATGATGAGTCAATTTCGCTCACTTGCCTAAGTTTTTTTGGAGACATAAATGTAAAGATAACTATCTGGATTTTGGGGTGATAATTCTTCAGAGTACACTTAGCATAAAGATTGAACCACTCGTGTTACATAACATTCAGCAAAAATTGCATCATTGGCTTACACATACAGATGAACGAGAGTGAACACATTAGCTGTTTCTAGAAGTGGCTTAAACACTTTACGATGGAGATTAAACATCGAATTTTATTCAGCGCGCATACAGGTTGAGAAGATTTCGTATCCCGGTATAGCATTTTGACGAACACCTTGCTTGCCTCTTACTTGCGGATGCCGTTCAGACGCTCGACGACGGTGATCAGTCCCTGCAGGCACAAGTCACCGTCGCCGTTCGCCACCATGGACGAGAACATCTGCCGGTACAACGCCGCCCCTGGCAGCACATTGGCCTCCTTCTCCTGCTCCTGTCCGTCCCCGACCTCCAGCGCCATGCCGAGGTCCTTTACAATGTACCGCACGGCGCCCCCGGTCGCGAAGTCGCGGCTCAGCACGCGCTCGCCGAAGAGGTCCATGACGCGCGACCCCGCCGCGCCCTTGGACACCGCGCCGAGGAAGAGCCGCGCGTCGAGCCCAGTGGCGTCGGCGAAGGCCAGGGACTCGCCGAGGCCGACGACGGCGCCGGCGACCGCGATCTGGTTGGCGATCTTGCTGCTCTGGCCGCTGCCGGGCGGGCCCATGTAGGTGGGCCTGCCGAGGGGGGCGAAGAGCGGGGCGAGCCAGGCCACCACGGCCTCGTCCCCTCCGGCGAGGACGGCGAGCGTGCCGTCGCGGGCGCCGGCGTCGCCGCCGGAGACGGGGGCGTCGACGGCGTGGCAGCCGGCAGCGCGCGCGGCCGCGGCGACCTCGCGCGCCAGGGAGGGGGAGGAGCTCGTGCAGTCCACTAGAACGCCGCCGGGGCGGAGCCCCGCGAGGGCGCCCGTTGCCGCGTCCAGGACGACGACGCGGACGTCGCCGGGGTTGCCGACCATGGTGAAGACCACGTCAGAGGCCGCCGCCACGGCTGCGGGAGATGCCGCGAGGCGTGCGCCGGCAGCGACCAGTAAATCAGCCTTGGCTGGAGTGCGGGCGTAGGCGGTCACCGCGTACCCGGCTGCGAGGAGGCGCGGCCATGGCGCCGCCCATGACGCCGATGCCGATCCACCCCACCCGCGTGACCCCGGGTCGGACCTGCACCGGGTAACCAGCCGCCGCCGGCTCAAACTTCTCCCCATCCTCGATGGCCATGTGCACCTAGCACCTCCACTCTCAGCTCTCAAGTTCCCAACCACCAAAGCTACCTCTTTTGTTTCACGTTCACGAGACAGCGACAAAATCAATAAACAACTCAGGCATTGGCTCCAGAACGCAGCCACACCCTATCGCACCATTGCAGATTCACAGCGTCACAATTCACAAATTGAACAAATTATCTCGAGCACGACGAGCAGGTTGTTATTTTCCCATGATTGGTTGTTCCGCGGTGTGTAAAGTTTACACAAGCGAGTAAGCGACGTCGCTCGATCAAACCAGAAGATCGACTACTTACTAACTAAAAATCCAAGATAACAAAGAAAAAACCTAAGGGAACACGCAATCAGAGGAAAGCTAGAGGTGGCAACCGCAGCAGAGGAAGAAGCAGGAGAGCGCGAGACCGAGCACGACGGCCTCGACGACGTACATGACCCGGAACGCCACCTCGTCGAGCGCCGCGGAGGCGGAGCCGGCGCGCAGGCCGAGGGACGGGAGCCCCGGGAGGCTCTTCCACCGCAGCGACCGCGACAGCGACGACGCCAGCCTCCGGTACGACGAGGGCGGCGGCCGGGCACCATTGGTCGGCGTCGCGGCGGCCGCGCCGGTCCCCGACCAAAACAGCAACGAGGACAGCCTCCGGTAAGAAGACGAGGACGGGTGCCCGGTCGCGGCCCCGGCGGAGCCCGTGTTGCACCGCCGGCTGATCACGTACTCCCGCGGCACGAGCCGGCGCAGCCACCCGCGCCGCGCCACGCACGGCGGGATCGCCGGCGCCTCGGCCGCCGTGATCGTCGTCCCAGGGGTGGACACGGGCGCCGTCTCGACGATGGACATCGGCGGCGCGTCGGAGTCTCGGAGTCTTGGAGTCCGTCCTGGTTTGGTTGGGAGACCGGCCGCTCGGCGCGTGATTTATGGATTTAGGTGTCCTCGGCTCGGCTTTATTGGCAATTGCCGAGTTCCGATTCGCGTCGTGTACAAACACGGGAGGCGCGCGCGGTGTCATCATGCGACACCGATGCCGACTTTATTTTCTCTTTACCGGACGTTCGCGCGAGTCAAGTCGGAATCGGAATTTTCTGGCGATTGGACCGTGTAGGATCCTACCAGATGAATTAGAATTACGCTAGGGAGGACCGTTTACAAAAAGAATATCTCAACCTAATTCAAATTTATATCTATATCTATACTACTATTAAAAGAGCAAACTTGTTGTTTGGGATACTTTAATCTGAACCGTTCAATATACGATCAAACGGCCCAGAACGTCCCAATGTTTGACAACTCAACATTGTTCAGTTTAGACCGTTTTGCCCTCCCACCAAATCACATAATACGACCAAATTGTCACAACTGAACACACCTTTTCAACTTCAATGTAATTATAGGGATTGCCAAACGTGATATCTTCACGTTACAGTTTAAAAGCTGGTAAGTCATCTTGATCGGATTGGAATAGGAGAGGTTTCCTACAAAGTACTATCCATCTAGCACGATCACATTAAATAGTCATGTTAGGACTTGAGTAGGAGAGTCATTAAGCCTCCAATCGTCTAGCTAGCACAAACCTCAGATCTGGTCGTGCAGATCGGCCAAACGTCATCAAGACCTTCCGGCGAGTTATGCCACCGGAGCACATGCGACGACGCCACAAGCGGGACATGCATGTTCATGCATGCAATTTTATGTCTAAGATAAGTACTCCCCAGTCCACACAGTTCGAGCAGCACCACGCTCACAGAGCGCGGCGATCGCCGTCCTTGGCTCGAGGCTAGCATCGGCGTGGAGGCCGTTAGCGTGGAGCACTTAACCATGCGATGGCTATTGGGCAAAGAAGGCACCGACGACTCTTGAGCAAGCTATGCGCAGGCCAAAATCAGTTCAGCGTATGGGTCGTTAATTATGATGGAGATGGCGGCTAGGCTTATGACGACGCGTTTGTGCAAAAGGGCGACGGCAAGACCAGATGAGCATGGGAGGCACAGGAGGCCACAAGGCTAGATTTTCGAAATTCTCGACAGCGTGCGGGAATCCGTTTAAGCGGAAATCATGGAGAGAAGAGGGCAACATCATAGGCTCTCAATCAACTGCGATGGAGTGCCAGCGATTGATCGTCATGCATGTGTGCACCGAACTTTCCAGATTCAGCTTAGAGGTAAACTGAATGAATTGCCTCTTCATACAATGTCCCCATTATTTAATCTTCTGGCCAGGGCACATATGGCCAAGCTCTTCTCAGTGTGTGCAGTCGTATTTGCATACTGCACATTAGTGCATATATATACCATTGTCTAAGCTCGCAGGCATTGATTCGTAGATTTTATTATTGTGGTTCTATGATTGGTTTTGATGTAATACATGGACGTTCAGAGTTCAATTTTCTGCATAAGTGCTCATGCATTGGTTTGATCTCATCTGCCCAGTATACATGTTACTACACGACAACTCTATGTAGTCCCGTTAGCCATTGAGACACCAGATAGTTTTTTTGTGTTTTAAAACATTCAGGTATTGATGCTCAGGTCAAAGCCAACCATTATTACATGAATTTGTAGAATGATCATGAGCATGCGACAAGATTTAGATCCTAAAGAATAGGATATCAGGATGCCTTTTTTATCTTCATATTTTCCGTTGAATTGAACATGAAACTAAAAAGGATCGGCCATGGAAATACTGCTGTACACATCCGTGTTAGTTTGTTCCAAATAGGTATCAGTTTGGAATTTAGATAAAATGAGATCACGATGTACTTTTACTCGGTCCGATTTCAATTTCGTATCATGAAACAAATTTAATTGACTTGGTAAAATAACTCAATGAAAAAATATAAATTCAAATACATGTTTATATTATAAAAAATTATGAGACGTGCGTTGCACGTGCGTGGCCACTAGTATTATTAAAAGAGCAAACTTGTTGGGATACATTAAATCTGTACCGTTCAATATCCAATCAAACAGCCCAGATCGTCCCAATGTTTGACAACTCAACAATGTCCGTTTTAGACCGTTTTACCCTCCCATCAAATCACATAATACGACCAAATTGTCACCGTATCGTTTCTTTTTGTTCTCCTCTCCACTTGATCAACCCAACCACGAAGCTCTGGTACACCTTCTGGCATCTGCGCCTTCAATGTTGTAAGCGGCTCCGTTTACTTCCCCGTCACCGGTTCCATCCACCAGCGCGTGGGGGCACGGCGGCTCTCACGAATAGCCGAATCCGGCGGGACAGCGCAAGAAGCTGGCGCTGGTACGCGTTCCGGAACTCGCCGGCGAGCGGCGGCAGCACCCGCTCCTCCTCCTCGACCAACCGCGCGGGGGCACGCCGGCGCTCGCAGAGGAGCTCTCCGCGAAGGGTCCGAGGAAGCGAATCCAGCGGGACAACCCGAAGCTGGCCCCGGTACGCTTTCCGGAACTTCCCGGCCGCCGCCACAGACTCCACCGCCGCAGACGCCGCCGCCAGCCGCGGTGGCGCGCTGCTCGATGGCAGCACCACCATGGGCTCTACTTCATGTCCGACTACTCTCCATGCCCGCCGATCTGTAGCAACAGGAGCAGGATGATTTCCCAGTCCCATCCGTAGGTGAATCCCCAGGTGCTTGGACGCGGGATTCTCGGAGTTCTTCCCCGCGAGCTCGCCGGACCGGATTGAGCGGGCCTCGGTTGCCTCCACCAACTCCACCGGCGCCCTGAAGTTTGCCCCGGCCTGATGGAAATAGAGGAAGCGGCGGAGAGCAGCGGATACATGGCGGCGGGTGGCGGGGTAGAGGTGGTACAGCGGAGTCTTCGTCAGCCAGGTAATCCCAACTTCCCCGTTTATCCTCTGCGGCTCTGCAGACCTTCGAATCACGGCCGACCTCAGCACTCAAGCCACACCAGCATGACAGTTGACTGGCTCATCCGATGCTACAACCTCAGTGCTCAAAGTCCTGCTCAGCCGGTACTCACTCATCCTTCCAATCGCCGCCCCTTCTCATCCATGCCTTACACATCTCAGCTCCTCTGTTTTCTTCAGCTCCTCTGTTTTGTTTTTGAGGAATCAATTCTGAATAACCGATTCAGAACATCCAGAAACCAGGGAATGAGCATCGCAGAATCAATTCCACAAGTAGTTATTTTCTCTAACACCATTGCAGAATCAA
Organism: Poa pratensis; assembly: GCA_947311845.1. Classification (NCBI taxonomy): domain Eukaryota; kingdom Viridiplantae; phylum Streptophyta; class Magnoliopsida; order Poales; family Poaceae; genus Poa; species Poa pratensis. The sequence continues at coordinate 46,276,133 of CAMZMU010000038.1, forward strand.
TTCGCAGCCGTTGTACACTCCGTACATATCAGGTTGATATGTTCTATTGTTCTAGCTCTGTATAGTTTCTAAGTTCCACTTCTTTATTTTATAGTTTCCTATATGACATGAATTCAGAGCAAAACTTACAAGCTACAGTCAAGCTATGAGCAATGCAATGCATGCAATGTGGATTTTGCTTATCGGTTTCTAAAGTTCTCATCTATTTTCCGGGTTTGTCATGCGGGTTTTAGTCAGATGGCATCCAATTAATAGGGTTTCTTGAGGTTTCAGGTATAGAATTCAATTTATTTTAGATCAACATACACGTAATTCACTATGTGGTAAAGTTTTTTGTCAAGGCCATGTGATAGTCTGATTTAGTAGACCACTGAAAAGCTACAAATATTAGGTAAAACAGTGAGAAGAAGCATAAATGTTCGATGTATGAGAGACATGGATGATACTTCAATATATGCTCTTGTCGCAAATGAATCAGATTGTTCAAATAAGGATGCACCCATTTGCGTTCCCAGGAAGTATGCATTCCAGATGATTCGGTTCAAGCCTTCAAGGTGTACTATGCAAATTCCAGTTGAATGGTTTTTCGCGTAATCTAGCAGGGTTCTTGCTGCGATTGCACCAGACATGTGAGCTCAAGGAGAAGGGTGTAGGGACCATCCGAGGTGTACAATCATGTATATATATTCTAACTATATTTTACTTTGGTGTAGGTAGTTGTATTGTATATGCAAATCGGATTGGTTACCAAATCATGAGAGGAACATCAAGAAAGAGTGGATTTATGTCAGTTTTAGGTCAGAAGCTGAGCATCATTCAGTTGTACATAAGCAATTCATGATTTAAGATGTTAGATTTATTTATTCTCAACATTGGCTATAGCTGGACCAATAGGTTTGTTCCCTCACGACTAATGAATGTTTCATGATGCGAGATTCAACTTCCATTCACTCCCAATGGTAAAGTTGGCATATTATTTATAGACTACCTAGAACACATGGAGGAGGACCGAAATATATGAGAATCTTATGTGTCCAAGAATTGGCACTGTATTTGGGCTAGACTTGTATGTAAACCCATAACTATGTATTATGGTCTATATGTTTTTTTTTCATTTATGCTTATTGTTTGCAATGATTGGTTACGTGCGTTGCACGTGCACGTCAACTAGTACTATTAAAAGAGCAAACTTATGTTGAGTTATGTCTTTAAATCTGCACCGTTCAATATCCGATCAAACGGGGCAGATCGTCCCAATGTTTGACAACTCAACATTGTTCGTTTTGGACCGTTTTGCCCTCCCACCAATCACATAATACGACCAAATTGTCACAACCTTTTCGTTTTACGGTTAATTACAAAGGATTGACACCAATTAAAAACAAAAGAAGCGTCGGCAACTCGAGCTTAACTTTGTCTCGGACTGCGACAGCGCGAGCACGACCATGGTTCTGACGACGGAGAACCTGATGGGCTACCGCGCCACAACCTGACGGCCGTCCGGGAGATGCCCAGCTTGCTGCCTCCCTTGCCTTCCTATCCCCAAGCACCACATATGCAGTCATGCCCCATGTCGCCGCCCTCCCGTTACCTGCTGCCTCCCAAGCTCCCACAGCCTCAAACGACGCCGCCCGAAGCCCTCACTGCCGGCATCGTTGCACACTACAACGATTGGCAGATTGGCTGTGTACGTGGTCAGGCTGCTGTGCCCATGCTGACGCCCAAGACAACAGGTACGCATCACCAACATCGTGCAATGATGCTGTGTGCCACAAGCTCGACTGAATGCTCCTGAGTAGTACAGTTTCTGGATATAGGATTTTTCCATCTGATGTGTTCTGTGTAATAGTAGGTAAGGGACTCCACAACGTTAGTAATATTTTTTTTTGAACTGTTCGTTAGTAATATTTCAGTCCTGCGAGTGTAAAGTAACAGCCAAAGTTCTAAGGCCAATGCTATTGGCATGTGCAAGCATTGCATGCGTATAAAAAATCCAATATGACTACTTATCAGAATTTATCTTTTCTACAACACAATACATAATTTACGATACGTGCGTTGCACGTACACGTGTACTAGTGTATCTAGACATGATTTAATGTGTAGATGCATATATATTTGGGCTAGGTTGAGACATTCTTTTCTGAATGGAGGGAGTACTCTAAACAGTATCAGTAATAATCCATCTGTGTTTGTCTTAGATCTGCCTAAAAGTTGATGTATCTAGACATAAAACATGGAGCGAGTAGTATTTCGGTGAGTTTATACTTGAAGTATGAATACCATGATACTCTTTCCATTTATAAATATAAAATGTTTTAAGTGTTTCACATATTGCCTAGATTTCATACTAAAATGAATAAATCTACACACTAAAACGTGTATATACATATAAATATCGTCAAATGCTAAAATATTTTATATTTAGAAATTGAGGGTCTTAAATCGTCCACCTAAATATTCTCTTCACGTCATTTCGCTTTCGCTAGCTAGCATAGATCCTCTCATTACCTCGCTGGTTATCATTTCTTGGTACCGAAGGCACGACATCGATCGGCATGTTCCCCCAGACTGGCACGAATACAACCCATCGACAGCTGCATCTAGCCATTGTTTCCTTCTGGTTCTCTCGATGGTTCTAGGTTCTAGTGCTGCAATCGAGTAAATCACCACCGACTCCATCCATTCCCAAACGAATGCTCGCACGATTTTTGAGATTTAACTTTGATCAAGCATGTTCAGAATATAAAACTAACAGTATCACTTTTTCAAAACGTAAGCCATGTATTACTAGACTAAGTTCTTGGTAGAAACCGAATGAACTTCGGTTGACGATTGCAACTTAGCTCTCCGGTAGACAAAAGTAGCACATCGCAATAGCTCGTGGGATGCACCTGTTTGTGCTCCAATTGGACGTGGCGACGAGCGTCTTTGGCACACCTCTGTGCTACAAGAGGCTCTAGGCAGCTTCAAGAAGGGTTGTTGGTCGTGCACCGACTGACATCGATCCATAGCATGGACTCCATCACCATGATGTGATGGGAGTGACGACGAGTAGGGCATACACAATGATCCGCCCTAGTTCGGTTGCCCTAGCTCAACGTTGTTGCAACTTGCAAGCCCTAGACGGTGGTGAAGCGTTCATCACAAACTGGCGTGTGGCACGGCGTTGAGGAAGAGGCCGGCAAAACAGGGTTGGACCGGAGCCGGTGGAAGGATAAGGATCAAGGGAGACCTTACCCCGCCGGCGACGGCAGGAGGCCTTTCGGCAGCGGCGGCATAGGGATGGGGCAGAGGGCAGCAGTCTTGCGGGAGGGCGACGTGGGAGCCTCTGAAATCACTCGAGGAGCGGGAGGTTGTGGCTAGGGTTCTATGATCACTAAGCATGACTCGTTCATAATTTGTTTTAACTATATCAGCCTTTGTTACGTGTTGCGCTAGATATCGGCCTTTGTTTTTGAGCCAGTTGTCTTGTGAGTGGCGCTCTAGTTAATTACATGTGTTAGTCATCACGATGCGTGGACATTGACATATTGTAAACTATACTTAGTAAACTCCATTTTCTTGACAGAATCATACCTCTTTATCCATAAAAAATCAACGTTACATCATCAAGGATCAGAGGTATAATAGACATAGGGGGATTATCAATCCACACACCATAATCAGGTCCCCTTGCTAATCTAGCTAGTTCCTGAGGTACAGAGTTTACCTCTCTAGGTACATGTTCAAACTCATTTTTCACAAAATCCCTAGAAAGATGGTAGCAATCATCAAATACCGCTGTGGCAATGCCATGACTCTATCCGCCGTTCACCATAATGCTCACCACTTCTGAACAATCTAAATTAAAAATGACTCGATTGCAACCCAACGATTGGGCTAATAATAATCCTTGTTTTAAATCTATGGCTTCAGCTGTGAGAGCGTCTTGACTCTTGAGCATGTTCAATATTTTAATTTGCTGCAGCAACAAACTGCCTACGACTATCCCGAATCACAGCTCCAGTAATACCTCTCAGCTCCATTTAGACGTGCTTACCAATAAGACAAAAAACAAAATGACATGCATCAATCACCATCGTCGTAACTAATCTAATGAGATATAGCCGCGCGTTAACAACGGCTAGGAGAAGTAACCTACTACTCACTCGCTCTGTTCATAAAAAGATGTCACAACTTTATCTAAATTTGAGAAAACACTACCGGTAGCGCACGTGTTTTGGTTATCTGTGGCGCACGGCCGTGGAAAATGAGCTGCGGATATAGTTTTTCCTAGCTGTGGAATATATGCCGTGGCCTGCGGGAAACCATATATACATATGGCACACACTCGGTTTTCCGGTCATATATATATAGGTGCATGAGTGCCGGATGGTCAAATACTCACATCAGATCACATATCTTTGATCTCCTTTTGATTGTATGTTGATTGTTGAGTGCGCTTTACTTCCTTTAATTTAGGTAACTTTTCAAGCATACGCCGCGAGGGACGTATCTGACGCATAGAAGGAGAAGCCGACATCCCTCAAGTGCCTTTCGAATTAGTACAACGCTAGTCCACCACAAACATTACAAAGCACGATGCAAAGAGGGCCTCGCCAAAACCGAGCAACAAAGTCGTGTCTCGACAAACACGGAACACATCCGAACACCATCATCTTTAATCAAACTTTTCTTGTAAACACACCATCCACCCTTGAGTGACTGAAGGAGTTGGCGAGTGGGTCGCAGAACACGGGTTGTCTCGAGAAAGGCATCGTCTTCAACGCACCAACGACAATGTACATTGCACACCGGGCCTTCAACCTAGAGCAGCGACAAACAACAACGTAACGCCACACCAAACCGATATGCTCCTCCAAGCCTAGTCTCCAAAACGATGCTCCGGATAGAGGGACGACATAAAAAATGCCGCCAAAGCCGATCTGGACCCTAATCATGGCTTTCACCCAGAGACGGTAACCCGAGTGGGCGAGAGAGGTCCCGACTACTCGGAGACACCTCCATGGAGGGAAACGACGTCCGTAAGAGCCTTCGTAACCGACACTGGCCGAACGAGCAAGATTTTCATCCGGAGTGCCATGCACCTGAAATCCTACCCATAGGGGCTTGGAGTAGAACATCTGACGTAGCCCGCCAGAACCACCTGCCCCTAAGAACTCGCTTCACCGCACAACAGTACCCCATGGGTCTCACGCTTGCCGAAACCGCAGCACAGCCGGGAGCCACGGCCAGCGCCACCTAGCCTGTCAATGTTGGCACCACCGCGGTTGCAGGCGGTCACTGGAGCCAAGTGTTATCATGCCGCACATAGCCACCGTCTTAGATCCACCGACCTACCTAGCCCTAGGAATCCTGGAACAAACCTAGGAAACATTATCGGGTGGACGGAGTCTCCACCTCCATCGTCGTTACGCCGAGGCCACCGCCGAGAGCCCGCGACACCAACCCACTGAAGCCCCACGGATCGTTGTCGCTCGATGAGGAGGGTTGCTACCCGTGGAGAAGAGCACTGCCACTGGGATTTGCCCGCCAGCAAGGGGGGTGGCGAGGGTCTAGAACCGGCGGCGTGGGTGCCCCCACCCCCCGTGTCACCTAGGGTTGGCGACGCCGGGTAGCCAAAGGCAGCTAGTTTCCATTTAGGTAACTTGAGTTGTAATAGCTTGAACGATAAACATCATAACAAAGGTGGTTTTGTGATAAAAGGAAAGAGTGTGGTCTGAACTCTTCTCTTTCGTGGGAGCAGTAGCGTAGCCAGGATATAGCAAAGCTCCCGGCCAAACTCATACTATAGTGACATGCAGGGTAGAAAATTAGCTACAGTACGTACATTCAACAAAGAAATTAGCTGCCACGCCCCAGGCCATGGCGTGTAGCCTGGGGCTTGGCTACGCTCCTGCGTGGGAGTATGTTGTTACCAGCAAATGAGGGTGTTGTTTTAACCCAAACAAGGGCGCGATCAAACTAGTTGGTGATAGATTAACCACTTGTCTCGCTTTTTGTTTTTGTCTCAGCAATATTTCATAAATCCGTCTTTCTATGGATCTCCAAAGGTGATTAATTCTTGCATGAATTGCTTAGGATCTAGTAAGTCCAACAATCAGTCAAAGAAATTTACCCAGCCAAATCCTTATTTTATAGGAAATCCTTTAAAATTTGAGGGCGTTAGAACAATTTTGTACCTGTGAAGATATAGTTTTTTGTTTGATGTTCACCAAATCAATTCTTTAGTACTTTTAATATTATATGAATGAACGACATGATGAAGCCTCTTAATTAACCATTAAACATAACTAAAAAAAGAAAAAGGTTGATAAATGATTGCATTACACAATGTTATTTCTGTTATATTAAAGAGTAGGCGGATCCACTTACTAAATTACGAGTTTAGAAAAATTAGCAGAACTTTCTCTTTGGAATAGAAATAGGCAATTTCTACATAGGAAAGTCGGGTGCAATGGCTTAGTTAGAGCATCTCCACCGGCGCGCCCAACTCCGCTCCCAATAGACGTTTTGGGCGCGCCGGCAGCAAAAAAAATCCCAGCGGCACGCCCAATACAAAAAAAGTTGCCGGCGCGTCCCAATACAGCGTCCGGCAACCCCGCTTCGCGGCCCGGTTCTAGGGACGCAAGCGGGTGTGCCGGCAACCGCGGTAACGTGCGGCTCGTCCGAACCTGACGGGTGTGGGCGACGCGTCAGTGACCCAACGGTCGAGGGCGGATTTATTGTGGCAGATACGCCCGTTTTAATGACGCAGCGGTTCCCCTGGCGGGCGCAGGCGACGCGACGCGTCGAGCGCAGAACTGGAAGGTCAGGCGGTGGCGCGCATTGACGCCGTCGCACGCGTCGTCGGCGTCAATGCGCATGGCAGACGAGCCGGTGGCAGTCTAGGGTTTAGTTTGAATTTAGTTAAATTCCATTTAAGTTTGTTAAATTTCATTTGTCAGATTTTGTTTAAGTTTGTTAAATGTCCTTCAAAATCAATGAAATATCGCCGGTTCGTCCATATTCGAGTATCTATTTTTTTTTTGTGAAAAACCTATTGGGAGCGATCGGTGGGGCGCGGCGCTCTTAATAGGTGGCAACGGCTGCCGCCGCGCCCAACAGCACCTGTCCGGCAACTTTGCCGGACGCTGTATTGGACGCGCCGGTGGAGATGCTCTTCCGTGCTGTCCTAGGTTGAGCTTTTGTTTTTTCGGCCAGTTGCCTACTGGTGTTCTAGTTAATGACATACGTTAGTCGTTGCGATGCGTGGACATTGACACATTATAAAACTACTTAGCTTCCCATTCAGATTTGCTGACCAATCACCATCGTCGTAGTAAACTGCTAATGTGATGCACGCGTTAACAACGGCTAGCTAGCCTATCCACAGTTGGCTAGGTTTGCAACTAGTACTAATATTTTGTGCTTTCTTTGCCACGATGCCCAACAAAGCAGCAATAGCCTACGCACATGTATTGTTTAAGTTGTTCCATTGCAAGCCCTTTTTTTTGACAGGTAGCACCGGCAGTACAATTGCATTGTGGTCTGGTAGCACCGGCAGTACAATTGCATTGTGGTCTACATCGGAAATGAAAATCCACAACTAGCAGGTGCAACTAGTTGCCGGATACCACACTTTCAAGTGTCCAAAAATCGTGGCAAAAATCATGGACATGGGTTATGTCGAATCTTCGACACCCAAAAATTCCATCCAAAAATATGAACATACTATTGAAACTTTTATTTGTCTTTTTTGCACAGGCCACATATATTCATATTTTTAGATGAAATTTTGTGGGTGTCGAAGATTCGATATAACCCATGTCCATGATTTTTTGCGCGATTTTTGGACACTCGAAAATGGGGTATCCGGCAACTAGTTGCACCCGCAACTAGTTGCGGAAAATTCCCTCTCGGTCTACATGAGATTTTTCAACGGAGCAACCGGAAGAAATTAAAGTTAGATTCTCTTGGTCGATGACCAGACCAGCAATCTCTATCTATTACACGTACGCGGAAATGATCTGCGGAAATCACTTTTCTGAATGGTGGAATATATGCCGTGGCCCGCCGAAAATCATACATTTCGCGGGCACTCGGTTATCCCGGTGTCTTTTACTGCTAGGTGACTACGATCATAGATGTGACTCTGTGTGAGTGCCGGATGTTCACATCGGATCACATATCTTTTTACTCTTTTAGACAGTATGTTGATCGCGCTTTACTTCCTTTTGTTTAGCCAACTTGTCAAACAATGTGTACTCGTGTCTGTCTTTCTTGGATTAGGTTTTTGCATCTGCCATGTAGCCACATCGTGGGAAAAAAAATCTACAGCATATAACATCCAGGCATGTAAAATTCAGTACGTGGCAGGATAATTGAGACGCGGGCCCATCGTTATCGTTGTCCTAGCTACAAATATTAACAGAGAATAGTTCCGGCCGGGGGTAGAAGGACAATATTAGTGGGGACTTATTGTTTGCTACTCTCTCCGTATCAAAATGTGAGATGTTTTAGCAATTTTTGGCCTACATGTATATAGACATGTTTTAGTGCAAGATTCAACGGGTCCAAATTTTTTAAAACATCTTACATTTTGATACGGAGTAAGTAATTAAGAAAAGAATAGGAGCAAAGAACAAAAGTGCAGGCTTGTGGAATCGCCATTGTGCTCTTTTCTGCGTGAACCAGGCACACACCTGAACTTTCGAAGAAAAAGATATGCTACTACCATTGAAAGTCTAAACTAAAGATGATGAAGTGAAACTGTGGGTCTGAAAGGAACATGATTCCGATAACATAGAAGGAGACTCGGAAAAGAGAACTGAGTAGGGATTTCTGGCTTCTGAGATCCCGCTAGCGGTCTCTTTATCTAAAAAAAAAATCATATTTATTTCATGTTATAGAAAAAACTGGATTTTTATGACTCGATAATATATTCTACAAACTTGTTAACCTCAATTTGAAAAACTTTGAGTTTTAAATTACAAAAAAGTATAAAGTGTGGACTAACTAAGTATAATGAACACATCATATTTATAAACTCCAAAATTTATCAGATTTTTCATTTTTGTGTCGCCTAAAATTTAATTAATTCTTTGATTCAATTTTGCATGCTTGTAGGATACATCAATACATTTAGATATTTTTTTTTCAGATTTTCCTAAAACTTATAAATACGACCTTTCATATTTTTTAAAATTAAGGGGGTCAAGCTATCTTTTGTTGTCTCTAATAGCGGTAGAGGTACAAATGGAGGCGTGTAAGTTTGTGTGCGATCATGGGAGTGACGACACCTACTTCAGTAACCAAGCCCGGCCTAGAAGTGTTTTTTTAAGACAAAACATCTATCAATTATCATTTCATTAATTAAGCAAAAAAAATAAGAGTATCACAAAGACCACAAATGCTGAATTGATGCAATGCTATTACTCTCAGGACTCGGGGCATCATAGAAGCCAAATGTTTCGTCCAGGTGACCCTCCAATCCTTAGCCTCTTTTTAATGTGCATGAAGATTGTTATTGGCATACCAGATACTCCCTCAGTTTCAAAATAGTTGATTCGGATTTGTCTAAATACGAATGTATATAGACATGTTTTAGTGTGTACATACATTCATATTTACACAAAGTTAAGTCAAGTATTTTGGAACGGAGTGAGAACATTGCTAAAAACTCTTGCGTTTCTTTCATTCCAAGTTCGACAAACTGCTACTGGAGAGCTTGATTTGCTTGAGTCCCGGTCTACCCACGTTGGTGTGCAACTAGCAATATTTGGTTCCTTCCTTTGGCAGGACGCCCAGAGAAAGCAGCATAATGTAACCTACGAACGGCGCGCACAACGTATTTTAATTTTGATCTGTCAATGTTTATGTGCTCAGATCTTGCCAAGAAAGAAAAGGAAGGCAGTTGATGCATGAAGATTTGCTTACCATAATTAATTCATGAGTTAATAGCACCAGCGGTCACACAACTCGTCGTCGATGTGCACTTAAGTCACACTTCTCCAGAATGTGATTATTTGGTCACACAACTCGACAAGTGCGTGCACGCAGATCACTGGCCCCACTTGTCAGTCCGTTTTGGACGGTAAATTTTCAGAAAACCCCCTGGAGTAATATTAATTTTACAAAATGGTCCTTCTAATTTTACAAAATGGTCCACCGTCCAAAACGGACTGACAAGTGGGGCCAGTGACCTGCGTGCACGCACTTGTCGAGTTGTGTGACCAAATAATCACATTCTGGAGAAGTGTGACTTAAGTGCACATTGGCGTCGAGTTGTGTGACCGCGGGTGCCATTAACTCTTAATTCATTGACGGGATGACGAATACTAACAAGCTCATATTTATCTTTACAAGTGCAACGTACAGAAGGGAGCTGTTCCAATGCTAGCAAGACAACAGGTAGTAGCTTCCATTAGTACACGTATTCTACTGTACATAAGACGTGCGAAGAAATATAAAGCGAAGTTGACACGCGGCAAAAGTGCCCCGGAAATCAAATTTTTCTATGTGTGGAATATATCTACTGGCCGCTGAAAATCGTATGTATCGCGCGCACTCGGTTTTCCTGGTGTTTTTACAGCTAGCTGACTGCGATCAATTCATATACAGTAGATGTGTTTGAGTGATGGATGGTCACATACCCGCATCAGGTCACATCTCTTCTCTCTTTGGACAGTATGTTGATGGCTTTAATAATCTCTTTAGCAAACTTGTCAAAGAATTTGTTCTCTTGTCTGCCTTTCTTGGATTAGATTAATTGCATCTAGCATGTATCCACATCGTGAAAAGAAAAAAACCTTGCAAAATGCAGCACGAAACAGAGGCAACAGGATACTTCAGGCGCACGCGGGCGCACCGTTATCTTTGTCCCTGGGCACCCGCGCTGTCCGATGAACTGGGCCATGCACCTGAACTTTCAAAGAAAAAGTTATATGTTCAGAGTCCGAAAGAAAGATGATGAAGTGATACTGTGTGTCTACAGGGAACAGGGCTCCGGTCACGGAGGAGGAGACTCGGCAAACAGAACTTTGGGCATTTTGTTGTCTCTAGCTAGTAGCGAATGTTTTAATGTGTACATACATTCATATTACACAGTTAAGTCAAAATTTTAAAACGGAGGGAGAACATTGCTGCAACTCTTCCATTTCTTTCATTCCAAGTTCCCAACAGACGACGGCTGCTACTTGAGAGCTTGGTTTGCTTGAGTCCCGACCTACCCACGTTGGTGTGCAACTAGAAATATTTTGTTCCTTCCTTTGCCACGATGCCCAACAAAGCGGCAGCAAGTAGCCTACGAACGGCGAGCACAACGTATTTTACTTTTCATTCGTCGATGTTTATGTGCTCAGATCTTGCCAATAAAGAAAAGAAAGGCAGTTGATGCATGAAGATTTGCTTATAATTGATTCTTGATTCATTGACGGGATAATCAATAACAAGATCATATTTAATCTTTACGAGTGCAACGTAAGTAATACAATACTCCCTCCATTTTTTTAATATAAGACGTTTTAGAATTGTTCCGATCAGGTGAAAAATCGTACAAAAGACATGTCTACCCTCACTTGTTGCTTAAATTACAGGTAATTCCCTCCCGCAGTTGTTCAGCGTCGACAAAGAATTTGAATCGGGGCCGTCACCATCGCTAGCAGGATCGTCGCCGTCGCATCTCAGGTCCCTCGCGCGCGAGGACCTCCAGGCGTGCGTGCTTCTTCCCCGCGTCGCCATCACCTCCCCGCCCCACTCCTCGCCATCAGGATCCAGCTGCCCAGCTGCTCGACTGCAGGAGCACCACCAACAGCACTGTTGGGCTGAGCACTAGCAGCACGCCAAGCTGCTCGACTGTGGGAGCACCAGCAGCAGCACCCTTGGGCTGAGCACCAGTAGCACGCCCAGGATCCACCAGAGGTGCTCCTCGCCCAGATTTCCTCTGGTTCATGATCTCCTCCGGAACACCAGAGGTTCTCCACGCCCCTATCGCCGCGGCAGGAGCAGAAGCAGTTGATCTCCTCCGGTTCCATCTCCTCTGGTATCTCCTCCGTCCTAGAACTGGACTCCATCATCCCAGGTTCCTGCATCTCCTCTGGCCAAGCAGTCGATATGATCGTCGTCGCCTCGCTGTGATCCTGCTCCAGCCCTACAACATTTGATTCACACATCAATATGGTAGTCCTGGACCTCAACTGTATGCCACCGGTAGATGAAGAATATGAAGTAATGCAAGCAAAAGGACTCCAAGATGAACAAGGACCACATGATGAACAAGTACTCCAAGATGAACAAGAAGATGAAGTAATGCAAGAACAAGATGGAGTAATTGAAGAACATGGTGCTACAGGTAAACAAGGGATTTATCACACCAAAAGTAAAGAGGGGATAATTTAACATGCATGTCTTAGAATTTTTTCTTCTTTCTATTACAAAAATTCGGTTATGTCACTGCAACAACAGGGGAATCCTAAACAGGAAGGAATAATAGATGCATAAAGTGAGTTCATAATATACATTAGACAAGGTTTGTTGCAAGGAATAATAGATGAAAAGGGAGAACAATTAAGAACAAAGTAAAGAGGCAGCCTAGGTAGTACAAAATGAAGTGTGTCCTGGGGCAACCATTACTGAAAATTAACAGGAATAATGGATGGGGCAGACTGGTGTTGATTTGCTCACCCAATGCAGTGTACAAGCACTTGGAACAAAACAGCTAAGTGTCCTCAGGTCTCATGGTGATCAAATCTCCACTTATAGCAGAAATATAGACATACTCCGACATTGGATCCAATGCAAGGCATCCTATATAATAAAACTCGTTAAATACGTGCAACCTTTCTGATCTCATATTATTTGACAGATAGTCCTATTACATCTAAATGAAACTCTGACAAACACAAACTGTTCATCAAAATTGCCAATCAAACATAGGGATCCTGCTTTAGTCTAGGACAAGTTATAAGGAACTTCATGGGATTATATAAGTATGAATGTCATAATGAACTGTAAAGATCATCCAGATAGCAGAGTGCATGGAGAACAAAGTCACATACCATTAACATAGTCAGTAATCTGCTCAACAGTATCTCTCACATGATCAATTGTGATCATGTGAAACTGGCATAATTTCCATTTTAGCTTTTTGGCTCCATCATGATGAACTATTCATCGCCTTGTGTCGAGGCTGGTACCAGAAATCATAGCCAAACAAGGGGCTGTGACCTGGCTTTTCTCAACTACACGTAGCAAGTAGATTGATTAACTACATTTTAAGAGGCAAAAATACTGTCTGTTTCTCAAAATAAAGCATCAATACAAAGTTTTTCAAGCACAAGTTTATTCCAGCAAGCAACTTCTAATTTTTTTTTTGTTTTTTTCCTGTTGCAGGTGTGCAGCAACCAAAGTGAAAAAGAAACTCACTGAATGATCAGCAAAGATATGCAGCTTATGTGGCAATGCACACCTTGTGTATGAGCAGAGGAGGCAATTATTTAAAAAAAAAGACAAGCAAGACATTGCAAACTTTTTCAAGGCAGATATTCAAATCATCCAAAGAATATGGAAAGATGCAATGCGGCAAATTGCACAAGGTCTAGAAGTGAATGGTGCATGCAAAATTGTCAAGGTGTATTTGTTGAATTTTTATACTCCTATATGGAGTAACTACCAGATAATACTGCTATATATTGGCACACAACCAGATCGAAGAAATTTGTACGTGACAAAACTTGTATATGAAACCGTAAAACGTCTTATATTAAAAAGCGGAAGGAGTAGTATATAGCTACCATTAGTACACGTAATGTAGTGTACATAAGACGTGCAACGCAACAACCGGAAGAAATTGAAGGGATATTCTCTGGGTAGATGGCCAGACCAGCTATCCATCTAGTTTCACGCTAGCTCAACGTACTTAAGAAAGCGAAGTTGAAAATGAGCTCTGAAAAATCGCGTTCTAGCTGTGAATTATATGCCGTGGCCCACTGAAAATCATATATATATCTCACGCGCACTCGGTTTTCCCAGTGTTTTCACAGCTAGCTAGCTGGTGTGTGAGTGATGGATGGTCACAAACTCGCATCTCAGATGACATATTTTTCTCTTTTTAGACAGTGTGTTGATCGCGCTTTAGTTCCTTCAAAAAACTTGTCAAAGAATTTGTTCTCTTGTTATCCTTTAGGGTTAGGTTAATCCCATCTGCCATGTATCCACATCATGGAAAAAGAGAAGATTGCAGCATGTGAAATCCAGCACGAAACAGGGGCAGCAGGATAATTCAGGCGCATGAAGGCCCATCGTTGTCTTTGTCCCTAGCTACCAAAAATATATGCAGGCGCGCTGTCCGATGAACTCGGCATTCACGGATGCACCTGAACTTCCGAAGAAAAAGATGTGTTCATGGTCTAAAACAAAAGAAAGATGAATGAAATGATATTTTGTGTCTGGAAGGAACAGGGCTCCGGTAATGGAGGAGGAGACTCGGTAAAGAGAACCTTGCTCTTTTGTTGTCTCTAGCTAGTAGCGGCAGCGCCGGCGACACCTTTAGTCCTATACTTAACCAACATAACTTGGAAGTATATGCTTTCAAAAACTGTTACTTGAGAGCTTGGTCTGCTCGAGTCCCAGCCTATACATATCGACCTCCCTTCTAGCATCAAAAGCCGTAAACCTAGCTTGAACAACAACTCCCTGGCTTAACTTACAAAACCAAACTTAATGCAGCAGCTCGGTGATACAAATATGGCTGCAAATTTGTGCGCTAAGGAAGCTTTAGTTTCAGAGTCTGTAATAAACCATGTACTGCTCCCTGGCTTTCTGACTGAACATTGTTCAGTTGGAGAAGCTTTCGCCTGTTGAATAAAGCTGAGAGGTGTTAGTTGTCAAAAAAAAAAAAAAACTCGGTGATACAAAGATTGTAAAGGGTCCGAATGACTCATTTTCCATGGTCCCTGTATTTTTTGAAATGACATAGCAATTATGTTTCAGTGTGAGAATTCAATTTAGGTCCCAAATATTATGCGATGGCGAAGCAACAATTGCAAGAACCTAGAACTCGGGTCATCCCCTTCCTCTCAGTGCCTAAGGGTGGTAATCGGGTCTGGTCAAACTTAACCAAACCCATGCCTGAATCCTCTATTTGGTCCATCGATTATCCATGACCCAATCCATGGGTGTAAAATCATCCAACATCCATCGGGTTTGACATTTCTTTTTTCACACATAAGTTTGAGGGGTTTTTTAAATAATCAGGAGCTTTATTGATTAACCAGCGGTGTCACAATCGGAAAGTGTCATTTACTCCTGGGCACCAGTGCTCCTACCACTTAATTTTTTTTCTAAAATCGTATTTCTGAGTTTCAAAAAATTATGAAAAAAATTCTTGATGTAGTTAATGGTGTAACCCAAAAACGTGTAAAATATCAATTTGAAATACTTTATATTATGGGCTCCATAAAAATGACAATATTTGTTAAAATTTAGAGACTTAAAACAATGCGTACACAAATCTACACCTTTGTCATTTTTATATATCTCAAAATACAAAGTACTTCAAAAAAAAAAATTCACGTTTGTGGGATATAACGTTGGCTACATTCAGATTTGTTTTCATATTTTTGAATCTCGTAACTATTATTTTTGTATTTTTTTAAGTTGGCAGGAGCACTGGTGCCTAGGAGCAACAGTGGCAGAGCCAAGGCCCACCAACAATTCTCTGGCTTGCTTTATGGGCAGATAGAGCTCCAACCCCCACCCCGGAGAAATAGTAAGAACTGTTTCAGAGTTCATTGTCATCTAAGAAAAAGGATCGTGTTGAGCGTCCCCAGGGGATCGGAAGCACCGATCCCCCGCTTTCCCAGTCGTTGGATATGTGCTTTATAACCGTCAGATCAAATACCCTGCCCCCCGCATCGCTTCGTAAAATTTTAAAAAAAATCCCCTGGCTGGACTGCGCCTTTTCCTCCAAGGCTCGCACGGACCTCTCACATGGCTCCAATCAGACCCCACTCGCCGCCATACGAAAGACCGTCGCCAGCGAGGAAACTCCTTCGTGCTCCGACCGCCGACGGTAAGGAAACTCCTTCGTCTCCGACCGCCTCCGGCAAGGAAACTCTGGCTCCGGCTTGCAGCAGCAGCGGGGCCTTCTCAGTATGACCCCTTGAACCCATCCCCGCACAAAGCTGCGCTGGCACCTCTCCTCTGAGACCCACGCCCGTCGCCGGATGAATCTGGACTCGTGCGGTGTGTGGGCCTGTTTGGGGACACGTGTCGCATGATTGCCTCTCATCTGACGGTCGCGCGTTAGGAGGACGCGGAGCGTGGACCCTGGGGGAATTGGAGGCTTTTTCCCTAAAAAAAACGTTGTCACGTACAGGGTAGGTACCATCACTACCACTACACGGGCTTTAGGCCTTTAGAGGCCCAGAAGGCCATACGTGATGCGCGAAAGATGTGCAACGCGACCGGATAAAAAAATAATCTTAACCCAACGAAACCTCTGATCCTTATCCCAATCTCACGCACTTCTTATACTAGTGAACGTGCACGTGCAACGCACGTATCATAATTATTTTGAATCTGCTTTCTTTATTACTGAGCTGTTTTTACTGAGGCATTTAACTTTGTCTCATTCAATGGTGGTAAAACATAGAAGAGCAAAACAAACACTCTAAAATGATTTGGCCCCAATGAATGGAAGCAACATACTTATTTCTTGTAATTCCAGCTCTTCCATGTAAGCTGATGCTACATTTTCTTTCAGTCGCAAGCTGATGCTGTCATAAGATGAAGAAGAGCAGGTCAGTGTTCTGAAATTTTACGAAGGAGCAGCATGTAAACTTTTAATAATATTTTCCACACTTAATACAACTGACAGAGATGTAGAACTCGTATTCATTAACATAATAATGTTTTATGCCAGGGGACTAAGTCTGCACTATGTAGTTGGTACTCCGGTAGGTCTGACCGTGTGACACTTTAATCATAAAAATCGTTCATGGATGGTACTACTGCAAGATGATTTGTTGAAACTGACAGATAAAACACAGGCTTCCTTGCTGTTTTATTTGTGCATAAAATCATATTTTCCTTAAATTGGTGGTTCAGAATCATTCAGAAAATACGCTTCCATTTGCTTTTCTGTAAACTGAAAAATTAACAGACAATGATATGTCTAACTGAACATTGGTATAGTACGCATGACATCATCGTCACTGCAAACTCCGTGGATCAGAATCCAATTGGTGCAGATCAAGCAACGTCTTGTCGCGGTTCATCGAGTTGGGCGAGGCTGCGGCAAATACAGCGGCAAAGACCATGCCCGTGCCCACGATGAGGGACCCGACCGTGGCCGAGAAGCTCCATCTCGTGATGGCTGCCATGGAGTCTGACCGCGCCCACGCTCGCGAGGAGAGCGTCGGCTGGCCGTGGCCGAAAAGCTCCACCGCGAGCTAGTCGTCTTGAAGACTTGAAGTCCGACCGCGCCCATGGTCGCCGAGAGGGACCTGGCTGTGGGACTTACACGCGAGGGCGTCAGTTCAGACGATGAGCAAGAGCAACCACTCGGACCAGGTCTGGGTTGTCGCGTTCCGGCCGCCGGGAGGGGAAGGAGTCCGTGCGGTCTGGCTAGCGAGCGCCTCGAACGACAAGAGCATCTCCCTGTATCAGCTGCGGTGCGTGGCTGCGGCGTTGGCCCGGCTCGGCGTGGTCGGCTTCTGCTACGGCGACATGGTGGCGTCCAAGCTAGCGGAGTAGCGTCCGGGAGCTCCAGGACCGTGACCGTCGCCGCACACGCCGCCGTGTTCCGGGAGACCTCGCCGGCGCCCCCGGATACCTCCTCGTCCACCGCCAGCCTTTGCGCATCCTCGCTATCCAGCGCTGGCGCGAGATTGAGTATGTCGGTCGGACCCGCCACGCCCCGCCTCCGAGTCCGATACCTCTGTCACGCGGCCACGGCGGATGCATCGTCAAGAAGCTCATCGGGGGGCATCGCTGCCGGAGGAGGACCCGCCGCCAAAAACCAGCTCCGACTCTTGCAGTCCGCGCCCACGTCGCCTGTGTCGCTCGCCGTTCGTGTCAAGGGCACTCGCTCGCCCAAGCTGCTCGTCCGGACCGTGCGGCGAGGCATGGCTCAACCTCCGCGCCAGCGAGCACCACCACAAGTCGCACAGTAAGCCGCTCCGCCCTCCTAATGCAATTCTTGAACGACAAGCGTGGCGGTGAGCATCACCACGGGACGCACACGCTGACGCGAGCCGGATGTCCCCCATGCGGAGGGCGTCACCGGCGATGACTGTGTCCAAGTGTTTATTTGAGCGGTGGCAAATCATTGTAATTATCATTGGCGAGGAGGTACGGTGGCAATTTGGTCGTATTATGTGATTTGGTGGGAGGGCAAAATCGTCCAAAACGGACAATGTTGAGTTGTCAAACATTGGGACGATCTGAGCTGTTTGATCGGATGTTGAACGGTCCAGATTTAAAGTATCTATAGACAACAAGTTTGCTCTTTTAATAGTAGTATAGATAAATGGATCAACATCATGCCATATGTTGATTAAGCTATTCAAGCCACGTGAACACAAACGCGAGATCCATATGGCGCCGTCCAAGTCCTACCTCGCCTTTTTTCTTGCTGTCGCCCTCGTCGCCGTCATGCCGCAGCCTTCAACGGCCGTCAAGGCCGAGCCCCCTACTTTCTCCACCACCGGTGTTCAACCATCGAAGTGGCATATCTCCAGATTGTTGAGGGCGCTGCCGTCCTGCTTTCCGTTGCCAATATTCCGCCCACCAACGCCTAGTGCACCAGTTGCACCCAACCCATCGTATCCGAAAGAGTGCCTACCATCGTTGATGAGGCTGATGCCATGCAAGGACTTCATGACAAATAAAACCGCCCCGGCGCCTCCAAACCCAGGCAAGTGTTGTGACGGCGTTAACTTTCTCTACAAAAATGTGTCTATCTGCATGTGCAACTTCAACAACGGCAACATCGCGAAGCTCATGTCGGCACCCCTTGAAATGGGAAACTTCCTTGATCTCTTGGGTATCTGTCAAACGGATCTGGATGAAGCTGAAAGTTGCGAAGGTAATCTCGTGCTGGCGGTACTACAAATACTTCTGTTGCATTACTCGGCATGTTTTTAATTATGAGGTTTTGAAAAAAAATATGGATCGATCTGAGAGCAGGATATGTGCCACCAATGACGGCCGCACCTACCCCTGAAGCTGCTCCGTAATACCTTTATAATAAGGTAAATGCTAGTTTTTGCCAGATAAAATCCTTATGCTAGCTATTTCAGGGCTTCATGAACTATGTATTTTTGTCCCTCAAAAGAAAAAATTATGTACGGAGTATTTTTTATTATTCTAATTTGACATCACTACAGCACGCGCCCTCTGTGCCGACGGTAAATAACCGTCGGCACAGACACCTTCCCCGTCGGCACAGGGCTGACCGTCGGCACAGGGCCGTCGGCGTAGGTGCCCGTAGGCACAGGTTTTTTGCCCGTCGGCACAGAGTTTTCCCGTCGGCATAGGGGGTGCCTACGGTGAAAAATGCCCGTCGGCACAAATTCCGTCGGCGTAGGTTCGGTGGGTCCCACGTGGCCGAACTCGCCTGAGAAGCTGTGCCGACGGTATTACCGTCGGCACAGGTTTGCACGTGTCCTCCCCTGGGACGTCCTGGCGAGGGGCTGTGCCGACGGTAATACCGTCGGCACAGGCCTGACCATTTGGTACATACGCAAGACCTGTGCCGACGGTATTACCGTCGGCACAGGTTCGTCCCAGATTTTTTTTTGCGGTTCAGTTGCAGCGCTGGTTTTTGCAGCAAAAATAGCAGAAAATAAAATATAAAATCCTGACAATTTCATCACAAACAAGATCACACGTAGCTCCATATATCATCCGAAAACAATATCATCAAGCAAAATACACACATAGGACCATCATCATACATAGCTAGATGTCTAGATCATCAACCCTACATCTATTGCGGCGGCGACGGGGTGTACCCCATGTATCCCCGGGTGAACACAGGCGATCGACGGCTCGGCGCAGCAGTAGAACCACCAGAAGAAGGCGAAGCACCAGGAGAAGTCGAAGCACCACGCGAAGCACCAGGAGAAGGACCACCGGGATGTACCGGCGTGACGCGAACCCGGCGAAGCACCAAGCGAAGGATCAGCATCAAACCTCACCATCTCACGCGAATCCGGCGAGGCACTAGGAGAAGCACGACCAAAGTGTGGGTTCTCCGACGAGCATCCCGTTCCCTACATGTTTGAGCAAGAGTTAGCAACTTGCGAGGCAAAGGAAAAGCGGTAACTAGTGGTTTGGCATCGTCCTACTCGCGCACCCTCGTCCACGGCGTAACGCGAGGTGGAAGGTCGTCCACTCCGTGTAACTCCAGGCTTCCGTACCATCATCTTACTAATCTTACTAATCAGGGACGAGGAGTTTTCCTTGTCTTGGCTCATATTGTTCAATCACCTGCATTGAGAAAGAGAAAACAAGTAAGCATAAAGACATAATAAAATGTAGACAGTAAGCATAAAGACGTAATGCAATGACGAAGCATGTTGAAAAATAAATACTAAGCATAGAGACATAAAAGACGCTCACCCGAATAATCACTCTCATAATTTAGTTGGTTCTCACTATCACTATCACTATCACTATCACGTGTGTAGTAGGTTGGAGGCTCATCGCACGGTGGAGGCTCGTCATCGGCGGCATTGTCCGCCTGTAACTTCGAGAGCATATTTATGTCCTTCAGATCCACCACTGACTCACCACGAGTGTGTGCATCGTTCTCGAGGTCCTCAAGACCACCCGTTTGTAAGGCAAAGTCCCCGAAGTCCTCTTGCTCTTGATAGAAAATTCCCTCGTATGTTTTAGGGTCAATGTTGTTGTAATCGTCGGCAGAGGGCATGGGTAGCTTACCATGTGGCGATACCCGGAACACGACTTCCCAGCCCTTGAGGTTCTCTTTCTGGCATGGGTAGGGCAAATAATAAACTTGCTTGGCTTGGTGAGCCACAACAAAGACATCGGCTCCGCTATAGGTGGTTGAAGGCTTAACTTCAACTAACCCAATGGAAGGGTCACTTCTCAGTCCACCGTGTGGTCCAGTGCGTGGGTCGAACCAATGGCACTGGAACACAACGAGCTTGAGTTCTATGTTCGTACGATTGAACTTCAGCTCGTATACCTTTTCTAACCTTCCGTAGTAATCTACGTAATCGGCTCCATCGGCTCCTCTGGATCCTTTGGTGAAGACCCCAGTATTTACAGTTTTTGCATTCGGCCGACTATTCTGGTGATACTCTGTATGGAAGCGGAACCCATTCACATCATACTTCTCATACTTCATGACGGTACGGTTAAAACCTTGGGAAACACATCTCAACTCATCCGTCATCTCAACGTTGCGATCAGCTCCCTACAAGTACGGTTCAAATTGTTTTGTGCATTAGTTACGTGTAATAAGAGGGACAAGTCACAGATTGCAAGCTAAGAGGGACAGGTTAGAAATTACTTTTTCCATGAACCAAGACACAAATTTTTTTCCTCCGTGAGCACCCTTTTTCAGAAGAGTGTCCAGCTCCGCGGAGAGGGATCCGCCATTCCCGACCACTGTTCATCTTGGAATTGGCTAAAAGGAGAAAATAGGTATTAGACCGAAACCGAGTTACTAGTTGCAAAGTAATTTGTTCACCATTTTACCTGATGAAACCGACTACTTCCGTCATGTTCATAAGCACATAGAGCATTATGCAATCCTTCTCTTCCTTGGTCAACTGCATTTTACACCACCACCGGCCTTGCCACCGGGACATTGGAAGAGGAGGAGCTTGGGGTCATGCTTGGGCTCGTCGACATTGTACCGAGAGACCGGGTTATGCATAGTGGATACTTCATCGGGATAGTACGTTGTCACGGCGTCTGCCATCTCCCGAAGTATTGTTGCCTCAGCTATGCATGCTTCAATCCTATTTTTGTTTCCAGTCATGTTTCGAATATACTTGAACTCTCTCTCAATACAAAACTGCCAACGAAACTGCACCGGTCCACCCAAGAGTGCCTCGTTCGCGAGATGCACAACGAGATGTGCCATCGGAACAAAGAAGCCTGGCGGAAAGATCTTCTCTAAATTGCATAGCAACTCCGGCACAAGATCACGCAGCTTCCCAATAATCACGGGACATATCTGCTTCGCACAGAGCGTGCGGAAGAAATGGCTCAACTCCGCAAGCACTCGCCAGATACGATCGGGGAGATACCCTCGAACCATCACCGGCATCAACCGCTCAATCCATATATGATAGTCGTGACTCTTGAGCCCAGTGACATTTCCCTTTACAAGATTGACTCCATTACTTATATTGGAACAATAACCATCAGGGAACATCACGTCGTGTTTGAGCCACTTGAATGTCTCCTTCTTTTGGATATTATCAAGGCAGTAGGGTGCATTCGGCTTGAACCAATTTTTTTGACGGCGGCAGGAGGCTGCATGTGTAATCTCTCCCTATCACAGAGATTCTCAACATCAACTCTAGCCTTGACATTGTCCTTTGACTTCCCAGGAATGTTCAGGACTGTGTGAAAGAGCATCTCTCCAACATTCTTTTCGGTGTGCATCACATCGATGTTATGGGGAAGTTCGAGGTCCTTGTAATACTCTAGCTGCGTTAAGCCTGCCACGTGAGTCCAGTTGTGCGTTACACCATATCCCACAAATTTTGGGCCAGGTACCTGAGCAGGCACGAGAGCACGTAGCTCGGCATCAACAGTTGCACCATCGAACTTCGGTATCTCTTTTTCTTCACGCACGACTTTGCCCTTCGTGAAGTTTTTTATGTCTTCTCGGTAAGGATGCCTTCTTTTGAGGAACGGTCGATGCTTGTCAAACGCGACATACTTGCGACCTGACTTTAGCCAAGTGAACTCAAGTCGGTTTCTGCACACTGGGCATGGCCACTTACCAGCTGTACACCATCCGCAGAATAGGGCATACCCGGGTAGGTCGTGCATGGAATAGTGGTACCAAATTCTCATCAAGAAGTTTTTCTTTGATGCTCGGTCGTATGTCCACGTCCCATTGTGCCATGAGTGGTGCAAATCATCCACAAGCGGTTGCATGTAGACACTCAAATTCTTCCCCGGGTATTCGGGCCCTGGAATGATCAGCGACATAAACATGAACTTCCTTTGCATTAGGACCCCGGGAGGGAGATTGAGCGGAATAACAAACACGGGCCAGCAGCTGTACGAGTGACTCGACATACCATATGGATTGAATCCATCTGTTGCTATCGCAATTCTGACATTCCGAGCATCTGCTGCCTTATCGGGGTGTTTCTCATCAAAATTCTCCCATGCCTTACCATCAGATGGATGTCCCATCTTTTTCCGTCCGAACTCGTCGGCGTATCTCTTCCCCTTCTTGTGCCAAGTCATCTGCGTGGCAGTCTCCTCAGAAAAGTAAAGCCGCTGGATTCTTTTTATGAATGGGAGGTACCGAAGAATCTTCACAGCGACTTTTCCCTGCGTCTTCTGACCATCGGTTCAGTTTTCTCATGATACCTAGAGGCCCCACAAAGGCTACAGTACTTGTCATCCGCATACTGTTTCCAGAACAGAAGGCAACCTTTTGGACAACAATCTATCTTTTCATAATCCATGCTGAGCGATCCCAATAGTTTCCTCGTTTCGTGCATGGACTTTGGCAGACAATGCCCTTCGGGCAACATGTTACCAAATGTTTTCAGATTAGCTTCAAAGCCTGCACGGGTGGTGGAGTACTGGCACTTGTCACTTAGTATTTGAGCTATGGCATCGAGCTGAGAAATGTTTGCACCCTCGTATAGAGGCTTCTTAGCCGAGGCCATCATATCAAGGAAAGCCTTCGCGGTTGGCTCCGGTTCCTCCGGTTCCTCCGGTTCCTCCGGTTCCTCCTGTTCCTCCTGTGGAGGTGGCGAATCCGGTATGTCAGCATCGCGGAGATCATCTAGCAAGTTTCTCACCCCATCATACTCATTGCCATTGATCCGCTGCCGCATCACCTCAACTCTGTCACGTTCGACCTGAGCAAAGTCGACCTTCGTGACGTAGTTAGGCATATACCCAGACAACCAAAGATGCTTAGTCATTTCATCCTTTCCCTGACGGGCACGATTCTTGCAATTAATGCATGGGCACCTTGGACGAACTCCTGATGCCTTTGAACCACGCGCTAACTCCTTCACTAACATATTGGTCTTCCATTCCCACTCCTCTGTTCTTTTAATCTTACTGATACGGCCACTGTACATCCACCCATTATCAGCCATCCTCTGCTTTATTGGATCCAAAGAACAACGCATTTCGTAATATGCACCAAGTAATAATAAATTTATTCAATGACACCAAGATTAATTACGGCCAAATTTTATCTTTTACAACATGCAAGGGTTCACCTACACTTCTAATAGGAGGGCCTATCCCGCCCGAGTACGTGTAGATCGAGTCGTGTCCCATGTTCTACCCCGACCCGAGACGAATTTCGACAGCACCTCCCCGCTGTTCTTCAGAATACACGTCTCGAGCTTGTCAAGCCGAGAGGGTGTGCATCCGAAGAACAACGGGGAGGTGCTGCCGAAATTCCGTCTCAGGAAGGGGTAGAACATGGAACACGACCCGATCTACACGTACTCGGACTGTCCAACAGGACAACCCGGAAGTGTTACGGTTATAAATATGCAAAGATGGACAATCCTGCATATTTATAAATTTGTAACCCTTCCGGATGGGATCTGACTCGGGTTACGCGACTCGACTGACTTGGTGATCTAGACCAAAATAAACCTATGCAGCAAGAGAGGCGAAAGATGTATACCCTCGAAGCGTGATCGGTGGTCGGAGAGGGTCGAGGTCGCGACGGAAGCGGGGCGACGAAACAGGGGCACCGAGGCGGGCCCTCCTCAGCTGGAGAAGAAGCCCCGCAACGACGCGCGGGACCGACGGTGCTGGCGGGAAGCTACGTCATCTGAAAAAGCACACAGTTCACAGATATAAGCAAAAAATCTCTCTGTTTTACCTAATAATCATCCCTAACCATATAAAAGCTACGACTTTACGACTTTACGAGTTTACGACTTTACGACTTTACGAGTTTACGACTTTACGACTTTACGAGTTTACGACTTTACGAGTTTACGACTTTACTAGTTCCACCATTTTTTCTTTACACTTCTACCTCCTAACTAACTAACCTAACTACCTAACTAACTAACCTAACTAACCTAACTAACCTAACTAACTAACTAACCTAACTAACCTAACTACCTAACTAACTAACCTAACTAACTAACTAACAAAAAATACATCAGAGGAGTACCTCGTGAGGAGGAGCTGGCCGTGGAGGAGCAGCTGGCCGTGGAGGAGGAGCTGGCCGTGGAGGAGGAGCAGCCGGCGTGGAGGAGGAGGTGCCGGCGTGGAGGAGGTGCGGGGTGGGGGAGGTGCGGGGTGGAGGAGGTGCGGGGTGGAGGAGGTGCTGGCCGTGGAGGAGGAGGTGCACCGGGCGGCGGCGGTGGTGCGGTGGGGGAGGTCGAGCGGAGCGGCCAGAGGGTGGGTCGGCGGCACGGTGGTGGTGCGGTGGGGGAGATCGAGCGAAGCGGCCAGAGGGTGGGTCGGGGGCGCGGTGGTGGTGCGAAGGCCGGTGAGCGGTGGTGCGGTGGGGGTGGGGGTGCGGGGCTGCGGCGGCGCTCGGGGTGGGTTGGGGGCGCCGGCGACGGAGGGGACAGGCGCGTGGTGGCTCGGGGGCGCCGGCGACGGAGGGGACGGGCGCGTGGTCGATTTGGAAGTAACTGTCGACCGCGCGCCCCTGGCCACCCAATGTAGATAGGACAGGCCTATGCCGACGGTTGTACCGTCGGCATAGGTATTTTTTATTTTTTCTATTATTAGCTATTTTATTAACATTTTAAACATTATAATTTATTCAATTATAACTGAATACAGTTTTATTATAATTTATTATATTATATGGTAGGGCCACACGCAAATTATTCCGGTGCTCCGATTATCCTTTTCCAGCCAAACCCTAGTCTGGTGGGCCCGCATATCTACCCCGAACTTTTCTCCGTACAATGGTTGATCTTGCACATTTACAACACCCAACACACTTGTATACATATGGTATGGCACAACCTAGGTTTGGGTGGGGTTCCGACGCTCCGGGGCCCCGCTTCGGCGAAACCCTGAATCCGCTGGAAAACCCTAACGTTTCCGTCTACCCCCATAGACGTGCGTCGAAAGGGGGTAGCCCAGTGGACTTTTTTGCTTGGTTGTGTTAGGTTAGGCCATAGGAACATAGAAAACCAACTTTTATCACAAGTTGTCACAAGATTGCCCCCGTTTCGCCCGAAACGGGAGTTTTCAGCTATAAGTCCACACACTTAGTAGAGAGAAAGTGAAGCCGGTGATGTCGGGCACACCTAGGAGTAGATTCTTGGACATTTGAAACACACAACACAATTGTATACACATGGTATGGCACAACCTAGGTTTGGGTGGGGTTCCGACGCTCCGGGGCCCCGCTTCGGCGAAACCCTGAATCCGCTGGAAAAAACCCTAACGTTTCCGTCTACCCCCATAGACGTGCGTCGAAAGGGGGTAGCCCAGTGGACTTTTTTGCTTGGTTGTGTTAGGTTAGGCCATAGGAACATAGAAAACCAACTTTTATCACAAGTTGTCACAAGATTGCCCCCGTTTCGCCCGAAACGGGAGTTTTCAGCTATAAGTCCACACACTTAGTAGAGAGAAAGTGAAGCCGGTGATGTCGGGCACACCTAGGAGTAGATTCTTGGACATTTGAAACACACAACACAATTGTATACACATGGTATGGCACAACCTAGGTTTGGGTGGGGTTCCGACGCTCCGGGGCCCCGCTTCGGCGAAACCCTGAATCCGCTGGAAAAAACCCTAACGTTTCCGTCTACCCCCATAGACGTGCGTCGAAAGGGGGTAGCCCAGTGGACTTTTTTGCTTGGTTGTGTTAGGTTAGGCCATAGGAACATAGAAAACCAACTTTTATCACAAGTTGTCACAAGATTGCCCCCGTTTCGCCCGAAACGGGAGTTTTCAGCTATAAGTCCACACACTTAGTAGAGAGAAAGTGAAGCCGGTGATGTCGGGCACACCTAGGAGTAGATTCTTGGACATTTGAAACACACAACACAATTGTATACACATGGTATGGCACAACCTAGGTTTGGGTGGGGTTCCGACGCTCCGGGGCCCCGCTTCGGCGAAACCCTGAATCCGCTGGAAAAAACCCTAACGTTTCCGTCTACCCCCATAGACGTGCGTCGAAAGGGGGTAGCCCAGTGGACTTTTTTGCTTGGTTGTGTTAGGTTAGGCCATAGGAACATAGAAAACCAACTTTTATCACAAGTTGTCACAAGATTGCCCCCGTTTCGCCCGAAACGGGAGTTTTCAGCTATAAGTCCACACACTTAGTAGAGAGAAAGTGAAGCCGGTGATGTCGGGCACACCTAGGAGTAGATTCTTGGACATTTGAAACACACAACACACTTGTATACACATGGTATGGCACAACCTAGGTTTGGGTGGGGTTCCGACGCTCCGGGGCCCCGCTTCGGCGAAACCCTGAATCCGCTGGAAAAAACCCTAACGTTTCCGTCTACCCCCATAGACGTGCGTCGAAAGGGGGTAGCCCAGTGGACTTTTTTGCTTGGTTGTGTTAGGTTAGGCCATAGGAACATAGAAAACCAACTTTTATCACAATGACACAAGATTGCCCCCGTTTCGCCCGAAACGGGAGTTTTCAGCTATAAGTCCACACACTTAGTAGAGAGAAAGTGAAGCCGGTGATGTCGGGCACACCTAGGAGTAGATTCTTGGACATTTGAAACACACAACACAATTGTATACACATGGTATGGCACAACCTAGGTTTGGGTGGGGTTCCGACGCTCCGGGGCCCCGCTTCGGCGAAACCCTGAATCCGCTGGAAAAAACCCTAACGTTTCCGTCTACCCCCATAGACGTGCGTCGAAAGGGGGTAGCCCAGTGGACTTTTTTGCTTGGTTGTGTTAGGTTAGGCCATAGGAACATAGAAAACCAACTTTTATCACAAGTTGTCACAAGATTGCCCCCGTTTCGCCCGAAACGGGAGTTTTCAGCTATAAGTCCACACACTTAGTAGAGAGAAAGTGAAGCCGGTGATGTCGGGCACACCTAGGAGTAGATTCTTGGACATTTGAAACACACAACACAATTGTATACACATGGTATGGCACAACCTAGGTTTGGGTGGGTTCCGACGCTCCGGGGCCCCGCTTCGGCGAAACCCTGAATCCGCTGGAAAAAACCCTAACGTTTCCGTCTACCCCCATAGACGTGCGTCGAAAGGGGGTAGCCCAGTGGACTTTTTTGCTTGGTTGTGTTAGGTTAGGCCATAGGAACATAGAAAACCAACTTTTATCACAAGTTGTCACAAGATTGCCCCCGTTTCGCCCGAAACGGGAGTTTTCAGCTATAAGTCCACACACTTAGTAGAGAGAAAGTGAAGCCGGTGATGTCGGTCACACCTCGAGTAGATTCTTGGACATTTGAAACACACAACACAATTGTATACACATGGTATGGCACAACCTAGGTTTGGGTGGGGTTCCGACGCTCCGGGGCCCCGCTTCGGCGAAACCCTGAATCCGCTGGAAAAAACCCTAACGTTTCCGTCTACCCCCATAGACGTGCGTCGAAAGGGGGTAGCCCAGTGGACTTTTTTGCTTGGTTGTGTTAGGTTAGGCCATAGGAACATAGAAAACCAACTTTTATCACAAGATTGCCCCCGTTTCGCCCGAAACGGGAGTTTTCAGCTATAAGTCCACACACTTAGTAGAGAGAAAGTGAAGCCGGTGATGTCGGGCACACCTCGGAGTAGATTCTTGGACATTTGAAACACACAACACAATTGTATACACATGGTATGGCACAACCTAGGTTTGGGTGGGGTTCCGACGCTCCGGGGCCCCGCTTCGGCGAAACCCTGAATCCGCTGGAAAAAACCCTAACGTTTCCGTCTACCCCCATAGACGTGCGTCGAAAGGGGGTAGCCCAGTGGACTTTTTTGCTTGGTTGTGTTAGGTTAGGCCATAGGAACATAGAAAACCAACTTTTATCACAAGTTGTCACAAGATTGCCCCCGTTTCGCCCGAAACGGGAGTTTTCAGCTATAAGTCCACACACTTAGTAGAGAGAAAGTGAAGCCGGTGATGTCGGGCACACCTAGGAGTAGATTCTTGGACATTTGAAACACCCAACACAATTGTATACACATGGTATGGCACAACCTAGGTTTGGGTGGGGTTCCGACGCTCCGGGGTCCCGCTTCGGCGAAACCCTGAATCCGCTGGAAAAACCCTAACGTTTCCGTCTACCCCCATAGACGTGCGTCGAAAGGGGGTAGCCCAGTGGACTTTTTTTGCTTGTATGTGTTAGGTTAGGCCATAGGAACATAGAAAACCAACTTTTATCACAAGTTGTCACAAGATTGCCCCCGTTTCGCCCGAAACGGGAGTTTTCAGCTATAAGTCCACACACTTAGTAGAGAGAAAGTGAAGCCGGTGATGTCGGGCACACCTCGGAGTAGATTCTTGGACATTTGAAACACACAACACAATTGTATACACATGGTATGGCACAACCTAGGTTTGGGTGGGGTTCCGACGCTCCGGGGCCCCGCTTCGGCGAAACCCTGAATCCGCTGGAAAAACCCTAACGTTTCCGTCTACCCCCATAGACGTGCGTCGAAAGGGGGTAGCCCAGTGGACTTTTTTGCTTGGTTGTGTTAGGTTAGGCCATAGGAACATAGAAACCAACTTTTATCACAAGTTGTCACAAGATTGCCCCCGTTTCGCCCGAAACGGGAGTTTTCAGCTATAAGTCCACACACTTAGTAGAGAGAAAGTGAAGCCGGTGATGTCGGGCACACCTAGGAGTAGATTCTTGGACATTTGAAACACCCAACAAATTGTATACACATGGTATGGCACAACCTAGGTTTGGGTGGGGTTCCGACGCTCCGGGGCCCCGCTTCGGCGAAACCCTGAATCCGCTGGAAAAAACCCTAACGTTTCCGTCTACCCCCATAGACGTGCGTCGAAAGGGGGTAGCCCAGTGGACTTTTTTGCTTGGTTGTGTTAGGTTAGGCCATAGGAACATAGAAAACCAACTTTTATCACAAGTTGTCACAAGATTGCCCCCGTTTCGCCCGAAACGGGAGTTTTCAGCTATAAGTCCACACACTTAGTAGAGAGAAAGTGAAGCCGTGATGTCGGGCACACCTAGGAGTAGATTCTTGGACATTTGAAACACACAACACAATTGTATACACATGGTATGGTACAACCTAGGTTTGGGTGGGGTTCCGACGCTCCGGGGCCCCGCTTCGGCGAAACCCTGAATCCGCTGGAAAAAACCTAACGTTTCCGTCTACCCCCATAGACGTGCGTCGAAAGGGGGTAGCCCAGTGGACTTTTTTGCTTGGTTGTATTAGGTTAGGCCATAGGAACATAGAAAACCAACTTTTATCACAAGTTGTCACAAGATTGCCCCCGTTTCGCCCGAAACGGGAGTTTTCAGCTATAAGTCCACACTTAGTAGAGAGAAAGTGAAGCCGGTGATGTCGGGCACACCTCGGAGTAGATTCTTGGACATTTGAAACACACAACACAATTGTATACACATGGTATGGCACAACCTAGGTTTGGGTGGGGTTCCGACACTCCGGGCCCCGCTTCGGCGAAACCCTGAATCCGCTGGAAAAAAACCCTAACGTTTCCGTCTACCCCCATAGACGTGCGTCGAAAGGGGGTAGCCCAGTGGACTTTTTTGCTTGGTTGTGTTAGGTTAGGCCATAGGAACATAGAAAACCAACTTTTATCACAAGTTGTCACAAGATTGCCCCCGTTTCGAGCGAAACGGGAGTTTTCAGCTATAAGTCCACACACTTAGTAGAGAGAAAGTGAAGCCGGTGATGTCGGCACACCTGGGAGTTGATTCTTGGACATTTGAAACACACAACACAATTGTATACACATGGTATGGCACAACTTAGGTTTGGGTGGGGTTCCGACGCTCCGGGGCCCCGCTTCGGCGAAACCCTGAATCCGCTGGAAAAAACCCTAACGTTTCCGTCTACCCCCATAGACGTGCGTCGAAAGGGGGTAGCCCAGTGGACTTTTTGCTTGGTTGTGTTAGGTTAGGCCATAGGAACATAGAAAACCAACTTTTATCACAAGTTGTCACAAGATTGCCCCCGTTTCGCCCGAAACGGGAGTTTTCAGCTATAAGTCCACACACTTAGTAGAGAGAAAGTGAAGCCGGTGATGTCGGGCACACCAAGGAGTAGATTCTTGGACATTTGAAACACACAACACACTTGTATACATATGGTATGGCACAACCTAGGTTTGGGTGGGGTTCCGACGCTCCGAGGCCCCGCTTCGGCGAAACCCTGAATCCGCTGGAAAAAACCTAACGTTTCCGTCTACCCTCATAGACGTGCGTCGAAAGGGGGTAGCCCAGTGGACTTTTTTGCTTGGTTGTGTTAGGTTAGGCCATAGGAACATAGAAAACCAACTTTTATCACAAATCGACACAAGATTGCCCCCGTTTCGCCCGAAACGGGAGTTTTCAGCTATAAGTCCACACACTTAGTAGAGAGAAAGTGAAGCCGGTGATGTCGGGCACACCTAGGAGTAGATTCTTGGACATTTGAAACACACAACACAATTGTATACACATGGTATGGCACAACCTAGGTTTGGGTGGGGTTCCGACGCTCCGGGGCCCCGCTTCGGCGAAACCCTGAATCCGCTGGAAAAAACCCTAACGTTTCCGTCTACCCCCATAGACGTGCGTCGAAAGGGGGTAGTCCAGTGGACTTTTTTGCTTGGTTGTGTTAGGTTAGGCCATAGGAACATAGAAAACCAACTTTTATCACAAGTTGTCACAAGATTGCCCCCGTTTCGCCCGAAACGGGAGTTTTCAGCTATAAGTCCACACACTTAGTAGAGAGAAAGTGAAGCCGGTGATGTCGGGCACACCTAGGAGTAGATTCTTGGACATTTGAAACACACAACACAATTGTATACACATGGTATGGCACAACCTAGGTTTGGGTGGGGTTCCGACGCTCCGGGGCCCCGCTTCGGCGAAACCCTGAATCCGCTGGAAAAAACCCTAACGTTTCCGTCTACCCCCATAGACGTGCGTCGAAAGGGGGTAGCCCAGTGGACTTTTTGCTTGGTTGTGTTAGGTTAGGCCATAGGAACATAGAAAACCAACTTTTATCACAAGTTGTCACAAGATTGCCCCCGTTTCGCCCGAAACGGGAGTTTTCAGCTATAAGTCCACACACTTAGTAGAGAGAAAGTGAAGCCGGTGATGTCGGGCACACCAAGGAGTAGATTCTTGGACATTTGAAACACACAACACACTTGTATACATATGGTATGGCACAACCTAGGTTTGGGTGGGGTTCCGACGCTCCGAGGCCCCGCTTCGGCGAAACCCTGAATCCGCTGGAAAAAACCTAACGTTTCCGTCTACCTTCATAGACGTGCGTCGAAAGGGGGTAGCCCAGTGGACTTTTTTGCTTGGTTGTGTTAGGTTAGGCCATAGGAACATAGAAAACCAACTTTTATCACAAATCGACACAAGATTGCCCCCGTTTCGCCCGAAACGGGAGTTTTCAGCTATAAGTCCACACACTTAGTAGAGAGAAAGTGAAGCCGGTGATGTCGGGCACACCTAGGAGTAGATTCTTGGACATTTGAAACACACAACACAATTGTATACACATGGTATGGCACAACCTAGGTTTGGGTGGGTTCCGACGCTCCGGGGCCCCGCTTCGGCGAAACCCTGAATCCGCTGGAAAAAACCCTAACGTTTCCGTCTACCCCCATAGACGTGCGTCGAAAGGGGGTAGTCCAGTGGACTTTTTTGCTTGGTTGTGTTAGGTTAGGCCATAGGAACATAGAAAACCAACTTTTATCACAAGTTGTCACAAGATTGCCCCCGTTTCGCCCGAAACGGGAGTTTTCAGCTATAAGTCCACACACTTAGTAGAGAGAAAGTGAAGCCGGTGATGTCGGGCACACCTAGGAGTAGATTCTTGGACATTTGAAACACACAACACAATTGTATACACATGGTATGGCACAACCTAGGTTTGGGTGGGGTTCCGACGCTCCGGGGCCCCGCTTCGGCGAAACCCTGAATCCGCTGGAAAAACCCTAACGTTTCCGTCTACCCCCATAGACGTGCGTCGAAAGGGGGTAGCCCAGTGGACTTTTTTGCTTGGTTGTGTTAGGTTAGGCCATAGGAACATAGAAAACCAACTTTTATCACAAGTTGTCACAAGATTGCCCCCATTTCGCCCGAAACGGGAGTTTTCAGCTATAAGTCCACACACTTAGTAGAGAGAAAGTGAAGCCGGTGATGTCGGGCACACCTCGGAGTAGATTCTTGGACATTTGAAACACACAACACAATTGTATACACATGGTATGGCACAACCTAGGTTTGGGTGGGGTTCCGACGCTCCGGGGCCCCGCTTCGGCGAAACCCTGAATCCGCTGGAAAAAACCCTAACGTTTCCGTCTACCCCCATAGACGTGCGTCGAAAGGGGGTAGCCCAGTGGACTTTTTTGCTTGGTTGTGTTAGGTTAGGCCATAGGAACATAGAAAACCAACTTTTATCACAAGTTGTCACAAGATTGCCCCCGTTTCGCCCGAAACGGGAGTTTTCAGCTATAAGTCCACACACTTAGTAGAGAGAAAGTGAAGCCGGTGATGTCGGGCACACCTAGGAGTAGATTCTTGGACATTTGAAACACCCAACACAATTGTATACACATGGTATGGCACAACCTAGGTTTGGGTGGGGTTCCGACGCTCCGGGGTCCCGCTTCGGCGAAACCCTGAATCCGCTGGAAAAACCCTAACGTTTCCGTCTACCCCCATAGACGTGCGTCGAAAGGGGTAGCCCAGTGGACTTTTTTGCTTGGTTGTGTTAGGTTAGGCCATAGGAACATAGAAAACCAACTTTTATCACAAGTTGTCACAAGATTGCCCCCGTTTCGCCCGAAACGGGAGTTTTCAGCTATAAGTCCACACACTTAGTAGAGAGAAAGTGAAGCCGGTGATGTCGGGCACACCTCGGAGTAGATTCTTGGACATTTGAAACACACAACACAATTGTATACACATGGTATGGCACAACCTAGGTTTGGGTGGGGTTCCGACGCTCCGGGGCCCCGCTTCGGCGAAACCCTGAATCCGCTGGAAAAACCCTAACGTTTCCGTCTACCCCCATAGACGTGCGTCGAAAGGGGGTAGCCCAGTGGACTTTTTTGCTTGGTTGTGTTAGGTTAGGCCATAGGAACATAGAAAACCAACTTTTATCACAAGTTGTCACAAGATTGCCCCCGTTCCGCCCGAAACGGGAGTTTTCAGCTATAAGTCCACACACTTAGTAGAGAGAAAGTGAAGCCGGTGATGTCGGGCACACCTAGGAGTAGATTCTTGGACATTTGAAACACCCAACAAAATTGTATACACATGGTATGGCACAACCTAGGTTTGGGTGGGGTTCCGACGCTCCGGGGCCCCGCTTCGGCGAAACCCTGAATCCGCTGGAAAAAACCTAACGTTTCCGTCTACCCCCATAGACGTGCGTCGAAAGGGGGTAGCCCAGTGGACTTTTTTGCTTGGTTGTGTTAGGTTAGGCCATAGGAACATAGAAAACCAACTTTTATCACAAGTTGTCACAGGATTGCCCCCGTTTCGCTCGAAACGGGAGTTTTCAGCTATAAGTCCACACACTTAGTAGAGAGAAAGTGAAGCCGGTGATGTCGGTCACACCTAGGAGTAGATTCTTGGACATTTGAAACACACAACACACTTGTATACATATGGTATGGCACAACCTAGGTTTGGGTGGGGTTCCGACGCTCCGGGGCCCCGCTTCGGCGAAACCCTGAATCCGCTGGAAAAAACCTAACGTTTCCGTCTACCCCCATAGACGTGCGTCGAAAGGGGGTAGCCCAGTGGACTTTTTTGCTTGGTTGTGTTAGGTTAGGCCATACGAACATGAGAAACCAACTTTTATCACAAATCGACACAAGATTGCCCCCGTTTCGCCCGAAACGGGAGTTTTCAGCTATAAGTCCACACACTGAGTAGAGAGAAAGTGAAGCCGGTGATGTCGGTCACACCTAGGAGTAGATTCTTGGACATTTGAAACACCCAACACACTTGTATACACATGGTATGGCACAACCTAGGTTTGGGTGGGGTTCCGACGCTCCGGGGCCCCGCTTCGGCGAAACCCTGAATCCGCTGGAAAAAACCCTAACGTTTCCGTCTACCCCCATAGACGTGCGTCGAAAGGGGGTAGCCCAGTGGACTTTTTTGCTTGGTTGTGTTAGGTTAGGCCATAGGAACATAGAAAACCAACTTTTATCACAAGTTGTCACAAGATTGCCCCCGTTTCGCCCGAAACGGGAGTTTTCAGCTATAAGTCCACACACTTAGTAGAGAGAAAGTGAAGCCGGTGATGTCGGGCACACCTAGGATTAGATTTTTGGACATTTGAAACACCCAACACAATTGTATACACATGGTATGGCATAACCTAGGTTTGGGTGGGGTTCCGACGCTCCGGGGCCCCGCTTCGGCGAAACCCTGAATCCGCTGGAAAAAACCCTAACGTTTCCGTCTACCCCCATAGACGTGCGTCGAAAGGGGGTAGCCCAGTGGACTTTTTTGCTTGGTTGTGTTAGGTTAGGCCATAGGAACATAGAAAACTAACTTTTATCACAAGTTGTCACAAGATTGACCCCGTTTCGCCCAAACGGGAGTTTTCAGCTATAAGTCCACACACTTAGTAGAGAGAAAGTGAAGCCGGTGATGTCGGGCACACCTAGGAGTAGATTCTTGGACATTTGAAACACACAACACACTTGTATACATATGGTATGGCACAACCTAGGTTTGGGTGGGGTTCCGACGCTCCGGGGCCCCGCTGCGGCGAAACCCTGAATCCGCTGGAAAAACCCTAACGTTTCCGTCTACCCCCATAGACGTGCGTCGAAAGGGGGTAGCCCAGTGGACTTTTTTGCTTGGTTGTGTTAGGTTAGGCCATAGGAACATAGAAAACCAACTTTTATCACAAGTTGTCACAAGATTGCCCCCGTTTCTCCCGAAACGGGAGTTTTCAGCTATAAGTCCACACACTTAGTAGAGAGAAAGTGAAGCCGGTGATGTCGGGCACACCTAGGAGTAGATTCTTGGACATTTGAAACACACAACACACTTGTATACATATGGTATGGCACAACCTAGGTTTGGGTGGGGTTCCGACGCTCCGGGGCCCCGCTTCGGCGAAACCCTGAATCCGCTGGAAAAACCCTAACGTTTCCGTCAACCCCCATAGACGTGCGTCGAAAGGGGGTAGCCCAGTGGACTTTTTTGCTTGGTTGTGTTAGGTTAGGCCATATGAACATAGAAAACCAACTTTTATCACAAGTTGTCACAAGATTGCCCCCGTTTCGCCCGAAACGGGAGTTTTCAGTTATAAGTCCACACACTTAGTAGAGAGAAAGTGAAGCCGGTGATGTCGGGCACACCTAGGAGTAGATTCTTGGACATTTGAAACACACAACACACTTGTATACATATGGTATGGCACAACCTAGGTTTGGGTGGGTTCCGACGCTCCGGGGCCCCGCTTCGGCGAAACCCTGAATCCGCTGGAAAAAACCTAATGTTTCCGTCTACCCCCATAGACGTGCGTCGAAAGGGGTTAGCCCAGTGGACTTTTTTGCTTGGTTGTGTTAGGTTAGGCCATACGAACATGAGAAACCAACTTTTATCACAAATCGACACAAGA
The DNA here is from genome assembly GCA_947311845.1 of Poa pratensis. Classification (NCBI taxonomy): domain Eukaryota; kingdom Viridiplantae; phylum Streptophyta; class Magnoliopsida; order Poales; family Poaceae; genus Poa; species Poa pratensis. The sequence goes on from CAMZMU010000038.1 coordinate 46,313,094, forward strand.
TTGCCCCCGTTTCGCCCGAAACGGGAGTTTTCAGCTATAAGTCCACACACTTAGTAGAGAGAAAGTGAAGCCGGTGATGTCGGTCACACCTAGGAGTAGATTCTTGGACATTTGAAACACACAACACACTTGTATACATATGGTATGGCACAACCTAGGTTTGGGTGGGGTTCCGACGCTCCGGGGCCCGCTTCGGCGAAACCCTGAATCCGCTGGAAAAACCCTAACGTTTCCGTCTACCCCATAGACGTGCGTCGAAAGGCGTAGCCCAGCGGACTTTTTTCCTTGGTTATGTTAGGTTAGGCCATACGAACATGAGAAACCAACTTTTATCACAAATCGACACAAGATTGCAAGAGAGACAAGATTCACATACAATACTTCCGAGAGACAAGATTCGTGACGTTATTTTATGTGGGTGGAGACCGCTATTCGGCGTAGCTATATACATATAGATATGAATAAAAACATATTAAATTTAATTGAGAGTAATAAATAGATACATAAAAATGAAGAAAAAAAAAGGGTAAAAGAAAAAAAAAGGAACCTGTGCCGACGGTTTTTACCGTCGGCACAGGGTTGTTCGGCTGCACGAGGTAAAAGAAAAAAAAGGGAAGCTGTGCCGACGGTTTTTACCGTCGGCACAGGGTTGTTCGGCTGCACGAGGTAAAAGAAAAAAAAAGGAAGCTACCGTCGGCACAGGTTTGTGTCGACGTCACCTTTTAGTCGACGGGGAGCTGTGCCGACGTCGGTATTTGTGCCAACGGTCACCGTTGGCACAGCTTGGCTGTGCCGACGGGGATACATGTGCCGACGGCCAGCTTCGCGGGTGGCCTCGTAGGGATCCTGTGCAGAAGGCCCCGATAAAAACCTGTCGGCACAGGTTTTGGCCGTCGGCACAGGTTAGCTCTGCTGTAGTGCATGTCTTTGTTTGCGTTTTGCATAGCCATCGCGCTAGTAGCACTAGGAAAGTCAGGAACAAGATGAAGTTATGGTGCCGTACGTCAGTCAAGATCCCTTAGTATATATTATTCTTAGAAGTAGTACAAGTTTGGTGCGATTAGAGAGAAACTATATGTCGTTTTACTGGAGTCTATGTGGCATTCGTCTTGAGTAATTTTTATTAGTTACGGTCGTCCAAAATATATCTCAGTTGGTGGTTGCCCGTTCCCGATTTTGTTTTCTGATTTTACCGGACACCCGATCCGTGGGCAATACGACGCGTCAAAGCCATCCTCCCTCCCCCGCTCTCGCTTCGCCCGCTTGGGTTCTGGACGTGCTGCCGCCGCCAATTCCATCTCCCGTAAGACGCCGCCGCCACCTGACCCGCTCGCGTACCGTATCGTCGTGACTCGCTGGCGGCAGCCCCAAGTAGGATCGCGGCCTCCGCACCGGAGGATCCCGGAGCGTACACGGCGGCGGCCATGACCACGGGAAGGTCGACACCGGCAACATGATCTATGCCCAGCCGCCTGCAGAATGCATGGAGTTCGTCCACTTCAAGCTGAACCGATATGTGGTCCGATAAAGTCTAATTTGCTTCTTCATAATTTTCTGAGGATTTTGTCTAAAGAGACCTACCATCGATACCACATTCAAAACCTTCCCTTCAAAAGATTTGCAATTCATCCGATTCCAACGGTTCCAGGTAGCATACGCAGTCGGAGTTATCTCACACCTTTTGTTTTTGGCCTCTAGCACTTAATTCATGAATGGGCTTGCTCCGGTGCTAGTCAGAAGCCTTCGCCCTATCCGCTTGCCGTAGTGCATCCGCCGGTGCGTCTTCGCTGCTCCGATTCCACCCCGGCCGCCGTCTTCGCTGCGTCATCTCGAGCCACCACAGGTACCGCGCTCCACTTGTTATGCTGGTAGCTCACCTTTCCATAGTCTCGTACCCATCCAAAACCTAGCAGTAGCAGATCCACTTCAGAGCAAGCTGCCCTTCCAATTCGTGATGATCCCTGACCAATAGATGTATGGGCATCCGTCAATTGCTCGTGATTTCCTGTTCTGGGTGAGCGTATATAATGCGCCTGGATGCTTCTAGGGGGAAAAGGGGAACGCATTGTTTGTTACTAGTGAAATTTCAGCGCGTCGTCACGACGCTGTTTGTTAGTTTTTTAATTTTTATTGGCGATATGGTGCTGTAATATTTCAGGAACAATGCTTTATTAAAGTATTGCATATGTCTAAAGTGTATTAAATGAATGGTTTAGAACTGAGAAGATTAAGTAACAAAATCACTTAAGTGAGAAAAAAGATTTCTTATTTTCTCTGCATATTTGTACTAAAACGTGTATTATTGTAAATGAACAACATGCATTGAATTACTTTATTTCCACAAATTGGAGTGGTTAAGTATCTTTGTAATTTGTTATAAATATGGAAATATTTAATTTAACTTCATAGTCTGAGAAAATGCATTGTAAGGTAATTTGTTAAATTCAATCCATAATTAGAGGGAATGAGTCTTTATTTTTTTGTGAACATTTAGTGAATGGAGCATTTTCTGTTAATTTTGTGTGCATAATTGGAGAGGTTTGGAATTTGTTAAATTCAATACATAATTAGAGGAAATGGGTATTTATTTTTTGTGAACATTTAGTGAATGGAGCCTTTTTTTAATTTTGTGTGCATAATTGGAGAGGTTTCAGTTAAATTGTCTTTGAATATTAAACAATTTTAGAAGATATAATAAGTTTGTATTTTGCCTTGAAAATTTAATTGAACTCCATAATCAAATGGAGTACATTATATGGACATTTATTAAATTCAATTCATAATTGGAGGGAATTAACTTGGATTTTGTCCAAATATTCGTCGAATTGAAATTTTGAAATATGTTTGCACTATGCCATAAGTAGCGCAAATAATGGATGGTATTTTTTTGTTTGATTGCATAGTATAATTAGAGAGAATGTATTTTGCGAGCATTTATTACTATTTAATCCATAATTAGGTGAAGTGCACCTACAATGTATACAAATATTAGGTAGTTTCAATTTCTTAAGTTTGTTTGTATTTTGGCATTAGCAAGTATCAATTTTTTTTTCAAGCATGTTGATTTATCTGAGGGAACCTCAAATATTTTAGCAATTTGAAATGATGAAACATGTTTCTTTTTTTCCAAATAATATTTTAGCATATTTTGTGGATTTGTGCTAACAAATGGGCAAAGTTGGTCTATGTTGCATCCAAATTTTGACTATTTTGAATTGTTGAACTATGCTTTGTGTTTTGGTATATGTAGTTAGTGTTTATTTTTTTTGAACAATTTTTATATAGGTTAGAGAATAGCCAAATATTTAGCATTTTGAAGTATTTAAATATGTTTGTATGTTGCCACGAATTATCAACTATAATTAGAGAAAATGTGTTTGAGTTATATCCAAATGTTGAACGATTTAAAACTTTTAGAAATGCTACGGTAATTTCGAATAATTGGCAAATTTGAATGTTTGATTATGGTTGTCTCCAAATGTTCGGCAAGTTATATTGCTCAAAAATGTATGTATTTTGTTGTAAGTAGCTTTCATTTGAAAGTGTAAGAATTCTGTGAAATTTGTTGGCTCCAAATTTTTTTGCAATTTGAAATGTTCAAATTGACATAAGTTTATGTTTGTGTTATGTCATATTTCATTAAGATGAATAAGCAGTGGAAATGCAGGATATGTATATGTATTTTTCTTTTTTAAAATTCAGCTCCATTTAATTGTAGGGAATGCATGCGCGTCAGCACGATGCAGCCTTTGTGAATATTTGTGTGAATTTTAATTTTGGGAAAATTCAAATTTGTATGCGGCAGTGTCGTGGTATAATTCATATTTGGAAATGTGCATATTTTAAAATTGTGCAAATTTGGAAATTGCTTAAATTTATTGATATCTTTTTATGTATGCGGCGTTGTCGATGTCTTTTTATGTTTGTCAAATAATCAAATGTGGTAGACATTTGTAAGGTTTAAATACTTAAATGTGGAATTTTGGTCATATGACGTAATTTATTGGCATTTATTGTTGTGGTCATTTTGATATTTTTTTTTCATATTTTCATGGTGCATGGAGTTAAAGTTAATGTTTTTGCAGCAATGTAGTATTTTTTTTCTTTTTTTGGAATATGTTTAAATGCCCTAAAATAATATCTATGAAGTGTTTTAAATTTGTTGAAGCATGTTATATCTTACAATTTGTTCTTCGATTTAATTACATCTATTTGAAAATAAGCCTGGAACAGCCATTTTTTGATATTCACATTTGTGGTAGTTTTATTTTGATATTTTTGAAACCATGGTACAAATGGGTAATTGTATTTAGGTGATTTACGGAACTTTATTTAAATAAGAAGTTTTGTAACAAATTATTTTATTGGGCTTGTCATGTTGAATGGTATTGGTGATATTACTTTTTCTGGATTTTACTTGAGTTCAAAAGATAATTATGAAATCCAAATTTTACAAAAAGACGTAGAGGTGTCAAATGAGCGTTTATGTATTCTTTGAATTTTTTCTAAATTTGAAATAATTTGGGGAAGGTTGCAAAGTATCTCAAATGATTATTTTGGTATCTATTATTTTATTTTTTAGAAACTGATTTGAATTTATTTGAAAAGTTTGAAATGTTTTGGGAAATAGAAAAACAGAAATTAAAGAAAAAAAAGGCCGAGCCGGCGCACGGGAAACGGCCCAGCCCAACAGCCGGCCCGCCTGGCCAGCCCAGGCCAACTGCGACGTCGCGCTGACGTCGGCAGTGGCCGGAGCTGCCGCGGCAACGGCGAGCTCGGCGCCGCCGCATCCGAGCGAGCTAGGAAGCGGGGGTGAGCGCGTCGGACGCAGCGTGGTGCGGACGACCTGCAGGTGGCGGCGCGGCCGCATATCATGGCCGAAACGTCGCCGGCGAGCACATAACGCTGCGACGGGCACCGACCGCGGCGACGGCGATTCCGGCGTGGATTTGGCGTCCCGGCAGGCGGCGCGCGGGCAGGAGGCGCAGGCGAGGACGACGGAGCCCTCCGTGTGCCTCAATTTGGACGCGGAGGCGCGTAGCGGCCGTGGAGTGCGTCGGCGGCGCCGCGGCAACTCCGGCATCGCGCGGAGAAGGAGGAGGGAAGGAGGCGTTCTGGACATATTTGCAAAAAAGTCCTCGTGTTTTGCTTTAATTTCATGTAGGTCCTTTTCTTCGTAAAGATATGGACTGCGGGTTGATTTGTCAATAAAGGAAGGGGTTTTCTACAAAACCATCATGGGCGTGTAGTGTGGGCCGTCCGATCGTCGGCTGACGGCGCAGATCGCATCACTGTAGAACACTGTAGCGATCGGCGACTGTAGCTTATTTTTTGTGAACATTTAGTGAATGGAGCATTTTCTGTTAATTTTGTGTGCATAATTGGAGAGGTTTGGAATTTGTTAAATTCAATACATAATTAGAGGAAATGGGTATTTATTTTTTGTCAACATTTAGTGAATGGAGCCTTTTTTTATAATTTTGTGTGCATAATTGGAGAGGTTTCAGTTAAATTGTCTTTGAATATTAAACAATTTTAGAAGATATAATAAGTTTGTATTTTGTCTTGAAAATTTAATTGAACTCCATAATCAAATGGAGTACATTATATAGACATTTATTAAATTCAATTCATAATTGGAGGGAATTAACTTGGATTTTGTCCAAATATTCGTCGAATTGAAATTTTGAAATATGTTTGCACTATGCCATAAGTAGCGCAAATAATGGATGGTATTTTTTTTGTTTGATTGCATAGTATAATTAGAGAGAATGTATTTTGCGAGCATTTATTACTATTTAATCCATAATTAGGTGAAGTGCACCTGCAATGTATACAAATATTAGGTAGTTTCAATTGCTTAACTTTGTTTGTATTTTGGCATTAGCAAGTATCAATTTTTTTTTCAAGCATGTTGATTTATTTGAGGGAACCTCAAATATTTTAGCAATTTGAAATGATGAAACATGTTTCTTTTTTTCCCAAATAATATTTTAGCATATTTTGTGGATTCGTGCTAACAAATGGGCAAAGTTCGTCTATGTTGCATCCAAATTTTGACTATTTTGAATTGTTGAACTATGCTTTCTGTTTTGGTATATGTAGTTAGTGTTTATTTTTTCTGAACAATTTCTATATAGGTTAGAGAATAGCCAAATATTTAGCATTTTGAAGTATTTAAATATGTTTGTATGTTGCCACGAATTATCAACTATAATTAGAGAAAATGTGTTTGAGTTATATCCAAATGTTGAACGATTTAAAACTTTTAGAAATGCTACGGTAATTTCGAATAATTGGCAAATTTGAATGTTTGATTATGGTTGTCTCCAAATGTTCGGCAAGTTATATTGCTCAAAAATGTATGTATTTTGTTGTAAGTAGCTTTCATTTGAAAGTGTAAGAATTCTGTGAAATTTGTTGGCTCCAAATTTTTTTTGCAATTAGAAATGTTCAAATTGACATAAGATTATGTTTGTGTTATGTCATATTTAATTAAGACAAATAAGCAGTGGAAATGCATGATATGTATATGTATTTTTCTTTTTTAAAATTCAGCTCCATTTAATTGTAGGGAATGTATGCGCGTTGGCACGATGCAGCCTTTGTGAATATTTGTGTGAATTTTAATTTTGGGAAAATTCAAATTTGTATGCGGCAGTGTCGTGGTATAATTCATATTTGGAAATGTGCATATTTTAAAATTGTGCAAATTTGGAAATTGCTTAAATTTATTGATATCTTTTTATGTATGCGGCGGTGTCGATGTCTTTTTATGTTTGTCAAATAATCAAATGTGGTAGACATTTGTAAGGTTTAAATACTTAAATGTGGAATTTTGGTCATATGACGTAATTTATTGGCATTTATTGTTGTGGTCATTTTGATATATTTTTTTCATATTTTCATGGTGGATGGAGTTAAAGTTAATGTTTTTGCAGCAATGTAGTATTTTTTTTCTTTTTTTTGGAATTTGTTTAAATACCCTAAAATAATATCTATGAAGTGTTTTAAATTAGTTGAAGCATGTTATATCTTACAATTTGTTCTTCGATTTAATTACATCTATTTGAAAATAAGCCTGGAACAGCCATTTTTTGATATTCACATTTGTGGTAGTTTTATTTTGATATTTTTGAAACCATGGTACAAATGGGTAATTGTATTTAGATGATTTACGGAACTTTATTTAAATAAGAAGTTTTGTAACAAATTATTTTATTGGGCTTGTCATGTTGAATGGTATTAATGATATTACTTTTTCTGGATTTTACTTGAGTTCAAAAGATAATTATGAAATCCAAATTTTACAAAAAGACGTAGAGGTGTCAAATGAGCGTTTATGTATTCTTTGAATTTTTTCTAAATTTGAAATAATTTGGGAAGGTTGCAAAGTATCTCAAATGATTATTTTGGTATCTATTATTTTATTTTTCTAGAAACTGATTTGAATTTATTTGAAGTTTTATTTGGAAAGTTTGAAATGTTTTGGGAAATAGAAAAACAGAAATTAAAGAAAAAAAAAGCCGAGCCGTTGCACGAGAAACGGCCCAGCCCAACAGCCGGCCCGCCTGGCCAGCCCAGGCCAACTGCGACGTCGCGCTGACGTCGGCAGTGGCCGGAGCTGCCGCGGCAACGGCGAGCTCGGCGCCGCCGCGTCCGAGCGAGCTAGGAAGCGGGGGTGAGCGCGTCGGACGCAGCGTGGTGCGGACGACCCGCAGGTGGCGGCGCGGCCGCATATCGTGGCCGGAACGTCGCCGGCGAGCACATAACGCTGCGACGGGCACCGACCGCGGCGACGGCGATTCCGGCGTGGATTTGGCGTCCCGGCAGGCGGCGCGCGGGCAGGAGGCGGAGGCGAGGACGGCGGAGCCCTCCGTGTGCCTCGATTTGGACGCGGAGGCGCGTAGCGGCCGTGGAGTGCGTCGGCGGCGCCGCGGCGGCTCCGGCATCGCGCGGAGAAGGAGGAGGGAAGAAGGCGTTCTAGACATATTTGCAAAAAAGTCCTCGTGTTTTGCTTTAATTTCATGTAGGTCCTTTTCTTCGTAAAGATATGGACTGCGGGTTGATTTGTCAATAAAGGAAGTGGTTTTCTACAAAACCGTCATGGGCGTGTAGTGTGGGCCGTCTGATCGTCGGCTGACGGCGCAGATCGCATCACTGTAGAACACTGTAGCTCTACAGTACCACCGTAGCTAAGCTACAGTCGCCGATCGCTGAGAGATCGCTAAACGGACCCTCTTTTATATAGTTAATAATGAACATGTGAGAATTATGTAACAAACAAAATCTCTGAGCTTATGTCGTTTTTTTACTAGGCCGCTTAACTTGTTTGGAAATAGGAGACTAGTTTTCTCGTAGTGGTACCATCAGTTGAAAGTATTGCGCCGACATGGTATCGATAGTACAAAGTGCAAACTGGGAGATAGTGTGATAAATCTGGTGATTTGGCGCGACAAAGATATAGATTCTTATTGTATTGACAACGCTCTGCGCCCCCTGTAATGAATGCAATGTATCTTGGTCTTGGTACACTTTACATGCAGATACATTTGTGATTTTAAGACAGTATAAGTCTCTTCCGATTGAAGACAGCATAAGTCTCTTCCGGAGCAGGGCAGGTCGGGGCGGAGCGATACTGCCGGAATTAGCGAGCAAACGAGACGGGAATGGGCACGCCTGAGAGAGGGAAATCAGAGGGATAGATACTGGCTGGGGGGAAGCGGCTGCCGGCGATGCGACGCGGTGGTCGGCCGCGCCGGCTGCACCGCCATAGTTGGTCAGGGGAAGAAGAACAAATACTTTGGTCCTTTGGTCTCCTTACTTTGCTTACGTTTAGATGAGGGCATTTTTGCCATTTTAGAAAATCTGACAAGATGCACACATCTGGGCTAACGTGAAACGTTTGATATCTGACGGCACGGCAATGGTACTTTGGCTATGAAAACCTGAACGGCAATGGTATCTTGGCAAGTTCAGTTATTTCAGTGGTATTTTGGAACTTTCGGTTTTAACTAATGGTATTATGGCTATTCTCTCTTTTCAAATTCTCAGTTGATCTAGGAGCAAGAAAAAAACTGTACAATGTGTATTTCCTTTAGAAACACCGGGCCTGTTCCTTCGACTTCTGAACAAAGTTCGCAGTGGTAAGCCTTTTGCAATCCCGTCCTCGCCGCCGGAGCGCATCCGCCGGTGCGCTGCTCTGGTTCCACCCCGCCCTCCGTCTTCGCCGCGCCAGCTCGACCGTCCGCTGGTATGCTCCCACCTCTTCGCTCTCCCTCTGCGGACCTTGGCCGTGGTGGCTCACCACTCTCTGCACTTGTACCAATTCGAACCCTAGCAGATCCCCTCCAGAGCAAGATATCCTGTTTGGTTATGGCCCTATCTAATTGATCTACGGACATAGCCAATTTCTCATGAGGTTCCTGTTTGGAGTGAGCGCGTACACAGAGATCGATAGGTTAATGTGAACTTGGGGACGAATTTACTTATAGGTGGAATTGGAGACAGATAGGTTAATTTGAAAAATCAGATGATTTGGTGCACAAAGATTTGCATTCCCGCTGTATTTGAAACACTTGGCAAGTATTTCACTGGTTCTAAAAGTAGATCAACTACGTTGGTGTGCACCCGATCGATAGCCATTTAGGGCCTCTAGGATACTGTGTTGATGGGGTTACATTACATATACAGATATACTTGAGTTGTACATGGGAAATCAAATGGTTCTCCAACACACGCAATTAGACCAAATACAGGTGGAATTAGACTGCTAAGATCTCATGGAGTTGCAGTTTCTTTGGTCAATGTGTATGTTTTTAACCATTTATTCCTTGCTTCTGCAAACCCATGAACTGCATCTCAGTTTTGCTACCAACTACTTTGTTCCAGTAAAACCGATTTTCAGTTGATTGAATTCTGTTTTAACTCACTGGTTTCTTTTTTTATGCTGACCTTGTCAAATCTGCCTTTCAGCAATCTGCCACAAAAGATGGACTCTGAGAATGTGATTACTGCTGCTAGTCTACCTGATGATATAGTGGTAGAAATCCTCTCTCAGGTGCCGTTCAAGTCCTTTTGCCGTTTCAAGTGTGTCTGCAAGGCATGGCTTGCCTTCTCCTCTAATCCATACTACCATCAGAAACTGCCGAAAATTCCCACCGGTCTTTTGCAACCAGGACCTAGTTATGGGAAATCTGCTATCCAGCTTATTAGTCTCTCCCCAAAAGACGAGCAAATTGATGGAGCTCTTACGTTCGTGCCGCGGTATGAGCAATTAGGCATTGTGGACTGTTGCAATGGCCTAGTCCTTTGTCTGTACAAGAGAAGCTATTCCTCTCCAGATACTTGCAGCTTCATTGTGTGCAACCCAGCACACGAGAGTGGAGGACCCTTCCTGTTCCTGAAACTCACAGTCACAAACACAGAAGTGAATGCCGCTTTACAGCTTTTTTGGCTTTTGATCCATCATGGTCGGCACACTTCTATGTCTTGAACTTTCACGAGATTGAGCGAACTGGTCTCAGCGAACTCGAGGTGTTCTCGTCTGAACTATCCACGTGGCTGGTCGATGATAAATGGACTAGCATTCGTAAGATACTGGTTAATAAACCTCACAGTTTTATAGGTGGAGTATTGCATGTGCAGCTTGAAAATTGGGGCATTCTTGTGGTTGAAGGCTTGGAGGCAATCAGCTCTGGCGTGGTGCCCCGTCATTCTTTTATTGAGCTGCCAGATGTCTATTGGGATCGTTTTATTTGCCTTGGTCGGGCATCGGGGCTCTTGCACTGTGCATTTCCTGAGGAGAACTGCAACACGATCGAAGTCTACAGTCTCGATTCCCGTCGCCCTTGCAAGTGGTCTCTAAAGCATCGTCTTAGTATGCAAGATGCATTTGGAAGGGACAACTTTGTTATGGCTGATGTAGATTACAAGTCCTTCTGGTGTGAGTATAGGATTGTCGCTCTTGACTTAGAAAGAGGGGTTCTTTTCCTCGAGGAGCCAGGTAAGCTTTTGTCGTATGACATCGACACTGGGAAACTTAGTGAGATAAAAAAAGATGGTCGCCTTGGCTGGCCCTGGCCGTACTATTATTACGTGGCATGCTACTCGAAGCTTCCCGGCTGAGCCGTTTAGGTATTGTAACGTAGCAGATGAACACAAGAAACTTGTGATTCAGGTCCAGATGTGACACCCATATCTAATCTATGGATGCTTGAGTATGTTTTCCTACTCCAATAATTAGGTTGTTAATATCGGACTGAAACTATATAGGTTGTGGCATTGTGCTCGTGAAAGAGGTTAACTGTCTGTCCACAGGATATTTTGATTACGTAGATTGGCTGATGTTGTTATGATTAGTCACATCTCCCGTTCTTCTTACCCAGAATTCATTTAACTTCCCTGAACTGAACAGCTGAGAAAGGTGTTACACTGAAAATTCCCTACGACGTTACGGGTATGAATTTACGTGCCTGGGAACGTGTGACTGAACAATTCCTGCAGCAAAACAAGACGAGTAGCGAAAGCAGAGAGGCTAGAGATTTGGCGATGACTGACTCCATGTCTCGATCCATGATTATAAATTGCGTTGATAGTCACTTTTTTTTGTGGAACTTCTGCTACGAATTTGAACTTTATGTTCAAGGAAGGTGAAATCTCTCAGGTTTTGCACTTAAACTTGAAACTCCACTGTTGTCGGCTCTGCCGCTACTAGTGACAACAAAAATGTAAGATCCTGTAGTTTAGAGATTAGAAAGGGGATAGAAGGTGTGTGCATATATTCGAACTAGTGTTGCTTGTAAGCACCAGTTCATTAAATATTTACTGATGGATGGTGTAAGTGAGGGTTAGGATTCTGGTAAGCATCGATTAACTTCAGCAACAAATATTCAACCCTAACAAATTATATATTTTTTCTATAAAATCATAAATGGTTTCGTCATTTTTTTTTCAATAAAGGGATCTAAATGGTTTCGTCATTTGGCTTATTAGTTGTTAAAATTTCATCCCAGACTGAGAAACCACTTAGTCAAAGATATTAATGGTGATATTATTGTTATGCTTAAATTACAGAAAAATGTCAATATTCGATACTAGTGTTGCTCATGTGCACCAATTCGTTATAATTTTACTGATAGATGCGTTAAGCGAGGATATGAGCATAGATAAACTTTGGCCAAAAACATTCAAACCTTCCCGAGTCAAATTTTGAGGCTGCAAACTTATAAACTAAACTTTGAGTAAGTGGTTTGTCGAAATTTTGGAAAAAAATCCATGAAACAATAGATGGTCTTTTGAGTGGACAGTTGGAATTTCAGCCAAAAACAAAATGTTTATGATTAATCCACACTTGATGCGTCGGGTTATGTGCAACATCCTGCCCGAGGTGGTTTTCAGTATCATGTCAGCGACAATGTGGTTGTAATGAACAACTCTAAGCCCCAACTACGACGGTGATATACGATTTAATCCCTTATTATTATAACTTAATCTCGCTCAAAAGCACAAGTACTGCCTTGTGCGATGCTTAATTTTCTTCCTTCTTTGTTTGTAACCATTTTTCGGTGTTCATTTCTTACATCTTTTGGGTTCGAGCTGGTGTGTTCGCTAATTCTCTTTAGAAATGATCGGCAGAGTACTTCTCCTATCTAGCGAAGGAAGAAATAATGTTCAGAACAAATAAGCTGATAGAAGTGTCTAGTCGGCATTGTCGGGGACAAATATTGATACAAAATAAAGTATGGCTATGTATCTTAACTCACGCATTATTGGGGAAAAACCAAGTTGCAGTCCATGGACCGTGGCGTGCCGCTTTCGTATCAAACGGCAAGGATGACACCGTCCCTTTTTTCATGTTGTAAATGCCGTAGTAGATGCGCCTCATCCTTTTATCGTGGCTGTTACGCTCGCTCAGGAAGTAGATGCAATCTTCTTGAACTCCAACACATTCGTCTCCGGCAACGAGAAGTGACTCTGAGCAGCCTTCGTTGAGAAAGAGAGCACGCCCCATCAATGTATCGGTCTCTCTCCATCGTCCTCCACCTCTGCTCATGTCCACTGCCTCGAAGACCTCGAACAGATCCTGCTTGAGCATCCGGATTGGAAGCTTGGTGTCGAGGTCCCTCGTTTGTTTCACCATCAATAGCCGATCGCCGGATGCAACCAGGTAGTGGGGGGGAAGGCCACGATCGTTCCATCGTTCCACGTCACCTTTCGGTGTGCTGATTACGCACCGTCCGATGCTGATGTCGACGATGTCCATGGCATATAGACTTAGAGGGTGGGCCGCACTCAAACACATGACGAGGACATAGAGCTTGTCTTGAAAGAGTGCGATGTCCAGGATATAATGGCAATCATACTATCATAGTAATTGATGCTCCAGTTAGAAGGCATCCACTGATATACCATGGTCGATGACTGAGGCCGACGAACCGAGATTGTTAGTTTCCCAGAGTAAGGTCCTGTGCGGACGGCGGTTACGTGATCAGACGCCACCACAACCTTGCGGATATCGTCAGCCTTGAGCAGTAAACCTGGGTGAGTGGAGTAGCATCCGAGGTCGATATCCCGAGGGGGCGTCGACTCCCGGGAGACAGGGTTCATGAGCGAGCATGCATTGTCGGTGTGCACGAGGATGAGCATGCTACCGGAGGAGACGCGGTGGGCGACGTCGTCATCCGGGACAAGGACTCGGCGGTGGACCTCGCCGTCAGGGAGGCTGAGGAAGGTGCCGTCGCGGAGCGCGAGCCAAGGGAGCAGCGGTGGCAGGGAAGGCTGCTTGTCCGTGCCGGCGCGCCAGGGGCGGCACACGGCGCGTAGGCGGACGCGGCCGGCGTGGGATTGCACACGCTGGAGCACGAGGCACAGCAGCTCCGACGGGAGGTCCTGCCATGGACGGCCGCGGCCGCGGGGTCTCCGCCGCGCCATCGCGAATATGACTCTGTAGCTCTCGACTTGGTTGGTTAATATACGAGAGTATGAGTCAGAGTCCGGTACAAACACGCACCAAAGGATACCTTGTAATCCGCGACGGCCCTTAACCAGTAAATGTATGGACATCGTCAATAGCTCATGATTTTCTTGTTCTAGGGGAACGTCTACGTGCCAAATTAGTTGATGCGAAGTTGTCTAAATCCGGATGTATTTAGACAAATATTAGTGTGTACATAGATCCATATTTGGGGCGTAGGGAGTACATGTGTGCGGAACTATGACAACTTTCTATAAAAAAACAACCAATACATGTATCCACCAACAAATAACCAAGGATAAACCCAAAGAATAGTGCTTGGCTTGGAAAACACACAAACACGGCCGTGGCACGAAGGAACACGTGAACCCGGGCGGGGTCACTGCTCTGTTTGCCAAGTATGGGGACGTACTGGAGATCGACCCCGTTTGCCTCCAAGGGGGAGACATGACTTCTGTCAAGGTAGTGCTGCTGGTTGACGATGCCCGGAACATTCCCAACGACCTCTGGCCGCGTGGAGGCCCTTGGGGCTCTAGGCCTGTGCAAGTTGAAGTGGTGAAGGTTTGGGCCCTGGATGAGGCGATGGTGGGCGGCGAGTACCAGTCCTTCTTCGCGCCGCCACCCCCTCCTCCGTTTCGGCACGTCCGCGCCGCGGCCCAGCTGGGTGGCCCCGGGCAGAGAGATGTCGGGATCGACGCTCCTCGCGCTGCTGCTGAGGGAAGCCGGGCTAGAGGCCCGCGCGGGGGTGGAGCCTAAGGACAGATGCTGCTGCTGATGCCCGCAACGCCCAATGGTGGGGCGAGCCGGGCAAGGGCGCCATATGTGCCTCCGCCGCCTTCGCCGCTATCGTCGGTCGCCTCACCTGCCAGCTCTGCTTGCTCCGGTCTGTGGAGTGCTTCAACGCCTCGGCGATCACCTCCGCGGCGTCGTCTCCCGCCCAGCTCACCAATGGCGGTGCCCCCGTTGGAACGGGGCGAGCTGCACTGTCTGGCTGCTGCTGCCGCTCTTGCTGACGCGGAAGATGAGGCTCTGGCGGCTGCTGATGCCCTTGCCACTGCTGCTGCCCAGGCCGGGCTGATGAGGAGGCAGAGGCGGAGGAGCGCTGGACTGAGGTCATTGACTCGGCTCGCCAGCGCCGCAAGACTCGTGGCAAGGCGAAGTGGGGAACCAATGCAAAAACTGCTGAACCTGTGAAGAGGAGCTGCCGCCTCGCTGCAAAGGAGCGCGATGTCTTCGTGGACTCCATGACCAGGGCTGTGCAGATTAGAGAGCTCAAAGACACCCTGAAGGGATGCTCGAGCCGCCTGCAGGCACATGTCAGTAAGAACAAGTTGCTCGGCAAGCTGTCTCCGATGGGGATGAAGGCTGTGTCCGAGCTCAAGGCTGTTGCGTTTGGAAAGGTCGTGAAGGTGCCTGCTCCTGCCAATGATTAGCACGCCCCTGGCCCGTCCGTGCTGCGTAGTGCGCTTGATCTGCTTGCTGCTACGCCCCTCCCCGTCTCCTTGTTTAGTTTCCCCTGTTAATCAAAAAGAGCGGCGCTGTTTGCTGCTCTTCCGCCCCCGTGTGAGTCTCCCCATTGTCTTCCTGTGTCATGGATAGTGTCGGCTTTAAACTGCTCTCGCTCGAATCCTGGAACCTTCGGGGCCTAGGTGACGACGATAAGTGCACGATTGCGCGCGATGCGCTGGTTATTGCAAATCCCACTGTGTGTTGTATTCAGGAAACTAAGCTCGCAGCCACCTCCGCGGCCAAGGCCCGCTCTTTCCTCCCCATGAATCTGTCGGTTTTCGCCACGGTGGACGCCGATGGGAGCAGGGGCGGCATCCTGACGGCCTGGGATCCGAGGCACCTGTCCCTCCTCTCCTCTACCCACAAAAGTTTCAGTCTCACCACTGTCCTGTCCTCCTCCGTTTCGGATCTTTCTTTCACTGTGACAAATGTCTACGCTCCGTCTGACCATAGCCTCACCCCTCTCTTCGTCGAGGAGATGCTTGCGCTGGCCCCGCTGGTGCACGGGCCGTGGCTCGTCGTGGGTGATTTCAACCTCGTTCGTTACCCTTCGGAAAAAAACAATGACAATTTTAATCATGGGCTCGCCGCGACCTTTAATTCCCTCATCCGTGATTTGGCTTGGTTCGAGCTCCCTCTCCGTGATCGCTGTTTACTTGGTCGAATGGGCAGGCGTCCCCCGTTCTTGCTAGGTTAGACCGTGCTTTCTTCAATAACGAGTGGAACACGACCTTCCCCGACTCCTCCCTCTCCTCTCTGCCTCGTCCCACCTCCGACCACCACCCACTCCTCGTTCGAGCCGCCACCACCATCCCAAACCCCTCCCACTTCCGCTTCGAAAATTCCTGTCTCTTGGATCCTTCCTTCCTTCCACCCTCGCTCGCTGGAACTGCCGGGGTGCCCCCCGTAATGCCGCTCTCGATCTCGCTGCGTGCATCAAGAGCTTCCGGGCTGCCGCTAAGGTTTGGAAAAAGGAGCATCGGTACATCCCCCACCTCAATAATAATTGCAGATTTATCATTGGCTTGCTTGATTTTCTCGAAGAGTCTCGTGATCTTTCAGGTTGTGAAAGGGTGCTGAGAGAGGATGACCGTGATCTGCTGGCGAGATCTGTGCAAGCTACCGCAGCTCACTAGAGGCAAAGGGGAAAATTCAGAGCGGTGGTGGAGGGAGACGAGAACTCAAAATGCTTCCATGCCCGGGCTACTCAGCGTTTCCGCCGGAATCAGGTTCGGGAGCTGGCCGTCGATGGCGGTGTCATTGTTGATCATGCAGGCAAGGAGGCAGCGCTGCATGCCTTCTACAAGGACCTGTTGGGCCGTGCCAGGCCGACAAGCTGGGGGTTCTCTGTTGATCAGCTCTATCGCAATTCTCGGATGGTTGATGGGCTGACCCTTTCGGCCCGTTCGAGGAAAAGGAGATAAAGGCCGCAGTCTTTGGGATGGACCGCACGAGCGCCCCAGGCCCCGATGGGCTCGGCCCATCCTTTTACCGTGCTGCCTGGCCCACGGTGAAGCCCGCCATGCTGCGCCTCTTCGATGTGTTCATGCCCGGCATGCGCAGCTGGGAGCGATCAACATGGCACACATTGTCCTCCTCCCCAAAGCTGATGGAATTCTTGCTGCCAGCTCCTTCCGCCCGGTCTCACTTCAGAATTGTTCGATCAAGGCTGTGTGCAAGACGCTCACCACTCGTCTCCAAGCCCAGATCGGTGCGTTAGTTGATGAGCATCAGACTGGGTTCCTGTCGGGCAGAAGCATCTCTGAAACTTTCGTTTTTGCAACGGAGCTGGTTCAGTGCTGCTACAAGAGGAAAAGCCCCACGGTGGTGCTGAAACTGGACTTCTCAAAAGCCTTTGATTCGATCGATTGGACGAGCCTCCGCGTAATCTTGCGTGCCCGTGGCTTCCCCGAGTTGTGGTGTGATTGGATGGAGATGATCCTCACGACATCCCGCTCTGCTGTTCTGTTGAATGGGATCCCAGGCCCGTGGATCGACTGTAAACGTGGCCTGCGCCAGGGAGACCCTCTCCCCATATTTGTTCTTGCTCGTGGCCGATGTTCTCCAGAGATTGATCCGTCAAGACCCTCTGCTCCAACACCCCCTGCTGCCCGGGGAGCCTTGCCCCGTCCTGCAGTACGCGGACGACACTCTGATCATCATGAAAGCGGACGCCTCGACTGCTCGGCGGCTCAAGGAGCTGCTGGATATGTTTGCAGCAGCCACCGGCCTGACGATCAATTTTCATAAGAGCACTCTGGTTCCAATGCATGTGCCGGCAGAAGATTTGGAGGTCATTAGGGATGCACTTGGGTGTCGGGTGGAAGGCTTCCCTCAAACTTACCTTGGCCTTCCCCTCACGGCGGAGAAGCTGTCGCTGCATCACTTTGCACCGTTGATCGCTAAGGTGGATAAGTACTTGTCGGGATGGAGTGCTCTTCTCCTCTCCTCGGGTGGCCGGATTGTGCTGTTGAATGCTGTACTTGACGCCCTCCCCACCTTTGCTATGGGCGCGATGGAACTGCCCCCAGCTCTGCTTCGGGCCATCGAGGGCCTGCGCCGTTCTTTCCTTTGGAATGTCAAGGATCGCCGCAGCGGCGCCAAATGTCTTGTGGCTTGGGACCAGGTGTGCAGATCAAAGGAAGAGGGTGGCCTGGGCATCAAAAATCTCGCGGCTAAGAACGAGTGCCTGCAGATGAAACTGGTTCATCGCCTCCACTCTGCCGAAGCTGCTCCCTGGCCGCGCTGGGTCTGGAATGCTGGCAGTGATCGCAGCAAGCTCGGAGCTCACTGGCGCCGTTTGGATGCACTCATGCCCATGTACAGAAGCATCACGCTCTCCCGGGTCGGGGACGGGCGGCGCACCGCCTTCTGGTTGGATTCCTGGCTGCCGGGCGGCCCTCTCTGCCACCAGCTGCCGTCGCTCTTCTCTCACGCACTCAACGTGGAGGCCTCCGTCGCCGCTGTGCTGGGCGGTGGTGTGCGACGCGCCCTGGTGCCCAGGCTCAACACGGCAGGCGGCCGGCAGTTTGACGTTCTCGACACCCTCCTCGCTGACGCGGTGATCACGGGTCTACTGATGTGCGCACGCTGACCAGGTGCAAGAAGAAAACGGGGGCACTCGATGCCGGCGAGTTCTACAAATTCCGCACCTGGGGCGGCGTCGTGTCGCCGGCTTTTGAGTTCGTCTGAAGAATCATGCGCCGTCGAAGGTCCGCTTCTTCGCGTGGCTGCTCTCCAAGTCGAGGATCCAGTCGCGCAGCACGCTGCTGAAGAAGAAAATCCTAACGGCCGCTGAGGCCAAATGCCCCATCTGCGACGCCGCGGAGGAGACGCCGAACCATCTCTTCTTCGAGTGCGGCTTCGCGCAAAGGTTTTGGGGGCGCCTGGGTTTTGTCTTCCCCCATGGTGCTGATGTTCGGCGCCTCCACGAGTACGGTGCGCCGCTCGCCGTGCCTCCCCGGACTGCCCCCACCTTCGTCCTCTCTGCTTCTGGAGCCTGTGGAAACATCGGAACGCTGTGGTGTTCAGAGGACAGGCTCCCAGCATGCCCCTCCTTCTTAAGACATGCAAAGATGAAGCTCACCTGTGGAAAGCTAGATTACCTGCAAGTTTTGCCCAGGACGCTGCCTCCTGGCTGCTCTGCTTGGGCGATCACAGAACTATAGGCCATGGATAGTTTGGGTGCTTCTGCCCGTCTCCCCTCCCCCTTGTCTATACCTGTAAAGACAGTTCTTCTTCCCCTCCTATCCCCATGTAAAATCTCCCTGTAAAAAGAGGTTTCTGGTGCTATATAAATGAGAAAATTCAGGTGGGGACTTCGTCCCCCCGGTGACCATCAAAAAAAAAGTATAGCATGACAGCAACAAATTCAAGTGCGATCAAAGAAAAAGTTGACCTTCTATAGAAATGTTGACGAGTTCCTGAACTGCGACGTAGATGTCGCCTAATTTCATTTATATCTACTTTAAAAATCATCGTAACAATTCTTAAAAAAATATAGTCTTTTTTATACGTTATTTTCACAAAGGATTTTTGTTGATTAGTTGTCAAAATGTCACGACATTTCGTGTTAGGAATGGCCTTATTAGATCGGTTTTTCAACGCAAATACTGCACCAAAGAAACTTAAAACATTGAAGTAACCACATTTATATTTAGATGCAAATGAAATAGTTCAATGAAAATGCGAACTGAATCATTCAAGCAAAACTAGACGAAAGTGGTTCCACATTGGCTCTCTTCTCTCCTATCCATACAAGGGCTGCCCCAGGGGCAACTATTTTCTCGTTGGTGGTGTCGGCAACTTCTCAACCCTTACAGCATCTCCACCGGCACCCTGCAAATGCACCCCAAAGGCCCATTGGGGGTCCGGATGGGAAAATACGCCACCAGCGGCACCCCCAAGGGGTCGGCCCGAGCAAAATCGTGTTCGACCTCACCGAAAGGGCCCCAAGTTTGGAGGCCCTCTCGGGGGTCCGGACATGGGGCGGACATGACCTCCGACAGGTGTGGCCCACCCGTCATACACACAGGACGATGTGCCCCCTGTTAATGAGGGCGCGCAGGAGGCCGTTCCGCCTGCGTTAATGGCCCGCGCAGTCGCCGGTCGGTCGCCGAGACGACGCGACTGGACGGGACGGGAGGCGAGGTGACTACACAGCGGCATGCCTGTCACCACGCGTCGCATTAATGCCGGCAACAGCGTGCACGGCAGTCCACGCGCCGGCGTCGCGGCGTTCCTACGCAATGCATTTACGTCGGCGGGATGCTCGCGCACCGCCCATCTCCCTCACCGCACCCTCATCGCCGCACTCACCTCCTCGCCTGCTTCCCCACATCCTCCACTTCCACCTCTGTTGCCGCACCCACCTCCGTCGCCGCGCAATGGCGAACAACGACGAGTCGGGCAGCGGGCGCACCATCGACACCGAGGAGGCGTGGGAGCTTTTCCGGTACGGGCTGCTCGTCCCGCTGGATTCCGCCTCCCCAAGAACTGGGCCACGTCGTACAAAAGCGGGCTCCCCATTCCGGCGATGCCGGTGACGCCGAACCAGATCACGCGCGCCATCGCCCGGCGCCGGAGCTGGCTCACAATGGAGCAGCGCGTCGACCCAGACTACGATGACCAAAACTGGGCGGCGTGGATGGAACGCTTCCGGCGGGAGCGCCAGGAGGCGGAGCAAGCATACGACGCCATGGCGTCAGGCCGCTGGAACGCGGATGGGCGGCACGAGTGGTGGGAGAGGACCGGCCTCACAGTGGCTTCGGCCATCGAGGCCACCCGCCGGCATGCCGCAACGGGGAACCCTACACCATTTCGGCTGATGCCACTGCCACCGCGACGCCGCGTTGTCGACAACCGGCAGCACCGCGCGCCACCCTGCTTCTCCAGGGTGAAGGAGGAGCGGCGATCGCCGCCACGTCGTGGAAGCGGCGGCATCGTCATCCGCGACCGCGCTCGACCCCAAGCCCAATCCCCACCGCGCGGCCGGCACCTGCGCCGCCCCAGGACGCCGCCGCTGCCGGTGGAGACGATCCCGTACGTGCATGCCGTGTCGTCCCCGCTGCGGAACGAGCACGTCGGCGACACACCGGGGTTCCTGGCGGCGCTCGCAGACTCGGTAACCGGTGGCAATGGCGGCCTCATCCTCCTCCGACGGCGCCTCCTGCAGTCGTGCACCGCGCCGCCAAGACGGCGCGTCGATCGGCCGTGCCGGCTCCTCCTCCGCCTACGTGGTGCTCGACGACGACGACTCGTGGTTGGACACCACCGACGAGGAGTAGAGTAGGGTTAGGTTTAGGTTTAGGTTTGTCAAATTTCATTCAAACTTTTTGTAATATATAACAAATATGAATGAAATTTGAAAACTGTTTAAATTTGTCAGAATTTGTTTAAGTTTTTTTTGTTTGGGGGGCCGCTGTGGGCTGCACCCCCCCCCCCCCCCCCAATTGATTGGGGTGTCCCGGTGGAGATGCACTTAGGGACTCATGCTCGTCCATGGTGAGGGAATTACCCGACCCGGACATGCATAGTTGTAGACTAGGTTATGCCTTTGTTTGCTAGTGTTTGGCCCTCCATATTCTCTGGTCCCATGGAGGGGTTCAATAAGGCGGCTCCAGATCTCCGTCTGACAGGGTGGCTGCCACCGGCGTCGTTCAGGGATCTGGACTAGTCGTTTTTGTTTTTAGACGTTGGCTTTGCGGTTGCGGCGTCGACGCCAGTGTTGAATTTTATTTCACTAATTCCGCTCCTTACTTGGGTTTATCTGCTATGATGCCATCACGGTGTTCGAGAGAGTTGTGTAGGAGTACTCCGGCGGGTGTTTCCTGGATGTATAGCGGTTGCGGAGGTTCTACTGCACAGAAACAAGGCTGGAGGTTGTTATATTTAAAGACTGCCTCTTCTCCAAAGAAGACTGACGATTCACATTCTCTCTCCTCCATTGGTGCTGAGCTCCAACCTCAAAGATCTTCCTATCCCTCCAACCAAACTTCCTGGTCTACGGAGGATTGAAGGAGAAGATCAAGATCTGCAAAGCGATTTGCATTTACCCCTCATTCACTTGAGTGATTCGTGCCTAGGGTTTCCATTGGGAAAACCTAGGCCTTTGTTCTTACATCTTGTGATTGTTTGAGCAGATTGTGTTGATTTGGGAGCCTCCAATTCAGTTGTGGATGTGTGCTCCAAGCTTGTTGTAAAGACCCAGTTTCTGACTTGAGGATACTGATAGTGCAAGGTCACCCAATCCTTTCTGGTGCAGTTCATCGGAGAATAGGGTGAGCCCTTTGTGGCGTTGAGCAAGTCTGTTATGGTGAAGCTCACACCCCTCCAACGTAGACGTACTTCCCCTTAAAAGGAAGGCACTGTGGGAACTATTGTCTCCGCGTGTTTCATTTCGGTTACCTCTATCCTTTACCGCCTTTACTTAGCCTGTATCTTGTTTTGTGTGCTTGTCATATAGGTATATTCACCTCAGTTTAATCTAGAGAATTTAGCTTTTGTGTCAAGATTTGTTGAAAAAGAACTAAAATTGGCAGTAGAACCTAGTCACCCCCCCTCTAGGTGCCCTATACGATCCTTTCACTCACGCTTCTTCTTGCGGCAGTCTCGTGCCCAGTGGCCGACGACTCTGCGGTAGTGACACTTGTCCTTGGTGTCACGGTTCCTGGCTCCATGAGCCGAGGTGCCACTGCCGCGCCTGCGTGCCTTGCCGCCGCCGCGTCCGGCCTGGCTGGAAGATGACTCTCTGTTCTGCAGCCGCATCCACGCAAACCACTCTTCCTCGGAGAGGAGCAATTTGCCGGTCTGCTTGGCCTTTGGCTCTCCGCCTCATGCCGCTCCTCGGCTGACTTGAGCCGGCCGGTGAGCTCCTCCATGGGGAGATTGTCGAGGTCGAGCAGGGTCTCGATTAAATATGCCATTTGCTAGAACCTCGTGGGAACGACCGAGAGGAACTTAAAAATAGTGTATGGCTCGGTGATGGTGACGCCTAAGTGGATGTTTTGGTTGGCCTCAATTTTTCTGTCTAGTATTCCTCCCTCTAAATAGGGGCTATGCCGGCTAGCGGTCACAAAGTCAATTGCTGTCACATCCTACCGATGTGACACGTCTTGCCCTGACACCCCAACTCCGCCACTGATGACGACGTCATGACTCAGAAACATTGTAGGTGACGTCTAGCACGTCCTATCTATCTCTACTCTGTACTGGTGCTGCCGCACCACCTCAAGACACCGGCTATAGGACAAAGTGTCCTTCGCCCGGAACCCGGCTACCGACTACCGGCTCACTAGACGGAGCCGAAGTCCGACTGCCTCGACCCGGAACATACTCTGAAATCAGGGAAACTCTCTCGACTCGGGACACTCCCCAAAGTCGGAACACACCAGCCGGCTTCCCACAGCCAGGAAGTCGACCTGAAACACAAACCTATTCCAACATTCACCGTGTGATGCACGCGTGCCGATAGCTAATTTCCTAAAATCTGGCTATCATCACCTCGTTAGTTGATTTCCCCACCTTATAATCTGCTTCTGTTCGTCCTTTTTAGTGCTCTTGTGGCTTGCTTGGTTTGCTAGTTCGGCCATGGTAGGCGGTAGCTTTGCTCTCGTGGAGAAAAAATATGGATATTTACTTCAATCATGTCCCTCTGCTCTGCAACAGACAAAAACACCACGTGTTTAGATTTCACAAGGGCAAGGTGATGGCCTTCACTTGGTATTTATATAACATTCGTATGCACTTAGCACGTCTGGTTTGTACATTATAGACTGGATTTATTTGCTAGCTCGTTCATGCTAATTTACAGAAGGAAGTACATGTTTACATTGTTCCTATCTTTCGCCTCTGTTGTTTCTTGCTGCAGAGCAATTCACAAGGTCTTTTACATTAGATAGATGCATCAAGAATGTGGGTGTTAGATTCCATAAGAGCAATTACTTTATGCTTTTGTGCTTTAAGGATGACTTTTTTTTTGCGATTTGGGGCCAATGCTTTCTAGGATTTAGATTTGTCATCTGTTTGCACTTACTGATACCTTGTTTGGTCTTAATCATCATCTCGTAACCATTGCTGCATGTTGCATTTAAGTATAACCTTGGTGGCTTGCTTGATTTGCTAGTTCATCCATGATAATTTACAGAAGGAAGTAACGATTTACGTCCTTACTGTCTTTCTGCTATGTTGTTCTTGCCGCAGAGCAATTCACAAGGTCTTTTATTCTACAAGTAGATGGAACAATAATTGCTTGCGTGTTTACAGCAAATTGCACTTGCTGCCATGTTCCAATAAGAGCACATTGACTTCAGCTCTACACTTCCCTTTATTTTTTCCATCATTTAATTGAATGATCAGGGCACCCAGCTTATCCAGGCACCAAGTGAACCGGCAAATTCTTGATAGAATGAAGAAACAAGAGGAAGTAATCAAAAGACGGTTTTGGATTCTTGAGGTGGGAAAATAGGTTATGAGCTGGTCTTTCTCTTCCGATCCCCATGGCTGGTGCGTTTTTTAAAGTAACCACCAGTTAGGAGTTTCAATTGATGAATGTGTTGCAGACTCCTATGTTCCAATATGCTATGTCATTTGCGTAAACCATAAATCCTAGCATGGCGGGTTGGGTAATATCTCAAACATTGATGAATTGTATTTGTTCCGCTTCAGAAATCACATAGTTTTTGTATCTGATTGGCATGGGAACTGTCCCTAAACTATATATGGAAGGCAAGAATTGTTTCTTAAATCTGCTAATGTTGCACAGTGCAAACAAACTGAGCTACACACTAAGAAAGACAACTCCTATGAAGAATAGGTTTAGCATTCCCTCTAGCCGTCCAAGAAGAAATGGGTCCAACAATTTCATTATACTGAACTATTATACTTGTTAGAATTAAATTTAGCATGTTACTCCCTTGACGAATATATATATATATATATATCACTCTATTATTTATATGGCATTGTTACAACACAAAAATATTGACTTTAACTGGTATTCTTGTTATGCAGTTTTATTGTATATAACCGAAAATTAAAGTTCAGATGTGCTAAATTTAATGTATTTTGGAACAAAAAGCTTTCTTCTGTAAAAACAATTTGACAACTTTAAAACAATGGAGTGTAAATGTATTTATTGTTGATACAGTCTAAATACATGTTATAACACATATTTAATAGTTGTTTTTAGTATATGATTTGGTAAGTATATAGTTATAGAAACTTCTAGAGTACAAATTAATTGAACCATTGCCACGATTCTATACCTGTTTTCTTCTTGATCAAACGTGTCTTTCAAGTTATAGTGTGTTGAAATAATAAATTGATAATGTCCGCCATTTCTATTACATCGCTTCTAGTAGTATGATGAGTATATTTAATGTGTATGTGCTCCTCGTATCATCTTTGCCGGTCTTTGGTTCCATCATCTTAGGTTGCAATTTCACAATGAAATTTATGCTTACCAATGAGATCATCCGCATGTTGCATGAGCTCTTAAATTAAATAGCACATACTAGTCTCACCATAATAAAGAAACCATACAACGGGGGATCAAATAATACTCAGATGTATGTCAAATCACTAGCAACATCTCATCCTTACCATTCCTTCTATTTGCCACGCTGAGGTGAACTACTTGCGCCTGAGGAACAAGGTACACACAACAATAGAGATGGTCATAAGATAAAACGTACCGATAATAACGTGATTATCACACAATGAAAATGATTTGACCAAATAACAACCTAAAAATGACGTTCTAAATCGAGATCGCAAACTCGATGGAACCTATGGACCTCTCCCCTATGGCAGTGAAGATCAAACATGATGTAGTGTTGAGGGAAATGGTGGAAACCTTAGATAAATCTAAAGCCTGAAAGGCCCTTCCTGATACTGGTGTACAAAATCTTTTATAGCTTATATCCCTTCAATGGATTTCGCAAATCTAATAAGCTTCAAGTCTAACGACATAGAAGTTCTCTCATGGTTCGGGGCATCCATATTAGGAAGTCCTAAGAGTAAAGGAGTTGCATGGAATTTTGCTCGAGGAGATTACTTGTCGACATAATATGGTTGCCAATGAGCTAGCTAGTTTTACGACACTAGAGGGTGCAGCGCTAGGGGTGGAACAAAATCTTGAAACACGCGAGCTTGACAAGTATTCGAAAACTCGGCTTGCTTCGAGCTTGGACACTAACGGGTCGAATTGAGTTGTCCTTTTCTACTAGGTGACTTGACGAGTTTAAGAAGTCGGGTTACGTAGTACTCTTTAGACTTATTTATCGCGTAATAATAAAACATTCAAGAGATTGTTGTTATATATCCATCAGACGGGTCATTTTTTCATTGAAAAATTCTTACTGGAAATGGTTGTTTAAAGAATAATCACTATGCAATATTTGGATGTGCTAGTATTATCATTACATTTCCTTAAATTGTGATGTTCCCACTATCATAATATTATATATGTGTATGGGGTAAAAAACTTAAGCCTTTTTTGGTACTAGTGTATTTTTGGGGGATTAGTGTGGGAATCCCAGCCTAACCCCAAACACCCATCTCTCTCAAAAGGATGTTTGGTTATAGACTATTTGATCGAGTTTATCCTCACTTTTTTATCAAAATTCTCCATATTGTAGTGTATTTTTAATACCCAATTCACCACCACTCCATAGTGGATTGGGAATAAATGGGAATTTGATGGGATTGGATAGAGGTGGGGGTTTCACCAATACCTGTGGAGATTATCCCTATTAATCCCTTTAAAACCCTAAAATCAAACAAGGCATAATATATGAATGCTAATACGTTAGCCAATTTAAGAAATTCTAGCGCTTATTTTGATTAGCCAAACTAAAAAAACACATGTTGTATGAAAAACTATTATGCATGAAGCAGTATGCTATTTGTCCACTAGTCTAATGTTGACTTGGTATACAAGGGTTTAGGGTAGCATGTGGTTACTGACATATTTTATTTTTCGCAGTTAACATTAAAATATATATGTATATATTCATTCTGAATTGAGAGTAAACATCCTCATCCGTATTCGACTCTTTTCGAAAAATGTATTTGTTAAAGAAAATGAAAATAGAATTGTGAAGGGCACAATCTGATCCGAGTATCACTTTCCCACCCCGATTCAGGCTCATCTCCAGTTTTGGGCACCACCGCGACGGCCGCTTGTCTGGTTTGCGAAAGAGATGGGCGGGTAGCTTGTACTGGGCCGTCGGGAGCCGGTTGCGCTGCTAGACGCACCACCACTTACTGGGCCACGTCGGTAGGCGCCTCCACTCTAGGTTGTTTCTTTGCTCTTTCTTCTTCTACCCCTAAGTTCTTGCAGAAGCATTTGCAGTACTGCAGCTCTAAATCGCTCCTACTCCCTCCGTTCCAAATTACTTGACTTGGCTTTGCCCAAATACGGATGTATCTATACTTGTTTAGTGTCTAGATACATCCGATACATCCGTATTTGGACAAAGCCAAGTCAAGTAATTCGGAACGGAGGGAGTACCTTCCAACCCATCCGGTCAATGCCGTTCCTCTGTTTTTTCTTTCCTTCTTGTTTAAACGAGAAATAATTGGGTTTGTTTTCCTTCCTTGATAGCTGTCCACACACTCACACAGACCCTACTTTGCCACGACCAAGAACGCAAGCGTGCGGACAAAAATCGAGCCATCCATTCATGGCTGCGTTTGACCTCCCTGCGCGTGTTTCCGTTCACCGGCCGCATCAAAATCGCTTTGATTAACTGCATTTCTGTCGACCTTTTTCACCGATTGACACTGGGCCGTCGGGAACCATTTTCTGTTCATGTTTTGTTTCGGAATGCAGGGCATGCACATGCACGTGCTCCGACTTTTGGGTAGAGGTCGCCGTGATTGAAAATTTAGAGCCAACTTGAAGAGAAAAACAAAGCCAACTGAGGGGAGCGCACGCTCAAGAGGAGGGACAGACATCTCTCATCTCATCGATCTCCGGTGCTCGTGCGGTGACTTCTACGGAGTATCTTCTGCAGTGATCCACGATGCATGTTACTCCTGGAAAGCATCGTAATCGTAGTAGTTATCTTTGTTTTGCGAATTGCGAATGCTTAATTAGTAGTAGTGTCTTAATCCTCCTGCAATGCGTAGGTTTAGTTCCCTTGCTGCTGAGCACGGGATCGACAAAAAGTTACAACAAAGCTAGAGTTGACCTCCGGGGACGTCGACGGCGGCGACGATCGAGGAGGAGGACCGCCGGGCACTGGGAGGAATCTAGCTTGCCAGATACTGCGAGTGGGAGCCATCAGCCATGCATGTGCGCGAGCGGCTCCATGCAGCAGCATGTGCCATCCATGCATCGTGTTCACAAGTAACGCACCCACACGTTTTGCTTCTCCGGAAAACCACAAACGGTGCTTCAGGTTCACACGAATACACGATCCAGAATCAAAATTTTATTTGCACACACCCATCCAAGAAATTACAAAGAAAAAAAAATCTCATTATTGCTTTCTAGACTTGGTGCCTGGTTTTCGAGATGTGCGTGAAAAACAAACCCAAGCGTTTTCCCACAATGTGCAAAATTCTATTCTAGCCTTTTCGTTTTGTTTCTTTCAACTATATTACAAATCAATACAAATCTTTTTTTACAAAAATAAAGACTTGATGTTTAGGGTTTTTTAATCATTTAAGTTCACATTTTGAATTTTCTGAAAAGTCAGGTCACATGACCCGCAGATGCAAACATCTCATTCGTTTTTGACCTTGCTTTTCCTGCAAACCTTTCAAGCTTTTGCATACTCATATTGTGTATGTTTTCTTTATGTCCTTGAAAAGAAGGCCCAAGCCCTCATTAATTGGATGTACATCTTGATCAATGACTCGGAGATATATGAATTGCAAGCGTTAGAATTTAAAATATCACTTGCCACATTGTTGTTATCCCTGTCCGCATGACATCAAGATTAATTCTTAACTATGTCTTTTTGTTAACCATATATTACCGAGAAAAGTTGAGCTTACCTCTACGTCGTCAGATGACATGCATGATGTATCTGATGGATCAAAAAGGTGGTAGAGCTACATGTAAGCTATGGGGTCAGCTGACCCCACCATTATTTGAAACCCTTTAATTTAGAAGGTATGGCCCCACATGTCATGGTAGCTCGCTCAACCGCTAGTTCAAAACCTTATATGTAGCGATTTTACCACTCGTCAGAAGAGACGTCTGAGAGAACCATTCCTTATAGTAAGGGTGCCTTCATCAACTAGCCATGTAGTTTAGATTCCATATAGTTTAAGTACGACCGATTTATTGTATTTTTCAATAAAAAAATCTAGGGCGAAGGTCTACTTCCTCAACACAAGCATTTTGCTCGTTATTCAACAATGAGATATGAGATTTGGGTCTTGGTGTCACTAGTACAGAACGACACATCGGATACCCCTCTATGGCAACGGCAGGAGTTAGGCGACGGTAAATCGCGACATCCCCGCGTGCCCGCACTGGGCCGTAAAGCAGGCCACAACAAAGGCAACGGGTGAATAGTGGAATATATGTTGGCAACGGAGGTTAGTTTACCTCCGTTACCGATGTGTGCTCATCGCACACGGACAATTTCGTAATCTCCGTTGCCATTAGAAGCAGCCCGACAGCCCGCGACCTATAAGAACCTACTATGCCCTTCACTCTCACTCTCACTGTCTCACTTCCAACCCTAGCCGCCGCACAGTCTCCTCTCTCTCGCATGGCTTCCACCGTCGGCGCTGGTAGATCCGGCCATCGTGGCCGCGGCCGTGGCCGCCCCACCCTCCGGGCCTTCAGGCAGCAGCAGCGTCAGCTGGTGTTGCGGGACGAGCTTGCGGAACAGGCCGCCGCCGCTCCGGCCCCTGTGGGCTGGTCCCGCACCCTCGGCGCTCGTCCGCAGGAAGAGCACGGCGAAGGCTCCAGTGATCCGCACCCTTCCGGCCGCACCCGCTCATTTGGCCACCATTGCAGCTACCGCGAGATCCGCCAGGCGATGTACCCCGGCCGCCGTCCTCGCTTTCTGAACCATCCGTCTTCCTCCTCCTCCTCGTCCTCGTCCTCCGACGACAAGGAAGGAAGAGGAAGAGGAGGAGGATCGTGATCTGGAGATCGCTTGCCAACTCTCCCGCGCCGATTTCGAGCGCGATGACGCCAAGCGTCGTTAGGGCGAGGCCGATCTGGAGGCGGCGGTCCTCCTCTCCGAGGCCTCGACCCAGGTTGAACACGCCGAGGAGGCGGTCTACCAGTCTGACCTCCGGGCCGCCATAGCCCTCTCTTTGGTCCACGGCGAGAGCAAGGCGCCGCCAGGGGAGGCCGACGCTAGCTCCGTCGCCGGCGGCGACGCTAAGCGAGCCCGCCTCGCCTAATGTAAGACCCCAGTTCAGTAGGATAGTTTTTTGCACTTCTTTTTGCTCGTTTCAGATGATTAGCTCTGTTCTTATTAGGCATTGTGGTAAGTAGCTAATTGTTTATCCATAGATTTGCTCTGTTTATAGTAGGCATTGTTTACACATAGATTTTAGTTGTTTTCTAGTTGTAAGTAGCTAATTGTTTATCCATAGATTTGCTCTGTTTATAGTAGGCATTGTTTACACATAGATTTTAGCTGTTTTCTAGTTGTAAGTAGCTAATTGTTTATCCATAGATTTGCTCTGTTTTTAGTAGGCATTGTTTACACATAGATTTTAACTGTTTTCTAGTTGTAAGTAGCTAATTGTTTATCCATAAATTTGCTCTGTTTTTAGTAGGCATTGTTTACACATAGATTTTAGTTGTTTTCTAGTTGTAAGTAGCTAATTGTTTATCCATAGATTTGCTCTGTTTATATTAGGCATTGTTTACACATAGATTTTAATTGTTTTCTAGTTGTGAGTAGCTAATTGTTTATCCATAGATTTGCTCTGTTTTTTGTAGGCATTGTTTACACATAGATTTTAGCTGTTTTCTAGTTGTAAGTAGCTAATTGTTTATACATAGATTTACTCTATTTATAGTAGGCATTATTTACACATAGATTTTAGTTGTTTTCTAGTTGTAAGTAGCTAATTGTTTATCCATAGATTTGCTCTGTTTATAGTAGGCATTTGCTCTGATTTTAGCTTTGTTTCTATTATGCCAATGATTAAAATTAGGTGACACCGTGTGATCCGGGGGTGGCGGTAGTGATCCTTGTGATATGCACAAATACACATCGATCTTGTGCATCCTACTTGGCTCGCTTGCTCCATCCCTGAAATTTGTGTGTCCAATTTACCTATATATGAGGCATTGTTTAGGCTATGTTCTAGTTGTAATTAGTTCTATATTTTCTATAATGCCGATGAAGAAGCATCTGTCTTGTTTATAGAGATGAAGGAGCTTACATTTTGATTTTTTTTTTCATCTCCTTTAGGGCGAGAAGGAAACCTGGAGACTATGCGGCGGCCGTGAAGACGTAGGAGCGGGGCTCCGTCCACACGGTCCACTGAAGCCGGCGCCTCCAGGAGCAAAACTTTTGTGCAGTACTAAATAGGTAGAAGAAGACCACGCAATAAAGCTGGGCGAAGAGGAAGGTGAAGAACCGGCGGCCGTCAAGCAGGAACCACAGGGCTCCGTCGACGGCGCAGCAGGCGTCACCGGTTTTTTTTTTGTTTCCTTTAGCCCTCGTTACAAATGGTCAAAAACTAATCTCCGTATCTGATGTAAAGACTAAAGACAACGATTATATATTATGCCCGTTGCTAAACTTATTGCAAACGATCAAAATCTCCATTGCCATTGTGAGGCTTCACATCAGTGACAGAGGCGGGGACACGAACCCTTTCTCCGTTGCCGATGGGCTTTTTGGCCCGTTTCTGATGTGTCGTTCTGTACTAGTGTGTTAAGGAAAACTCAGATTTTTATTTGGCTATTTTTGTGATTTTAATGTGAATCCCATTTGAAGATGTCATAAGATTACTCACCAAGATTAAGTCAATCAAATAAAGAACAATACATAAGAACAATGCAAACCATCCTAAAAAATGAAACATACATATTGGAGCTTGTTTACATGAGTACATGACTAATAAAAATTAATAAGACAATCCTAACAAGAACAAGTTGTATGTGCTATCTCCAATTCTTAATGATAATGATATTTCCCCGCACGTTCCAAAAAGATTTACTTCAACAGTTGCACAAAAATTAATACAATTTATACCGAACTCTTATACTTATTAGAACTCATTTGAACAAGCTACTGCCTTGAAAAATATTTACTATTTATTTGGCATTGTTACCACGCAGAAATGTTGGCTTTAACTGTATTATTCTTGTATGCAGTGGTATTGTATATTGCAGAAAATTACACTTCTAATGTGCCAAATCTAAATGTATTTGGTAACATAAATCTTTCTTCTGCAATTATTTTTTGACAACTTTAAAACTACATAGTGTATACGTATTTATGGTTGATACACTCTAAAAATAGATGATGCAACCAATATATTAACAGTTTTTTTTAGTATATGATTACGTAAGTATATTTATAGAAACTTTCTAGAGTACAAATTGAACCATTGGCATGATTCTATACTTGTTTTTATCAAACGTGTCTTTAAAGTTATATTGTGTTGAAATAATAAGTTGCTAATGTCTACATGCTTTGTACTTGACATTTATATTACACCCCTTCTAGTAATATGATGAGTATATTTGACGTGTAGGCGCTCCTTGTATTTGTTGGGTTACCCGATAGAAAACAAAAATTTCATCTTACAAGTAACAACCAAGATCTTTCTATGAAGATACAAGTAAGAGCTGATCTAGTTAATCATACTGACACCGTCTAGCGGAAGTAGATGTCAATGTAGATGTTGATGAAGTCTGATGAAAATCCTCACGGCTATGCCTAGTGGTGAGGATGTTGTTGACTCCCCGCTCGAAGCTGTCAACGTTCCGACGTCAGCGTCAACTCAAATAGGATAAAAGATATGATACCTTTGAGAGTTCGCACGCATCCGTCTCCTCTAGCTCAGCAGCACTTCGTCGTTAAGGACTAAGTTACCACTGGAACAAGTATGGTGGATATCGCAACACATGGGAGAGAGAGATTCAGATCAATATATATTGGAGAGGACACCTCAGAACCAGCAGATCAAGATCTAATCTAGAGGGGGGAGGGGCACCTTCACAACTCAATTGGGGGGAGGAGGGGTGCCCCTCCCTCCTTTATATAGGAGGGAGGGGTTGGGGCGCACCCCAACCCTAGCCTTTGGCCCTAATGGCCCTTGGGCCGAGCCGAGCTAGCGGAGGGCGCCTCCCCTCCTTGACCTAGCCATCGGACGCGGCTTCAGTGACTTATAGGTATAAAATCTAGCTGTGGCTTTGTCCTCATCTCAGCCATCTAAACATGATCCAACGGATAGAAAAGAGTGAACATTTTTAGACTAAAATTTAAAATATTATTTACTCACAAACCGTATGTCCAAATACGACAAAACTTTCTCATAATACATAATAAAGGACATGTAATTTACTGGATTTTTTCAATTTTTCGGGGAAATTTGAATTCTAAGTTCAAATTTGTGTACAGAAATTTAAAATGATGTTTATTCACAAAATATTCGACCAAATACGCGAAACTTTCATAGAATGCATAATATAACCTGTAAGATTTACTAGATTTTTTTCTAAACATAATACAATGTACATATAATGCAAAGTCACGGCTAGACTTTGTAACTCAAAGTCACTGAAGTTGCGTACCTAGCCGCCACCCCCCTTGCCTTGGGGGCAAGGCAGGTGGTGCGGCAACCCCTTTGGTGGGGAACAGCCCTGGGGCATTCCATGCCCTCCCGGCACTTTTCACCTCTTCCGGTGTTTGTCCAAAAACCTTCGAACGAGTATTTTTCCTTCATATAGAATCTCGGAATTAATCCGATAGTGATAGAATCTGTTTCTATGACTCTGGGACATCTTATGTCCGCTTATTTAATTCACGAACACTTCTGAAATCTCTCCGGAAATATTTTGATCACTCCAGAACTATTCTGGGTGACTCTTTCTCATGTTTCCTAGCATCAACTTATTCAATTAACTTAAGTAGACTTAAGTGTGTGGCACTACAAGTTTGATAACAAGTGAACATGACTCGGAACATCTTCCGATCAATAACCAATAGCGGAGACGTGGACGCCCATATTGATTCCCACTGCTAAACGAATGAACTCGAGTGTACATGTTAGTTCCCGTACATCGTTCCCATTATTTCGCGATACTGAACATACCCGAAGTGAGATATTCTGATGTATATATATTGATCGGTGTTTCTTATTCTATACACGTATGGGTATTCCTTCAGAAACCATGGCAGTTATAGCATAGAATATAAACATTAATTACGAAACAATTGTTGATAATAACAATTATTATTGCATATAGGGCATATCTCCAATAGTCTCATCTTTGTGGGTCTTTGATTCCATCTCCTTAGGTTGCAATTTGACTAAGCAATTTGTGCTTACCGTAGATCATCAGCATGTTGCATTAGCCATTAAATTAAATAATGCACATTAGTCTCACCATGAATAAATAAACCACACAACAGGTGATCAAATAATACTCACATGTATGTCACATCACTAGCAACATCTCATCCTTCCCAATCCCCTATATCTCATACGCTTAGGTAAACTACTCGCTCCCGAGGAACAATGTACACACAACAATTGAGATAGTCATAAGAGAAATCATATCGATAATAACGTGATTGTCACACAAATATAAATGATTCGACCAAAGAACAACCTAAAAAATGATGTTCTAAATCGAGATCGCAAACTCAGTGGAACCTATGGAGCTCTCCCCTATGGAAGTGAAGATAATCAACGAGGATAGAGTGTTGAGGAAAATGGTTGAAACCTTAGATAAATCTAAAGCCTGAAAGGCCCTTCATGAAATTGGTGTACACAATCTTTTCTAGCTTATATTCCTTCAATGGATTTCGCAAATATAATAGTTTTATTCTAGTAGAGAGTGTAACGCTAGGGTTGGAATAAAAACTTGAAACTCGCTAGCTTAACAAGTACTCGAAAACTCGGTTTGGCTCGAGCTTGGACGATAACATTTCGAATTGAGTTGGTCTGTTCAACTTGGTGACTTAACGAGTTGAAGAAGTCGGGTTACAGAGTATTTTTTAGACTTGTTTATCGGGTAATAATAAAACATTCAAAAAAGTGGTGTTATATATCCATTTATTTATTGCAAAATTTCTTATTGGAAATCCTTGTTTAAAGATGAATTAATCACTGTGCAATATTCGGATGTGCTAGTGTTATCCGTATATTTCCTTAAATTTGTAATTTTCCTAACATCATATGTTTCATGTATGAGGTAACAACCTTAACGAGCCCACTCGAGTTTTTAACAAGTCGAGTCGGCACGTTAACTTAACGAGTCGAGTCGAGACTGTCTAGTTTTTTCTTTGAGCAACAATATGAGCCAAGGAAAACAAAGTATGCATATTGTGGCAAATCACGGAAAAGTCTGGGTGCAAAATTACTATCGCACGCACTTACATGTGAGCCAAAGAAAAAGCTTACACCTATTGACCCCTGCGAACACAACTGCATGCATGGCAATGCTCATGCCCATGCGTCTGCATGCAGTGCTGACTCTGACTGACTGCCATGGCATACGCACACCGCGTGATCAGATCACGCGCATGCGCACGGATGCTCGTCTCTGCAGCGTACGCGCTTCTGCTACATCGATCTGTGTGGCCGGCCGGCGGTGAGATCGGTGGCCGGCCGGCAGTAGGACATGGATTGGATTGGCTGGGCCAGCTTGTGTTCTTGTCTCATGTCTGTCTGACTGAACGAATGGTTCTGTTGCCTAGAATAGAACTGGTTTGCGGTGTGAAACGCCTTCGTGTAGCTTGACCAGCGAGTACGTCTCTCTCCGTGGCTCTGTGACTACAGATGCAGTTCTTGGTGACACGGATCGAACAGGAGAGCAAGTTCATGGAGTTCAGCTAGCAAAGCTGTGCAGCAGCCCATGTCAATATTCAGAAAAAAGGAGAGAGCAGTTCATTCGAGATAGAATACATGGCTATGGCTGTACTATCATCTGAGGCTTTTACATATCGGTCGATATTTCTGCTGATACAGTATCCTTTTTAAGCCAAGCCATGCTGATCATTGGAGGCCCCAGCAGAAGTGCAGTGTGTGAACCTACAATCTGGGCTGCGGGATGCTCTTGCAAGAAGATTCCCTGCTGGCCCATAAACAGAGGCGGATGGTACAAGTCAAAAGGGTCCCATGCATTAGCATAGGCACGAATGATTATTTGGGAACAAACACCATCCATGCACCACCTGCCACACATATATTAAACCCTTGTCTTGTTCTTGATTCATGCTTTAACCAGGGCAGGAGACGATCACATGATGTTTCTTTGTCTGACATTTCATATATGCATACATAATGCTATACATATATACGTGGTGGTGGCACTGGTCCAAACAACAGGGGTCGTCTCTTGACTTTGCACACCAATCTCGATCAGCAGGGCCATGTCCAGAACATGTTCTATACTGTACATTAATCCTGTGTGCTTGTGCTTTTAGATCCCTTCTGCTGGCCAATAACACCATCCGCCAACCACCAGCACGTACTTTTTCCCGTACTATAATTGTTGATTTCAGGATTCTCTCTTACTGTAAATATCGAAAGGACACAAGTCCTGAGGTCCTCTTTGGATTGAAGGAATATTGGAGGATTCCAATCTATAGGATTTTTTCTTAATGAACGAATTTGGATCAAAAGAATGACACCTCTAAAATTCCTAGGGATTGAATTCCTACGCCCCAATCCCATAGGAATTGCAACATCCACTCACTCTAACCTCTTTTTTACACTCATCTGTGTAGGATCGAGACACTTTTTCTGTGTTTTTCCTGTGTTTCATCTAAATGACAATTCCCGCAGTTTTCCTCTGTTTTGTAATCCTCTATTTCGCACCTACACTCCTATCAAATTCCTATGTTTTTTCAATTCCTGTGTTTTCTAATCTTGTGGTCCAAATAAGCCCTGAACATCTGAATGCCACGGTAGACATATAAAGAAGTCCAAGCCTGTCTACTGTAACTTATCCAAAGAAACACCGTTAGGTTCTAACAAAAATCAGTAGGTGATAGATGTTACTTCCTCAAGAAAAACACAAAAAACTTTGCGCCTCGATGCATTGATCGATGGAAAATAGAGTCATATTCAAGTCCAAGAAAGGACCATGGCCGAGATAATGACATACAAGAAGTGAAAATTCAAATCCACTTTAGAATCGTGGCGATTTTTGTGGAGAAAAAGCCCAAGTCCAAACCCGGTCCAAGTAACATCCACAAGAACAAGTCTTAAGATAACACCAACTGTAACCCCAATTTGCAGAGATAAAATTCCGCTGACCAGAAAGGCGATTCTTGGACCCTGTACATGAATGAATGGCCGTCAGCTCCAACTCCCAACTCAAATCACTTTCAGCATCTATCAACAAGACGTGAGCTTTCATACTACAAAAGAAGGGATGTAGACAAAGTAAGTTCTTCAGGTTACAGAAAGGCCACACTTTCCAAAGGTTTATTTTTACAAAAGGCAACCTTTCTCCATCCTGTCTCTCAGTGGGGTTAAGGAGATTTTGGAATCGTGAGATCTTCCAGGCCCATTATATCTAGCCAGCAACTAGCACCTTGAAAGGTACAATCTCTTAAGCTTTCTTACATCTTATCAATTATACATATGGCTTTGCGACCTGGTCATGATGATGGATTAGCCCGGTAAACCAGCGACAGTTGAAAACTTTGGCCGTTTCTCGCCATTGCTTTTGACAGGATCAGTAGTAATCGGTGATCAGTGATCACAACGTGCCTGATTTGGACGTGTTTTTTACAGTGGAATGCATACGGCCGTTGTACTGCGCCACTGCTTTTCTAGTAAGACTGCAGGAGTCCCGTTTGAACAAGGAAGAGATTCCAGCTTTTTCCATCAGGAATGTGCAGCTTTTTTTATCCGGTGCTAGATTTGGCACGAGTACAAGCAAATGGAACGTTGTTTTCATCATATATAGGAGCTTTTCAAAGATTCTCAGCTCGGACAAGGAATAGTTGGAAAATATGTCTTGAAAGAAAATTCAGGGTGCTATTCTGAATGAACCCTGTGCTAGTGCTAGAAGGGTTCCGGGTACTTTCTTTCCCTACAAGGAGTGAGTTCAAAGATGCATGCGTGTCTGAGAATTTTATCGAATAGTTTGGGAAATATATGCTCAGAGAAATTCAGGGTGCTATTCTGAATGAACCATCTATTTCAATATATATTCTCGATGAACCCTGTTCTAGTGCTAGAAGGGTTCAGGATTATTTTCTCCCTTGTAAGGAGTGAATTCAAAGATGCATGCATGCCTGGGAAGTTTACTGGATTATTTTTACTGACTGGTAAACAGGTATATGAAATGTTTAGCCGTTTCTTGGACAGGTTAATTAATCAGAGGCTGACCATTTGGAGATAGAGACAAGATGGTCACTGGTCTAAGCTGCGCAGTCCAAGAGCTGAACTTGACCTGGGGCGAGGTTAACTAATTAGTCCAACAAACCTACTGGATTAAGTCAAGCTATAGCCTCCTTGAGTCATGATTACATCATGCCTTGCAAGCATCAACCATGTCTATCGGTCTCTTGCCCCATAAGCAACTCATAAGAATCTTAGCTTGTTTTTAACTGTTGACAAGTTGACACGGTCAGTACAGAGCTGAATTAAGAACCTTTGATCGTGTGCTTGCCCTGGAATCCTGCAGAAAGCTGGAGTTCTTATTTTAGGCAGATATGATGTTGCTAGGTAGGGTTGCTGCGTGTGTGTGTGGAAAAAAAAATGTGAAAAAACGAGCAGAATGGTCAGTAATTTTCCAGGAAAGCGTGTACTCATGTGATTTGCCAGCCACTCATTCCGATGAAGCCTGACCCCGATAGCTGCAAATTAGTTAACAAACTCCTCAAGTAACAAACAAAAAGTTAACAAACTGCTTAACAACGGCAAACTAAAATCTCTGGATCAACTCTTAAGACCAGATTCCAGATTTTCACCCTGAAGAGTACGAGAAAATTCCATACAAGGTTTTCGATTCAGATTTATTTTATGTAAAAAGTAAGTGTTTTGTGATTCAAAGGAATATGTAAAACTTTTTTATATCTTGTTCGTTTGCGCGGTTAACAGGAATAGTGGTTCATTTTACGTTTAATACGACACCACCAACCGATGTTGCTACTATGTTTCAAAATGATACAAATGCACGAATTAGAACAAATGTTTGTGATTTGATTTGACAAATTTGGAATTACGGAAATGATGTTGATTTTAATAAGATTGGAGTTGATCATATTTTACGGGTTATATGTATGGTCACTTATTTGATCCACATGTGGTTATCAAAGATGATGAACAATACCACTAGATGAACAATAGCACATCCTAAAATACAGCTAGATGAACAATCATATCTGATGCGATAAACGATACGAGTAAGTAAAGCAAGGATCAAAATAGCAGTAAGCGGAAGGAAACGAATAATCGGTGATGTATCCCAAGTTCGAGCCCTTGGGTACCCTACTGTATGTTGGATAGGCCGTGGCAAACAAAGGCCACACGATCCCTTTTTGGATCTAGCCTTGTTCTCCATTAAACCCTCTTCTCCAAGTGAGAGTCATTCCACAAAGTGGGATATTGAGGTGATACTCGCACCTTTACAAACTCTTTCATGACTTCCACACACCGGAAGCTCACCAAGGCAACACCAACCATTTAGTGTTCTCCACAAACCCAAGAGTAACAAGGGCAAGCTTACTCAAGATAGGGGATTTTTTTTTTGAATGGATAGATTTGAAGATCTTGGGTTCCTCTCTCTCTTCCCTCAAGAATTAGCAAGATTGAGTCAAGTGATGAAGAGGAATCAAAGTTTGAATCTTTGGGACAATGGACGGAAATGGAAATGGTCAACGTGCCCTTCTGCACGAAGAAGAAAGGCATATATACATGCCCTCTCGAAAATGGCCATTAGGAGCAGAATCTCACAAACCATTATATATACCAGTTTTGGTCTGGAAATGCTCGGACCGTCCGTAATATTTGGACCGTCCGAGATATGGTCCGGACCAAATCCGGACACTAGCTAGGCAAGGGCGAAATCAGCCGAAACTAGGCAGTCGAGACCACGGTTGAACTCAGGTCCAGCCGTCCGGACCTAGAGCACCAAAACTCTAACAAGAATTGTTCCAAGATGATTTTGAGGTGGAGTTTAGTGTAGGCATGAAGGGGGTGATAATTGGAAGGTTGGTACCCAACTTTTGTATGCTTTCTCCCCTCTTAATAAGAGTACGGTTTCTTACGACTCAAAACGGCAAAATAAACATTAAAACAATAAGACGTCATCTTCTCAATATCCTCTCGATTAGTCCTTTTATGTAGGGGTAACCATTCACCTCGCCTTTCCTACGACCACAACTAATGCATGTGTATAAAACGTGTAAACACATTAGTTTCCTAATAAGATGGTAATTAAAACCAAAATCCAACATTGGGTAAGATTTGTGCCTTCCGTCGGCTCCTGCGTTTCTCTCTCTCCATTCTCTCGGAAGGATTCGATTTGAGCTGCCCCTAGTCGCCGGCATCGTCACAGTCTTCTCCAACTTCGGCCAAAGGACGTTGTTGACGACTCCATTGTCTCTGGCCCTCCCTGATCTTCTACGACACGCGCATAAGCTTCACTGTTAGTACGGAGGCGGTGGTGGGCTTCACAATGCTGGGTGCGGCATTTAGGGACAGAAAAGAAACTGGAAAAACGGAGAACAATGAAAAAGAGAGGAGAGAGAGCTGATAAGTGGGCCCTAAAAAATTTATAGAACAAACCTAAAAGTTAGATATATCTAACATTAGTTGTGCTCAACCATCACCGTTGTTCCACGTAAGGGTGACAACGGCTCCCGCTGGTCAAAAACTTTGTCAACGCGGTTAAAAATTGCTATTTGGAATGGAGTAACGCAATACCGGTAGATTTTTTGGAAGAATTAGGTATGTGGGTGGATTTGCAAACTTCGTGCGCAATTGTGCTGGTTTTTGAAATTTTCTCATGGGAATGTACGGTCGCCGGAGATGCGAGTGGGGCACGTACGTGGAACAGGCGGTGGCTATCTAGCACCGTTCAAAGGCTAGAACGGTCGTACGTCACCTTGTCCATACAATTCCCGTTGTGGAATCCGTCACCAAGTACGTAATTCGTACACCCCTGTTGGGTCAACATTCTCATTCCTAACTATTCTCGATCCGTGGTATCCTCCGTCTAGAACCAGCACAAGGAACAACTTTACAGCACAGGAAGGAATTCTTCACGCCACAAATCATGTTTGGCTTCTTACCAAAGAGAAAATTGACCGCTACAGAATTCGGAGAAGCTTGTTTCTCGCAAATGTAACTGGTCTGATCTGAATCCAAATGAGCTCTGAATTTATAAAAATAATCATATACTACAAGATGCTACGACAGACTACTGAAAATAAAAATAATCATAGAACCGGGAGGACGGTGATGCTTGTTGTCGATCGATGCGGATTAGGTGAGGATGGACCAAACTATTTTACTATCTGAAACTTTTGCACAATGTCAAACCTCTCTAGTTGCATGACAACTTGGAAAGGTCGCCAAGGACAGATTAAGGTGTTTGGACTCAGGCCAACATGCTAACTTGATCACTAGAATAATGTCTCCTTGGTTCCAGCCTAGAGAGTGCATGTCTTGCGTTGGGTTTGTAGATTAGCAGTTTGCTCTGTCATTTGACTTGCATGCTGTTGTGTTCCTGCAAATATATTATCCAAGCTAGCTACCGGGTCGCATCGGATGGAAGATTATTCAGAGTGTCCTTGTTAATGTGTGGATACTCCATTGTACTAGTGCTCACCCTGCGTCTGCAACTTTGCATGCAGATCTGCATTTGACTCTGGTTTGGCCGCTTGCAACTGTTTATGTTTTGTCTGACAACAGCAATGCCGACGACTCGAGGCAAAGTGCCGAATTAGGATACAGTGGCAAAGATTCCTGCTCCACTGTAGTGATCTTATATATACTATAATTGTCACGTACTCTGTCAGCAACGCGCTTCTGTCTGAATCTCGATGCGCGCCAGTATGGTATCTTGGGTTCTTTACTGATTAAGGACTTCAGTTCCGACTTCCGACCAAGCGTTGATGAGGTTCAAAGGGTTCAACATTCGATTGTGAATGGCTGACATAGCTATCAAACAT
The DNA here is from genome assembly GCA_947311845.1 of Poa pratensis. Taxonomy (NCBI): domain Eukaryota; kingdom Viridiplantae; phylum Streptophyta; class Magnoliopsida; order Poales; family Poaceae; genus Poa; species Poa pratensis. Next base: position 46,355,385 of record CAMZMU010000038.1, read on the forward strand.
ATGCTAAAGGACACACATCCAAGATGCAATATAGTTGTTCAAGAAAAAAATGCAATATATATAGTATGCAGCTAGTTAGATAACTGTAGATGATCCAAGTATTGAGTTGCATATGTTAAATTCCCGTGCAATTTCCAAGCCTTCATTATTGGCGGTAATTGAGTATGGTATGGTATCCATATTATAAGCATGAAAATGCGAGAAAATTTACGGATGATCCTTTGATTCAAATGAATTTTATAGGACTTTTTGAGCATTTGTTTCCATGGGTAAAAAAAGCATATTGCTCGTTTGATTCATCCTTAGAATTTTCCTTTGTGTTTCTTTTCACTATAGAGGGCAAATTTCATTCACTCAAACCTCTTGTTATAATTCTTCGTTTTCATGTGTATCATACACTCGTGATGTAACTCATGTAGTTTATGAATCCACTAGGATTGAAGAGCACATGTCACTTCCATCTTTTGTTTTTTTCTATTTTCATGTTTTGAAAACTCGATGAATCAAAGAGGCCCTTAGTTTATTTCCATGCAACTCAGATCGATATAAAGTATAAATCCTCGCGATGAAAACATTCCATCTGGCCTATTCTCTTCAAGGCATTTATACCTACGTGCAAACTCGTTCATATATGCAATAATTTTACGTATTATCATTAACAAAATCCTGCATAAGCATGTCAGCAATGTTTTGTCTGAAACTCTGCTTTCGAAAATAAGTAGTACCTCTGTTCCTAAATATAAGACGTTTTGGGAGTTCAAATTGAACTCCCAAAACGTGTTATATTTAGAAACAGAGGTAATAGAATAGTACATAGCTTGACTAGTTAAGGATTTGATGGGCTTCAATGTTTCACTAACTGTATACGTCTGACCTAGCTCACAAATTAGGATATATGAAACATATAATTCGAGTTTTTTTTGGGTAACATGCATATAATTCGCGTTTTACTGCATTGAAATATATTCGCAAAACTTGCAAGCTGCAAACTCACATCATTGATGCGTGGTTTGGTGGAACGTTGAGTAAGCTTTCGTGAATCGGAGCTAACATAATTCTGCTGGCTCGTTTATTAGTCCAAGCACTATATACATACGTCAAACTCGCTGCACGTCGTCGTCGTTCGTCGCGGCCGGGCGGCGCGCCGCCGGAGACCAACCATTTCCTGCGGCAGCTGCAGGAAGTCGCCGTCGCCTGCCGCTCTCCGGGACAGCCTGTGTCGGCCCGCCCGCGACCAGCCCGTCCCACCGCCGGAGGCCGGCATCCGTCGATCGCCATCGGACGGCCGGGGAGCTCCCGCGCGGCATGCATGGGGAGGCGTCACGCTGGCGTCGACCCCACGGGCTGGCACACGTGGCCGGTGGCGGGCCGCGAGAGCGGGGCCGGGTCAAAGAGCAGCCGCCACGTGTCGGGTTAGAACAGGTTGACCGAGCTCGCCGGTGGGTGCCCGTCGTCGCTGACTCACCGGAGAGCCGTGTGCGACCTTTGCACCGTTCCGTTTCCTATAGCGTGAATTGGAGTGTACTGATGTTACTGTTCGTGTATTTCCCTCCAACCAGCTGAGCTGCAAATTGAAATCCGTAATACGACAAAGATTAAAGGAACAAATCAAGGTTTAGTTTTTTTTACATGCACTAGATAAAAAAGGTTTTAATACTTCAAAAGATACAATATTGACAAGAACTGGTCAAAGTGTCAAAGCTAGCAAGTGTGCGGTGACTGTATCTGTACTGTACTACAACTCCAATTGACAAAGTAAACCTGATTAATTTAACTTCAAAATTAACCAAAGCCCACGCGATTAAGCAGCTAGCCATTTCCAAATGAAGAAGCCCTCGGCCTCCACACACCCAACCACCTAGCTAGCCATCTTTCCCTTCTCCCCAGTCCCCCACACATGAATTGATCACACACCTCTTCTCCCTCGCCTTGGCTTCTCTACTACACCACCACTAGCTAAGCTAGCTAGCACGCCAACAGGAGCAAGAAGCAACGTGCCACGAGCAGTCGATCGATCTGATCTACTACACACCATCGATCTTGTTCCATGTCGAGCCAGGACCAGCACCACCGCCACCTCTCCGGCGACTTCCAGTTCCACGACGAGCTGGCCTCGCTCTTCGCGCAGCGGCCCGACTCGACCTCGCCGATGCAGATGCAGCAGCAGCAGCCGTGGTTCTTCGCCGACTACCTGCAGACGCCGCCGCTGGACTACGGCGCCCACGCGTTCGGCGCCAGCGTTGACGACTTCGACGTGCCGGCGGCGGCGCCCCTCGAGGAGGTGGTCAAGATGGAGATGCAGGCAGTGGACGTCGTTGCGGGGATGCCTGGCGGCGGGCCGGGCGGGACTGCGGCGGTGCCATGACGCCGCACAGCGTGTCGGTGTCGTCGACGTCGAGCGAGGCCGGGGCCGGCGGCGGCGGCGTGGGAGGGGACCAGGAGGCGGCCGGGAAGTGCAAGAAGGAGGAGGGCGACGACAGCAAGGACGTTCGGTGGCCATGGGCGCCGGCGATGGAGAGGGCAATAACAAGAAAGGGTGAGTCGATCCGATCTGTTTTGATCTCTTCCAAGAACTTTACATACTGATCCTGGAGCTCAGCTAGCTTGAGGTTGATCTCATGATTGATTGTTATTCTTGCGATAGATTTTTCTCCGATCATCGATTGATTTGTTATTCTTGTTGCTTGAACTCTTCTTCATTGATCCAAAATTTTCCACCGGGCCATTCCCCTTTCACTAGCCAGTTCATACTACTACCAGATAATTAAGTAGAATTAATTGGGTGGGAAATTACCAGTTCATCGGTTCATTAGATCCACTACCATGCATGCATGCGTTCCTTTCCATTTCGATCTCGTATTTTTCTTGTCAATGTACGGCCGGTATCAAGTATGAACTCGATCTAGGGTTTCCCACCAGCCGATCTTTCGTTAGACCAAGTACAAAAACCGTAGTACTACAAAAAGATCTTGACCAATCTTTAGGGTTCAGCTGCAAAATGGTTGTTCAATGTCTGTTTCATTCATATGCCCGCAACCTTTAGATTAGTCTAGCTTATTTTTTCCTTTCTCCATTTCTTCCTTGTCTTCATTCGCATCCGCCACTTTCAAGGTCTTCCAATTTGACTGCACCTACTCGGCGCATGAACGCCTGCATGCGTCCTTCTTATTTAATTAAATCATTCACCAACATATATTATTATCACGTTAATTAGGAATTGACTTGGGATCTAACTAGGTCATCAATTCATCACACGTACGTACTTCAATCGATCCATCAAATGTCAGTTAGCTGCCAACTCTATCATCGACCGATAGATCGTTTTCATGGAAAATTATGTTGCAGCTTAGTCCCCTTTGTTGCATCGATATATCGTTTGTATGACCATGATGGATCCATAAGACCATAAGCCGTAGTACAATGAGAAAAACAGGAAGGCTGATGTATGGTGTGAACTTAAGCTCATGTGTATGTATGCGCCGGCTGTGCCGTACGTACACACCTACCTAGACACCGTGTATGTACGGACTCCGCCACTATGTTTGAATGGACCAGCTAACTAATGTACTCTTTTATGGTACTACCTCCGATCCATATTAGTGGGCACAACTTTGTCTAGATACACATGTATCTAGTCTAAATACTTAACTAGATACATATGAATTTAGACAAATCTATGCCCACTAATATGGATCGGAGGGAGTAGTATGAACATGTATGATTTCTTCATACATGTGTGCTGTTATAAGATTGACCACGAGTTAATCAAGTTGTTCATTGGCATGTGTGATCTCTTTAGTATGTTGTATGATTTCTTGACGTACTTGTGCGTGTAAGATTGACCGCCGCCGATTAATCAAGTTGATATTGGCATATGAATGTTGCAGGGTGGGTGGCAATGGGAAGGGGAAAGCAGGCGCGAAGAAGGGGGAGAAGCGGCCGCGGCAGCCGCGGTTCGCGTTCATGACCAAGAGCGAGGTGGACCACCTGGAGGACGGCTACCGCTGGCGCAAGTACGGCCAGAAGGCCGTCAAGAACAGCCCATTCCCAAGGTATATACTAATATTCTTGCTCGCTCGGATCGATTAGGGTTCCTTCTCTTACGACTCGATGCAATGCACGGTGCTGATCGACTACTGCGTGTGGGAAATGTGCAGGAGCTACTACCGGTGCACGACGCAGAAGTGCCCGGTGAAGAAGCGGGTGGAGCGGTCGTACCAGGACGCCGCCGTGGTCATCACCACCTACGAGGGCAAGCACACCCACCCCATCCCGGCCACGCTCCGCGGCAGCGCCGCCCACCACCTCCTCGCCGCGCACGCCCACGGCCTCCACTACCCCAACTTCCGGACGCCCGCGCCGCATCCGGCTCCGGGCTCACCCTTCCGTCCCGACGGCGCCCTCGGAAGCTTCCTGCAGTACCAGCACCAGCAGCGGCAGCAGCAGCAAGGCCACGCCGCCATGCAGCAGGTGATGCAACAGCATCAGCTCGCCGCTGCGGAGTCGACGATGCGGCAGGTGAACGCCGCAGCGGCGGCCATGGGCGCAGGTGGCACGAGCTCGACATCTGGTGCCGTGGCACCTAGCAGCGCGCCGCTGCGAATGGAGCACCTCATGGCGCAGGACTACGGCCTGCTGCAGGACATGCTCATGCCGTCGTCCTTCGCCCACAACAGCGACGGCACCGCCACCAACAGCCATAACAACCACAACCGCCGCTGATTGATCGGGAGAGATCGCCGCCCTGACAGCGATCCATCGGTCGGTTTGGCTAGCGCTTGATAGCTTTTTGGTACTGATATAGTAGTGATCGAGCTATGATGATTGATGATTTTCGTTGATGATGAGGACCGGTATGTGATCTAGCTTAATTAGCAGCAGGACGGAGGTCGAGGAGGATCAGCAGTACGTAGGCCTGTACTAAGAGTTGTTGTTGTTGTTGTTGTAAATTATGTGTACCCTGATCGATTCTGATGAGCTCGTGCATGCGTACACTGCACTTTGGAGCATATCTATCTATCTAATACAGTACTGCTGAACTTCTGAGTTGGTGGTTAACGAGTACTCCTACGAGTTGTCGATCATAATGGTTGATGTTAATTCCTCGAGCCTGGTACAAAATAGGTGATGCTTGATTGCTCAAAGGGTTATATTTCTCTCAAGTTCTTCATGCATGCATGATGCATCTCCATTCTTCAGATCAGTATGATCTACGTTGACAATGTATGCAACGTGAAATGTGTTTCATGTGGAAGTGGTCTTTTTTACTTGCTTACCTTCACTAGCTGCAAACAATTTGCCTAAATTAATGGAGTATGTGTCATACATGATGTTGAAAATAAGACGAAGAAGTCAGGATCAAGAGATAGTACGGCCGGCCGGATGAGAGAGGGCGGTCCAGGGACGTAACATGACCAGGCTGCTGCTGATGGAGCTAGTGGTAGCGTGTGATTGCTGCCCGGGAGAGGGGAGACTATTGGAGGCAAGGGTCAAAAGCATTCAAGGCACGCGCGGCCAGTAACGCTCGCTCGCAAAAGACACTGACTACGACGGTGCAAGTAGACTCTGACCATGTACGTACGTACGTTGAAAATACCTTTGTTTTCCAGATACTAACCTGGGTACGTTACCTTCCTATAAAAGTACATTCACACTATATATGTTTCTTGTTTTTTGTATATTTACTCTAGCATGCATGCAGTATATTACGTACATGAAAAAAACACCTAATTTTGAAAACCATGACGATGCCTCAAAAGATAACCTTTTTATTTCGAATGGCACTGAGATTCTAGCATGCTGATATGATTCTACAATTGTGATACTAAAAAAATTGATATTACACCCGGTTTCTAGTACATAATGATAGTGAAACAGAAAACATAAATAGGCGAAAAACAAGTGATTATGAATAAATTGTAAATCACCTAAGGCGATGGAAGTGTCAATCCGTAGATCATGTTGCCACCCATGTTGGATAAAAACATCCCTCACCGTAGCCTCAAATCACATTCATAAATAGTTCTCGATACTCTCCGTGTTGTAGAGGTGACCATGAATAGAATAACTTTTTACATCGATAAAAGACCTGTATAAGTGAAAAAAATCTTATCGATAAAATAACTACAAGAGCACCCTACTAATAAGAATTTGAAACTTGTGATCAATACATGTAGCCAATTGCCAAAAAATGATTGCACGCTACGTGGCGGATATAAATTAGAACCTATCTAAATGACTGACCATATAGACCGGGAAAATTTACAGTTGAAGAATAAATGTTTGATAGTCTCTTTGTGATGAAAAAAATATATACTTTTCACTTCCGTGCTAATGGCGTCTTACATAGTTATCATTGGTAAGAATTACTCCTATTCAAATATACCACACAATTTTTCTTTTTAGTGATATCTTTATTTTCATATTTTTTTATTGCTACCTACTAACAGAATGGGCTGGGCCAAGGCTCTATACATGGAGTTCATTGAGAATTTCACATTCTCAAGCGAGTTCCACCAAAATTCATAAACCCCTTGCAACAGTTGGACCATTTTGATGGACAATGTTGTACATAGCTGGGTACTGTTCATAGGATGGCATTTCCCAACCACTTACCCTCCGAGAATCAAATTTTCGATACATCCTTAATTATGACTGATCCAAAGCAGAAACATGTTTCTTCGTCACCATAAGACCACGCCAAAAAATGAGAGTATCTAAGTTTCCAATAAACTTGGGACAATGCATTTGAGCCTACTCCCCATCTTATGTTTTTACGAGAGTTTGCCACACCCCATCTTCATTTTGGAACTTAAAAAGCAATTTACCTAGGAGGGCAGTATTTTAACCTACAGGTTCTTAACACCTAGCCACACACACTCACACATACATACATAATTTTTTAGGTCAAAAAACCACATTCCATCTCGCCAGTCGATATTTCTTTTTCCCACTATCCCCTTGCCAAAAGAATCTCAATCGGAAATAATCCAATACATGCGAGAAACCTTTGGGTAACTGGAAGAAAAATACATATATAGGTATTACTTATTATTGAATTATAAGAGCTAATCTTTCACCGGCCCATATATAGTAGTTTTCCTTTCTATCTACTTAGCCTTTTTTAATGTCTATCCTCGACATGTTTCCATTCTGCATTTGTGAGTCTCTGATGGTGAATCAGAATACCCAAATACTTAATAGTAAATTAACCTTGTCGTAGCCAAAGAATTCGCATACTGAGCAGCTACGTCTTGAGCCTCTCCAAAACAGAACTATCCACTTTTCTGAAAGTTTATTTTGAGTCTGAGAAGTTTTTCAAACGCTGAAAAATTTAATTTCATGATTTTATCTTTTCGAGATCATCTTCCATAAGATAATCGTATCGTATGTGTATTGGAGAATGGATAGTCCCCCATCGACAAGTTGCAGCAGTACCCCTTCAATTTGGTCATCCATTTCGTCGCTTTCAGTCATGATGGCTAAGATATCAACCACAACTTTGAATTGCATGGGCGATAATGGTGAGTAACCTTGTGCTAATCCTTTTTTTAAAGTAGTGACCAACGCCATCATTGATTTTAATGGTCATACTATCACCAGTTACAAAATTCTCGAAACAAATCACGCTACTCCTCTTAGAAACCTTTGATTCTTAGAATGCATTGTGGAAAGGACCATTTGACTTTATCTTATGTCTTTTCAGAGTCAATTTTTATTATCACCCCATTTACTTTTCCGGTGAAATTCGTGGAACATTTTGTGCATGATCACTACACCATCGAGGATGTTTCTTCTTTACATGAATGTTGTTTGCGTGAGAGGTACAACATCGCCAGCCAACAAATTTTTCCTAACATTTAGAAGATAGATAGGCTTATGGTGTTGGATGCTTTGTGCTTCATTAATATTTGGCAAGAATATTATCTCACCAAAATTTAGGCTGAACAAGTCTAATTATCCGTCATGAAGATAACCGAACGGATATTGAAGGACCGATTAAATGACATTTCGAAAAGTTCTAATAAACTCAGCAGGGAAACCATCTGGATCATGGGCCTTATTATCCTTCATTTGGAAAATAACCTTTTTTACTTCTTCCTCAGACTAGTGTGTAGTAAGATAAGTATCTTCCTCTTCCGAAACTTTGGTGATATCATCTGTCCGGGACTCATCAAGAGAGAGTTTTCTTCCTCCAGAGACCGAAACATACTTTTGTATCTTGTTATGTAAGATTTAAGATGTTCATGACCCTCAATCTTGCCTTCATCTTGTTGGAGAGAATGGATAAGTTTCTTCCTATGTCGGCCATTTGCCACATTATGTAAGTATAGTACTCAAATATTTTTTAAAGAACTTTGAACTATGGACCATTTAATCTCTTTTTCTCGCCGAAGATGTGAAAAACTTAAAACTTCCTAAGTTCCATAAATGCACGATGTATGCATTTTTTTCAAAAGTTAAAACTTTTTAAGTTTGACTTAGTATATACTCGATAAACAACTTATAAACATATGCAATGCTATCAATATCAATAGATCCACCATGAGTTATATTTATAATGTGTTTATTCAATATTGTGGCTCTTGACATTCCATTCTATATATTTGGTCAAACTTAATTAGCTTTGACTTTTGACGAAATTCATTAACCATGCATTTGTGGACCGAGTGAATATGGACAAACATAAATTTGTCCGACTGCTCTTAAGTCGATTGTGAGTTTTTTACAAACCTGTCGATTTGATTTTTTAATGCACAATTAATAGGCAAGAATTAAAAAGGTAAGTCTATTTTACACGCTCTAGCGTCGAGAAAAAAAAAACAGTAATAACACAAAAAAGTTGTTAACATACAAACGCAAATCTTCTGTTGACCGAAGCTGGTGTCCGGTCGTTTTTTTTGTTGGTAAAGTTGGTCTCCATGTGTTTAATTTTGCAATATTTGAGCTCATTCAAGGGCCATCAACGTCGTCAGAAATAGACATGGTTGCATTGCATTGCATGCCGTGGTATTGATTGCCGTCAACAATTAAGCCGGGGATTGGAACGGGGATATCTTTGAACCAAAGGAAAGCCAGCTCCTCTCCGGCCAGTCCCAGCCAGCCATATGTGGTGACAGCGTACTAGTAGCACACACCCACCCTACATAACTCGGCTGGCATAGCTACGCTGCTGCCGAACAAAATGGTGTGCAAGCCAGTGTTGATTGGGCATGCATGCTGATGCCGGAGCGATCGATAGCTATGCCCGATCGACCAGCTGGTCAAATGCGTATATGCATGCATGGCTGACCTGGACACATACTTTTTTGAGGAAAGTTCAGTTCTTCGAAAAATTCCATCCGCACGCATGCACAGGTTCAGAGCCATATCGATCGGTGCAGCACACGCACGTACCGGACCGAGACCAATCGATCCAACCGGTTGGAGATGTACTCTCTCCGTTCTAATTTAATTGACCTTCATGTGAATGCCAGATCGCCTATATGGCCCAGATGAGTAACCCAGTTAATTTGTAACCCAGATGAGCCCAGAAGTATTAAAAAAAAATTGAATCTGCACGCATACACAGGTTCAGAGCCAGATCGATCGATGGGTGCAACTGGCACTCGCACGTACGGGACCGAGACCGGTTGGAGATGTATATATGGAAGGCGACGCCGGCCGTGGGCGCGCGCGCGTGGATCAATCGACGGCCGGTCACCGCCCTGAGATGTCCGGTGACCGGTGCAGCCTTCAGGAAGACTCAAAGCGCGCGGCCTGCAATGCAGTTATTAGCGCCGGACGACCGCTGCGTCGCAACGGCAACGGCAGATAGCTAGCCGTCCGGTTAATTTGCTGAAAGCGATCGAGAGCTGTAGCTACTGCTGGCCCCGTGCTTGGGCAAGTACAAGAATATATAGGCCCCCACTTATTTGGTTCCCAGATCGACCTGCATATGCGTCTATGTGAATGTGACTGAAGAGCAGGACAGATCAGTGTTTCGTTTCAGAAAAAATGGGAAGAAAAGAGAGCTCAAATCTTTGAAATCTCGAATTTCCATGTAACCAAAACCAGGCTCTAATCGAGATGCACTCCGCCGCCGCCGCCGCTTAGAACCTAGGCGCCACCACTTCTTCTCCTCCACCGTAGATTGGTTCCCCCTCCTCCGGTCGGCCTTGCCGGCGTCGGGAGGGGTGGGGAATCCGATCTATGAGTGGAGTTTTTAATAAGAGTAGTGTTTCAATTTAGGGTTTTGGTTGTCGTCGTCTTCATCAATGGAGATGAAATCTTCTACAATAAGCAATCTTCCGCGTTTCGTTCGACGGCGAGATCTCCTTCCCGACGTCAATGGTGGTTTTGAAAGATTAAGTTTGTCTAGGTATGATTCTTCGGATCTTTCTTCGCCAGATCAATCTTGGATTGTTTCTCATGGTTGCCGCGAGGAGGATTGTCCTCGAAATTTCTATCCCGACTACTACGTCCTCGGCAATGGTGATTCGTTCTCTCGGCTCCCAACGACGTCGACAAAGTTGCTCGGTTATTTGTCCCTGGAATATCAGTGGTGGTGCTCTTGCCGATGTTGTTTGATTAATTTAATGGCTGCGTGCGTGCACAAAGCCTTGGCATTGCGGATCAAAATTAAAAGGGGAGAACCTTCGTTGGTATTCACAGGTCTGTGGTTTGGTGTATTCGTCGTTGTTCTTAGGCGGCCTTCAGAAAAGTACAATATTGTGTCATGGAAGAAGAAAGGGCTTGAAGATCTCAGAAATTTACTCGTCTATTTTAGTATTGTTTTTGTAATCGATTTAATCATGTACTTTTTGCTGGCTTAATATATATGGTATCTGTTCAAAAAAAAAAAACCAGGCTCTAATCGCCCATATGGGCCCAGATGAGTAACCCAGTTACAGGTTGCCCAAGACCTTAACGATGTTACAGACTGGGCCGCAGTGGCACAGCAGTGCCCACAATATCATGCCTACAACGGCCCATCATATGTTACGCATGAGTGATTGTTAGGCCGTTGCCTCATATAGGCTTCAAATTAGACCCAGCCCCTTATCCCTTCCCTTAAGCCTTGTTTACCTCTTTCCGCTAAAAAATAAGGCCCTGTTTATTTTTATCAACAAGGGGATTCAGGATGGGAGGGGTTCGGTGAATATTTTTGCTTTCACCCAATCCTCATAAATTCCCACAAATACTCTTCCCCCACAATATACTTGTTTTCAATTTAGAAAAAAATGAGGTGGTTGGTAGAGGATATTTGAGGATTATCCCTTAAAAAACCGGAGTATTAAATGGACTATTGGGGATTTTCTGGGATACGGGATAATCCCCTCACTTCCCTATAATACACTCCAAATACACTTGAGGTAAACAAGACCTTAAGTGAGAGAAAAAAGACCCAGGTCCTTATTTGCACCGCCAGCGGAACTTGGCACCTAGCTACGGTTTGGTTCGCTCAGAAAAGTTTGGTCGTGACTCGTGAGCTAGCTATCGTTGCCCTCTCTGTTAGTGTTTAGTGCTCCGGTTGCGACTCGCTCACCGTCGGGAGATTGGATCGTTTCTCAGCTTAATCTCCTGGTCGTTTCTCCCGTAGCGTCGTGGAAGGGAAAAGTTATCTGTTTTCTTATAAGTTCCTTATTACTTTCTGTGGACGGGCGCTGGTTTTTGACCTAATGGGGGACAAGGCAAACGTTCATGGGTCTGCACTCTGGATGCGTTGGAGGATGCACTCGATTTTATCTTTCAACACCTAGACCTTAAGAACGATTAACTTGGCGATGTATTCATCGGAACAGAGAAATTAATAAAGGAGTTCCAGAAGGTGGCGCGGGGGTCGGCAATTGGCAAGGTTCAGACGAACAGATCGTTTAGTTTAGCGCTCAGGCTCTCTTTGAGAAGATGAAGAGCATCTAAAACCGGTCAAGGTCAAGCAACAAGATGTTTATTTTCAAATGCATTGCCTATGTGATTGGAAGAAAGGTGTGCACCAGGGTCCATCGACCTTCAGGGGATGGGAGTTGATGACAGAGAGCTATGATGGCCTTTATGATCCGGAGAACTTCAAATGCAGCGGCATGCAAGTTTGGGCGCGGATCCATAGGATCCAGAGCTTTATTGAAAGGTGGAAACTGTCGACGATCTTGGTCGTTGTGTGAAAGTGAAAGAGGTCCAAATGAATCCAAAGTTGTTCTTTGAAGGAAATATGTCCCTGTTTGGGTGATAATTGAGATGTCCAAATCCTCAGACGTTTTGTATCTCTCTTGGTGGCCGCCTTTGGCGGAAACGGCTTCTGGTGAAGTACGAGAAGACACCGTTCTTCTGCAAGGTTTGTGGTTTGGTAGGGCACAGTCATGAGGAGTCTTGAGGACCCATCCCCTTGTTGATAAGCTTGGCTGCTTGAGAATATCGTTGGCTTTTGTTGTTGCCAAGTGTAAACTTTGTTTATAATACCTTGACAGTTGTTGGAAATATATATCTAGCGTTTTGCTTAAATTAATTGTGGGCATAGGAATCATATTGTCCTTGAAAGCCACTATGATTCCAATGTATCAAAAATGTTGTAATAAATAAATGTGATCAGTGAAATATTCATTTGTATGAATTCCATTTTTTGATCATTTTTTCTCTAAATATATCAATGTTGTTTGAATTATTGAGCATTATTAGTATGAAGTATGTTTAGGAATTTAACCTGTATGGAATTTGAAATGGTGATTTGAATTCATTTGTATGTGTTCAAGCATTATTTAACATATGTCCATATGAAATATTCATAAACTTGTGAATTCAAATATATAGATGATATGCAAAGGTCATGTCGAAAATTTATTGCACTCCTATCAACGATCGAAACATAAACCATCGACATGAGCGAAACTTCTCTTTGCTCCTTTCAATAAAAGGTGCATCGAAATATTTGATTGTTATACCTGCACGCCAAGTTCCGGGCTGCCAGTGCAATTCTCTTAACATCCATAATAATATCAACAATCTAGCGGTGAAAAACGGTCAGCAGACGATGCAACTCTAGCTCTGATAGTTTGACCATAGGCTGTTATATGAGGGGTTCTTGGGTTCTCAAGGTTTTGTGGTAAGAGTTTAGGGAATCGGTTCCGCCCTTGACCCAACACGGTACCGCATACAAGTTTTCATTTGCTTATTTATTTCAACAACAGTGAGATCTATCATAAAAAACAACAAAGAGATCTAGTGTCGCAATACACCGAATAAATAAGTAAATATCATGCAACCCTAGTACGACAAATAGTCCACATCCAAAAGAATGAGCAATAGAAGAGGTAGCAATTAAGATTGTCCAAAAGAATGCACAATCAATCACAATTAAACGATGAGCAAATCAAGCAAGACCATTGTTGCCAAGATCATCGGCACCACCCTGGGCATAGCACCACCATCATAACCGTTGGCCGAATAACCACCGCCACCATCGGCCGAAGAACCTATCACTGCATCAAGTGACACACTCTCCATGCTTTAATCAAACATAGGTCCGCCATCTTTGTATAATTGTCTCTTCGTTTTCCAAATCTTGTTTGGCTAGCATCATACACCACGTCCCCAATCTTTCTTCATCCTCTTCCACCTCAGCTTCTCCATGTCATAATCGAATGCGCGAAGTGGAGGACTCATGATGTCCACCTCGTTCTCCTCCAATATTTCCACATATGATGTATGAACGACATGCAAAGTTGTAGCTATACAATTAAAAGGGTGAAACACTAAGAAATTGAACCAACTTTGGCACACGCAGGGACAAAGCAGACCAACTTTGGCACATGTTGTGGATGCCGGTGGAGTTGAACGCGGCGCGGTGTACATTGGCCGCCTGAATGGCTGGACGAGGCACCCGCCCTCAAGCCGCCAGAGACTTGGCCTTCTTTGTGCCGGTGGCATTTGTTTTGCCTGTCCGTGAGACGCCGCCAAAACAGAACCAGCCCCCAAGACCGCACCGACGGTATTTGTATGAGGGAGGTAGCTAGGAGGCCGCGGACGGAAGAGGCCCGACTCCTGGACGACGTGGTTGCCCTGCCGCTTGCATTTCACCCCGGCGGCGCTGCAATGGGGAAGTGCGGGAGCTCGAGGCGGCACCGATGGGGTCGGCAAGGCATGAAAACCGATGGGCATCAGCTGTGGTTGGTCCATGCCGTCGATTGGGTGGCGTGGCGATGCGAGCAGGCGCGAGGCCGGGTGATGGCGGCGGCAATGGTGGGAAGGAAGGAGCTGGAATGTCGCTCCCGCCAACTCACGCTACATAAACGAAGAACGAGAAATATGGCCGCGAAAACTGGATATATCGCGGGTCCAATATCCCGCTCCCTCGACTTTTTTTTCGGGGCATGCGGCAGGTCATTTTTTCACCCCGAAACTTAAAAACAAGGATTATTATAGGGACGGAACGTTTTCCGGGATCTGTTAGATATATACTCTAGACATGTTCATTGACACACCTTTGTATCGTCCCCAACGACACAATCCTACAATGGTTTTGAGATTTGATCGTTTGAAACCGTAACCTATACCGGTGTTTCTTAGGAAATAGATGTCGTCTTCGATGCCCCAACACTCCTCCAACACACGCGGTTTGTGCTTAAAACTTGGGCAGATTACGGATTTGAATTTAGTTTTCTTAGGGCAGACGCAAGTATATACGTAACCCTAATTACTGTCGAAATGGCAGCACAAGCACCTCCTGCTCCGGCTAGCTAGCTAGCATCATCAGCAATTGGAATTCAGTAAGTAGAGCATCCGCAGGTGACATTCAGAAATCAAGACATTCCAATCTATCACCGCCGGCGGCGTGCGCGCGGCATCGATCCGCCGTGCTGGCGAGGAGGTGATCTTCGCCGGGCTTGAGCCATGGCCCTCTGCCGGCCGGAGCTAGCGGCTCGACTTCGATGCGCGCGGCTACGAGCTAGCTAGCTAGCCAGTTCTCTCTATATATGGTCTAGCCATGGCTATGTCAAGAACGCGCGACGAGGACTTAGTAGGTAGGTGACGATCGAGCGCTGGGAACTCAGCTAGCTAGCCGGCCGGACGGCGGCACCCTCTGCGCCAGTAGCGCGGCAGCTCTCGCCAGAGCACGCTCGCTCGCGCAGTTGTTGGCGGGTAGCGCATGCAGCACGGTGGTGACGGCGCCTTGCTCGTCCACGGGAGCTACCGGCTGGGCGCACGGAGGAGCACGTCGGCGTCGGCAGAGAGTTCGAGAGAAGGTCGGGGAGTCGGGGACGGGAGAGGGTAGCTAGCTAGCTGTGAGGTCAGGATACATCGAGCTGAGATCGATCGAGGAGTTGCGCGCGCGGCGGCCGGGGTCGGGCAGCACAGTTCAGGTGCCAGAGCTGGGCCGGCGACGGCGGCCGGCGAGGTAGACGAGGCCGTGCGGCGGCGGAGGCGGCTACTCCCTTGGGGGCAGGGTTGGGAAGGTATGGTGGCCCGAACAAATATAACAGAAACAACATACCTACCCGATACTTCCACCTCCTCAGCTTCGTCTCGACCTCCAGCAGCCCAAATCGCAAACCCTAGCTCACCAGATCCCTCCCCGCGCCGCCCAACCGCCTCGCCATGCGGATCCGCAGGTGCGCATCCCGCCTGCTCGGCCACGACTACTCCTCCCCCGTCCCCGCGCCGCTCCCATTCGAGCTCCCCCTACTCCCCCATTCGAGCTCCCGCTCCCGCCCTCCCGCCGCCGCCGCCGTGCTGCAGCCTGCTCCTCCGCGCACGCTGGGGCCTCTCCGCCTCCTCACGGAGCCGCCGTGCGGGCACAGCAAGTCGCCTTGGGACCTCATGGCCCTGCTCGACCCGTCGGATCCTCAGGTCAGCACCACCACCTACCTCACTCCTCGTTCGTTCTACCGCACTCCGCCATGCTCTCTCCGGCGTCCGCGCCCCTAGCTCGCACCTCCCGCGGCGGCTCCGTCGGGTTCTCGCCGCCCGCGCGGTCCGGTTCGTGCATGTCGCTAGGGTTCCTCCGCGGCCCCGGTGGGCCTGGTCGGTGTCCAGGGCGCGTTAGCTACACTTGGCTCGTTGTAATTTGTGGCCGGCGGCGCGGCTAGGGGTTGGAATCGCGGGAATGGGTTGAACCCTAGATCCGCGCCCCAATTCCAGCACCGTAGGCAGCTGGGGAAGGTGACGTGTTTACAGGCTGACCTTTGGATTAACCTGTATCTTCGATTTTTCGGTGGTGTAGGAGCTGGAACTCTTCAAGGAGACTTACTTCGTCAGTGTGGCATTCCGTACTAGCTGGCTCTTCCCGGTCAGAATGCCTGCAGCCTGCATCAGGAGGAGGAGGATGAAGGAGGATCAAGACGAGGAGGACATTGCCGTGGATATGGTTGACGAGGTCAATGACAAACCATGGTGAGGTTGCCAAGAAGAAGGCTGTGAAAAAGACGGTCATGGATAGCAAAGACGGGGAGAAGAATGCGAGCTCGCCGAAGAAGAGGAAGAAGGAAAGAGTTAAGACAGAGGACGATGACTATGTGGCTGACGGAGGAGGAGAGCTTTGGATGTGCAAGAAGAACGACGGCAAGACGTGGTTTTGCCACCGGTCGGTTAGCCAGCCCGACTCCTACTGCTCGTATCACTCTGATCCGAAGCGTGTGCCGCAGCCGGTTTTGTCAGCAGCATCCAAACCCTCCAAGCGGCGGAGGAAGAGGGCCCTCGATGTTGACGAGGGGTTCTACTACTACGCCGGGTTCGGTCCATCCCGCAGCAAGAGGCATTGCAAATCAAGCAGCAGTGTGATGGAATCTCCACCGGCTGAACAAAAAGAGGAGGCACCGCCCGAAGAGCATGCTGATCTTACTACAGTTCAACACCAAGCTGACGATGCAGACCATCAAGTGGCATCAGCACACGTCGATGAGCCTATGTGCGATGATACAGTCGGGATGCGGGCTGTGATGAGGAGAGCAGCGATGACACGTTTGGCTGGAACAGTGAACCCGAGTCGTTGGCGTCAATGGTGGCATCAAGAGGAAGAGCCCGTTCAAGAAGAGGTGGAGGAAGCCTGTGAAAGCCCGGTCACTAAAGTCATTGATGTAATGGCACACTCACACCTGTATGTCACTCACTAATTAATCAGTATTATTCTTTTTCTGTTGTTGAAGGAGCTCTTGATACTTTCTTATGTTAACTTTGAGACGCATTTACAGGATTTAATTACTGAAACAACTACTTTCAAGGCATATTTCCAGGACAATTCTCAGTTGGATGTTGTAGATTATATCAATGAAGGTAATAATGATATCCTGTGCAGTCTTCTTGCATCAGTAGAATGCAATTGTGGAATAAATCTCGAAAGAAATGTCATGAAGTACATTATGGAAGTGTCATTTTGATTTATTTGTTACTGTAGTACAGTTGGTGCAACTAAATTTAATTGAGGGGTTCTCACCTTTAACAATGACTCTGCAGAAACTCAGTTTGTGTATATTTCTATACATCTTAACTGTGAATTTAGTGAGTTTTGGTTAGCCAACTTTGCTCTTGCCTTCCTCAGTCTGATATTGTTATAGTACCTACTAAGCTGTTCGTGTTGCTTTTCTGCAGATGGAGATGGAATCCCCACAGCACCAAATCCATCGTAAACGGTTATGAAAAGCCGCAAGACTCAAGTCACATTTGCATCCTGCTGGATAGTTTCTCAGCTGAAGATCTTCCTCTTTATACACTTTATACTTCAGATGTAGTCCTAAATAATAATCATAGCACAATAGGTGATGTAGTTTTTGTCAGTGTATGACTTGACAACTCGAGTATGAAATACGAAGCACTCTGTTTCATTCAGAAAACTCTAGGAGCTAGTATTCCTTTGCTGGTGCAGCCTCATTTGGTGGAACTGCAGACATGTGTTTTGATAATGATAAGTGATCTCATTTGGCTTGGTCAGCATTTAACTGGCAATGAGTGACAATGGTAAGTTGTTAGATTTATTTTACTGTGGATTTATTTTCTTAACTTGAGATTAATGGCATGCTCATTTTCTATTTGCATAGGAACTCTTATCCACCCGAAATGAGCGACGATGGTGTGGACTTTTATTTCCTATTTCCTATGGAGCAACAGAATACACCGTGTACGTGAAGAGGATGCACATGTGGCCACCTTCCTTAAGAAGGTGACTGAGATGTTTGAGATTGTTATCTTCACAGCTAGCCTAAGCTCTTATGCAAACCAGCTGCTTTGATATATTGGATCCTGAGAAGACATTGATCTTTTAATTTATTTTCTGGGGACTCCTGTCTTGGCGGATGGGAACTATGTCAAGGATCTCACCATTATTAAAGCTCATCTTGCAAAGGTTGCAGTAGTTCAAAAGGATCTGACCACTATGCTTGGAGTGTTTTGAAGGGGATTAAATTGCTACAGAAGGGCATCATTTCTTGAGTTTGGGATAGATCCCAGATTATTTCTGGTCTGCTCCAAGGGTGCCGCTTGTCATTGTCACTTGTTTCTGTCACCTAGAGGATCTACCCTGCAACACAATTGAATGAGCTGATTGATCCTCATTCCTATGGATGGACATGGATTTGCTGCGGTGAACCTTCAGACCAATCGAGGTGGACTTAATTCATCGGATTCCTCTCCATTTGATTATTCCTGATTTTTTGCCTGCAACCTTTATGTGAAGGGTCGATCCTATGCTGAATGGCCTTCAGGAACACTCAACACCCTTGGTGGCCTATTTCCAGTGGCATCAAATCTGGGGCTAGGATTTTTTGTTTTGGCACTTTGCTGTTTTCGCATAACAGCATAGTGCTGAGATCCGATATCAGAGAGTGGGCATGAAAATTGATCCAGTCTGTCTGTTATGCCAGAGACTGAATGAGGATGGGCCTCATCTGTTCCTTAAGTGCAAAATGGTGAAGTGCTCAGAAATTGCTCCGGGTGAGGTCCTTGTGGCAGCAGCTGGTCAGTTGTCATGGTTAAATGGTTCTCTCCATGCTGAGTCCTCCTCCATGTTATCTCGGATTTGGGCGTCGTCCATGTGGTTGTGGAAACTGTTGCAGTTAACCTTGGTGATGCTGTGGAGTCCGATGTGCTGGAGTATGGACCTGTGAGTTCGTTGTCTGTAATCCTGCTGAGGTCCATGTCTTGTAGTACTGTCCAAGAGTTCTTTTGTTGCTTGAGCTGACCCCCTCCTTGAGCTCAGCTGACTTGTGTCTTTGCCAACTAAAAGTTGGAGCAACAGCATCAGGAACTGCTAGTTATTTCAGTTTGATAAAAAATATATTATTTCCATGGTAAATTACTGGAATCCTTTCTTGTTTCGTCTTTACTCGTGTACATTGACTTCGATTCCTTAGACTCCATCGGCCCTGCCACCATGAATTGCTTTCCCTCGACTCCATGCCTGTAGCATCTTTTCCCCTCATGTCGTGATGTCTGGGGTTTCTTTTTTTTTTGGTTCATTATTATCCTGTAAAAGAACTCGTATGGTTTCTAGTAATAGAAATTAAACATTGAAGATGAACGTGAACAGAGGTTTTTCTTATGTACGCATTGTGAAAAGTAGCAGCAGCTTTGAGTGAAGGACTGTACCATGGCAGCAGCTAGTATGATGTATTTAGGTGGTTTGCTCAAGATGGCAGCAATGCACGCAGATAGAAGTTTTGGTTATTAGTCCAGTTCAAAAAAAAAAATTGTTATTAGTCAGTCTATCAGTAAAAGGTCCTTGCTTTCGATTGCCTCGTGGTACTTTGGTAACCGGTGGGAGATGCCAACCGCATAGCAGAAGTTATGCTTGCTTAATTACAACCGGTTGAAGTAAACGAGAAGAGTTTCAGTTCAGCACCTTGATAGCAGAAGTGAAATCTTTGCTGAGTTGTTTTGTTACTTAATCACGTGCTGCTGCCAGCGTTTTCGTATTCTGTAATGCTGTGAGGCACCAGGGTTTTTTCAGCTTGAATCCGAGCAGGTTGCGCGCCGCATGGCAAGGGCTAAGAAGAAGATTGCCATTCCAGGTTACTGGTAACTCAGCAGCTTGTAGGACTAGTTAAACTTCATTAATATTACTCATCGGTAATTCAGAACGCTCCTAAGAGCACACGCTCCCACTAAATAAAAGAGAAAAAAAATAGAATTTACGACCTCTGTAAAACACAAATTGTGTTTCTCCCTTTTCGCCATCAGGTGTCCACTGTTATGCTCAACTTGAGTACTTGACATCGCCAAGGCGTGTGACTGATCGCTTGGCCGATCTTGTTTGAGGTCCTGCGACATCGTGGCACCAGGGTTTCTTCAGCCAGCACGAGTGTTTTAGTGAACGGAAGCACGGGAGAGATGTTCTGGCATGCGAGAGGATCACGGCAGGGAGATCCCACCTTTCGCTCGTTTTTTCATCATGGTCATGGACGTCCTCGCCGGTGTTGGTCTTCAAGCTTGCGGAGTCGGCGGGCTATTTGTCTCGTTCTCTCAATGGGGGCATGTGACAGACTGACATCGCATCTCTTTTTCTGCGGACGACGCCGTGTTACTGCTCCGGCCGCCGGCGGAGGAGGCCACAGCGGCCTTGCAGCTCCTCTGTGCCGACACATGGCTTGCCGCCATGGTTCTTCCAGTGCGTGGATAAGCTGACTCGCTCGAGGCTTCTTTTGGTGCGGCACTCAGCCCCTGCGTCGTGGCCTGGCAGATTGTCGATCTGTGCGTCCAAGATCGCGGGTGGTCTCGCCGGTGACAGGAACCTTAGGCTACAGAACCATGCCGTGCGTGCGCGCCGGAGATACAGACGATGGTGGCAAGACCGACGAAATGCACGCTGCGAATCTTCGTGATCATCCAGACGGGCCTTTACCCCTGGAGGAGACAGGCCCTGATTATGTGTTTTTTGTTTTGGTTTTTTTAGAGCTGAACAAATATAGCAGCTTGGGCCGTAGCGTCTTGGCAAAAGGCTCCAAGTTGGGCCCAGGGCCTTATTTGCATCCGCAATATTAGCGATCTCCCTCTGAAAGGAAAAAAAAAACTAAATCCCACGTGACAGAAAACTTCAAGGATACGCTCTCGTTATAATTTGGTACAGTATAAACGCAGCACATTTACGTCTGTAGTACTACCAAATATTAGCTGTTCCAAAGAATTAATGAGCTAATCTATTCTTCAAGAGTTTATAATTTGATCACGTCAATTCTGGTTTTGATAAAATTACCATTTCGAGATTGCGGCGCCATCTTTTTTACATAGAATACTCCTATTCTAATAAAGCATGATGAGATTGTCGGTCACCTCACAGAACTACTCCCTCCGTTTAGGTTTATAAGTCCTCTACGTATCCCTAGGTCGGAAATTTGAACAACATAATATGATTTATATATTGTAAAAAATATATAATTAGAAAATTCAGAATTTATATTTTCTAATGGTATAATTTTTATATTTTAATTCTTTTATTATATTAGTTAAATTCATGACCTAGGGATACGTAGAGGACTTATAAACCTAAACGGAGGGAGTAGCAAAGTTCGACGTGCAAATAACACGTGACTGCACCTACACCCAACATCGTGGTATATTGTCTTTTACTTATAGAAGAAAATCAATATGATTTGTTAGGAGGTTTTGAAAAGGTCCAAACCACTGAAACCTCTGCGGCGTACAGGGTTCCCGACAACACAGAGGAGACCTTGCACTCGGGGCCTCGGCGACCGACGACAGACCCAGCCGCATATGCCAAGGAACCCGAGTCCGATTTGGACTCGGAGCAAGATCTTTAAAATTAAATTACGCGCCAAATAAATTCGCCAATGTTTTCAATGACAGTAATTAGATCCAATCATTCATAGATTCGTGCAATAAGCTGTTAACAACTAATATTCGAGCAGATAATAATGAAGATTTAATGAGGAGGGAGGAGTGTGGTGTAAACAACTCACGTCTTCAAATTTTTGGTTTGCTAAATTACCATTTCGACACCGTTGTATGTACCGTCTTAGTCTTCAAATTTTTGGTTTGCTAAATTACCATTTCGACACCGTTATATGTACCATCTTAGTTTTATATGGAATACTCGTGTTCTAATAACCCACGTCTAGTTTGTTGGTCACCAGACGAGTTATGGAACTAGCGAAGTTCAACGTACAAATAAAATGGTTCACATTGAAATTAACCTACACCCAACACTGCCAATTGTATCGACTTTTACTTACAGAAGAAAATTACTATGATTTACATTATGAAGGTTTTAAGGCCAAACCATGAAAACTCCGCGATGTGCGGGGCGTTGACGACCTTGCACTCGGGGCATTGATGACCGACGACAAACCTAGCCGCATACACCGAGGAAATCCGCGTCCGATTCGGAGTCGGAGCAAGATCTTTGAAATTAAATTGCACGCACAATATATTCAGCGGTGTTTGTTTAATGACAATAATTATACTAAATCTTTCATATATTCGGGCGATAAACTGTAGACAACTAATATTCGAGCAGATAATAATGAAGATTCAATGTGCTGGAGGGAAGAGTGCGGTGTAAACACCTCACGTCTTCGCGGGCCCGCCTGCCTGTGACACGGGGTGAGAGTTCACCGCGCGGTGACCATCGGATGTACTGGTTGGCCAAAAAATTTACGCCCAGTTAGTGCGTGACGGGTGGGACCGGTTAAACAGAAGACGCCACACGGCCCACATGTCATTGGCCGGAGTCGAGGTGCTGACGATCCGTCCAGCGTGAGGAGGGAGACGGCGTGGCGATTATAACCAAAACCGAGTGCATGTGTCTCGCTGCGCTAAACCCACCCACCCCCATTCTTCCTCCTCTCTCCTCCCTCCCGTCGCCGTTGAGAGAGACAGAGCCGAGGCTTCCCGGCGGTGGAACCATCTGCCCGTCTATCGCTCTGGTAAGCGAGCAAAGCAGTCCCCGGTCGATTGCTCCCATCT
Source organism: Poa pratensis (assembly GCA_947311845.1). Classification (NCBI taxonomy): domain Eukaryota; kingdom Viridiplantae; phylum Streptophyta; class Magnoliopsida; order Poales; family Poaceae; genus Poa; species Poa pratensis. Next base: position 46,378,269 of record CAMZMU010000038.1, read on the forward strand.
TCCCCGTCGTGTCCCCTCTTTTCGTGGTTGTGTTTGGGCGTTGCGACCATCAGCGCACGGGGTTTTAGATTGAAAACTCGGAGCCGCGCGGTGCCGCCGCTCCGAGCTCCGGCGGTGCTAGGTTTCTATCGTTCCGGGCCGGGTTCTGCTTTCCGCTTCCATAAAATTATTACTCTTGGAGGGGTTCTCGTCGGCGCGTTTGCTTCGGGAGTTCGGGTTCGTGCTTGTTTTGGATGGGGAGTTGAATGAACAGGACGGCTTCCTTCCTTCTTTTCTCGATTTTTTAGCGCCAATTCTCCTATCTCTATTCTTTTTAGCGCCAATTCCCCTATGTTTAGCGGAATCTGTTTATTCCTATTTCCTGAAGGAAATCCCGTGGTTTTCTCTAACTGATTTTGGGATTTTTTTTCTTCCGCCGCGTGTAAACCTGGGGGTTTTTGCTGGTCTTTTTTTGGGTGTGAAAGATCTGGGGTTTTGGGTGGTCGCTCGTCTCATCTGATGTGTTTCAGTTCTGAGTTCTACTACTGCTTCTCCATCAGCATCCGTTGGTTAATTATAGTGGCCCGATCTCTCTGGTTGTTTACCGGATGATAATACAGTACGGGATCAGAACAGGGTTTATTTGTTTCGGCTTCTAAACATGTGATTGCCTGGAGGACGAGAGATTTTGCATCGGGCTCTTCACGGTTTTTAGTCTTAGTCGGACAGGTTGCATTGGAAATTTGAAATCCCCGTCTCCTTGGCTTTCGTTCCTCTTTACCACCTGCTGCTTACTGATTTAGTAAAAAAAAACTTGCTGTACGGGGTTAATTAGCGTTGTGTGTAGCGAATTACAAGTAAGGAGCAGCCAGTGCTTGGGTTTAGTTAGGGTTCTATTTAGCTTGCCAGATAAATATTACATGAAATTTGTGTCAGTTCGTAACTGAATGCATGTGGGGGCGTGCTATCTGTATATATATAGACATGATAATGTATTGTGTGCTTCCTTCCTTCGAATCCTTAACACCTCATCATGTTATCATTTTTCGGTTTTGTTTGCAGATGTACTTTAGTGGACCGTAGTTCGGGTGGAAGTGTTTCCTTCATCAGATATATGTAGACCAGTTGCATAAAGATTTGTTAGTACATATCACAACCCTCACCAGTGTGCCAGCATTGAGAATGCCGAGCAATCTCAGCAACGACTATGCAACTTGGAGCGAGCTCAGTGAGCGCTCCAGTGGAGATAACTCAATGGCACAACATTTGAACTCGCAAGTAGGCGAGTTGCCGCCGCAATCTCAAGTCAACGCTGATCCTCGTACTGGTGAGTGACTTCGCCAACAGTCTTGCTAAGAATTATGGATCTGGCTATTTACTGACCTTCCATTAAGCATGCACTTTAATTGACTAGTTAATTCATTTTATCTATAAAAAACTAGTTAATTCATGCGTACTACTTTATGGCACAAATTACACTGCCATAGTGTAAGTTTATTTATAATATGTTCTTCCTACAAAAAGAAACAGGAACGTCTATGACGACTCAGATAGCTTGGGAGGAAGATGAGATCATGGAAGATGCCCATTCTGGAGATGAAGAATCTTGGGCTTTGATTAAGGTACTACTACATACAACAGTAGTTTGTGGGTTTCGTATTGGTAAATCTTACTATTACTGTAATATGTACTTTACTCTCTCGATCATAATTAATGACTAGTTGCATTTCAGCCAATGTCTACTTATCAAGTCCATGTACTTTATTCATGGATCTTGGTTGTAATATTTCATCTGAAGTCACAAATGTGTAATTGCAAATGGGCTTGTTTTGTGGTGCTAAAGAGTTTGCGCGTGAAGTTTCTTCGACAGAACCCATTTTAATTTGGTTATTGATATTTTATCTCGTTTTGACTATCCATTCTCATGTCGTGATCCCTCTTTTATCTGGATTTTAAAGGACATCTTTCTTGGGTTTTTTGTCGTTCAAGCTGTGATGGTTGCTTACTTTTCATTTTCTCTTTAATATGATCACATCATAGTATGAACACTACATGATAGAGTTATAATGAAATATGAAGCTCGTTGTTTTGATCACCGAGAATCATTTTTTCCATATAAGTGGATGGACCTACCATAAAATAAGAAGTTCCAGTTTGTTTTTTAATAACAGAGGTAGGCTGTAGAGTTTTAGCCTTCTTTTGTTTCCTTAGCTTATAAGCTTTTGTTAGCGTAAGGTTTTGGTTCATTTGTTTCGAGATTTACCCTTATAAACTTTCACCACGTTAGAGTTCTTATTCTAATACAAATCCTCGTGAGTTTTGTTGTGTTTCAAGAAAAAAAATCTCCATGTAACTAGTTGCTCGCTCTAATGTACTTTTTTTTCCTGAGAAATATACGTCTGGTTAATGTTTCTTAAGCACTTCAATCATCGAAGTTGGTATAATTTCATTGCCGCACAGGGCATACAGCTACATAGACTCGTATACCAAATGAAAGAATAATGGTACTACCTTTGCTTATTGAATGGCCATTAAATTTGAACTTATTCGGTGATTCCAGGTAGTTATTTAATTAAAATGTTTGGTTTACACTTGATATCCTCACTGGATCAATTTTGATATTTAGTAGTCTTTGGCCGTTTTCAAAATGGAGCTTTATAGGTTTCACTCAAAATATTCTATCCCATGGGCATCATAATTATGCCCTAAATAAAATGCAGTTTTTCGTTGTTAAAACATGTGTCTGCAAAGGTTGGCCGTGTAGTCCATAATTAGAACTAAGATAATGTTCGTTAGCAAAAACACTTTTTCCTGCTACAATGAGGCCGACACCAACTATACGATACATATGTAGTTATCCGTTATATTTGCTTGTGAAGTTATAGGCTTATAGCACCATCAATTGGTTTTCAAATTTTTTTACCTGTATGCTGGAGGAACTCTTGATGCTTACTTATGCTAACTTTGATACATATATTTACAGGATTTAATAACTGAAAGGACTACTTCCTCACTATATTTCCCGAATCTAGCAGATTATACAAATGAAGGTAACAAGTGATGAGTTAACACTTCCTGCATCAATCAATATTATTCTATTTTGTATTAGCTTGCATTATTAGAATTTGATTGTGAAAACAAATCTCGAAATAAAGCTAGTAAATTACAACATGAGAATTATTTTTGATTTATTTGTTGTTGTGTCACAATCAATGCGACTAAATTAATTGAGGGGTTCAGTAATTTAAAATGATGTTTTTCTTGATCCATGAGGGGCCATCTTATATAGGCAGTACTTTCTGACATGCTCGGCTTTCTTTACAACTTACTGAAAAAAATGCTGACTAATTTCGCAAAAACTTATTCTGCGTATATATTTATATCTCAACTGTGAATTTAATGAGTTTATATGTGGTTCTCAAACTTTTTTCTCTTTATAAGTTAGACAGTGCCAATCATTTTGATCATATAACCATGTAAGCATAGCTATCACATGCTTGACATGTGTTATTTGTCGAACCTGTGTAAGGAAATATATCTAGATTATTGAAAAGACCTAACCAGTGAAGTAATACTTGATGTTTTTCCCTAATGCACTTCATATCAAGCAAGCTTTTCAAGGCAGTAATTATGATACTGTTATATGCTTATGAACTTATCATTTTTTAGGGTTTCCTTTTTTTGCAGATGGATATGGAATTCCAGCAACACAAACTCCTGCTATTCTCAATAGTTATGAAACAACTCGAGACTCAAGTCTGATTCGCAACCTGCTGAACAGTTTGCCAACTGACGATTCTCCTCTTTATACGCTTGGTACTTCAGATGAAGTCCTAAACAATAATTATGCTACGGATGACTTGACAACCATGAGCAGGAGATATGGAGTATTCCCTTTCATTAAGAAATCTTCAAACAAGTGCTTCCATAATCACAAGTTGTCTGATTTGCTTGGTCAGCATTTAACTGATCCTACCAGCACAGATCGAATCACTGACGTACAAATGACACTAGCACCTAAGAAGAATATCACCCTTGTACTTGATATAGATGGTAAGTGGATCGCTACATGTTTTTTCCTTTCCTCCTGTTGATTTATTTTCTTGCACTTGAGATCGACGACATGCCCATTTTCTGTTTGCATAGGAACCCTTGTCCACGCATCCATGAGGGACGATGGCGCGGACTTTTCGTTTCCTATGTTACATGAAGCGACGGAGTATACTGTGTATGTGAAGAAGAGACCATATTTGGACGCCTTCCTGAAGAAGGTGGCTGAGATGTTTGAGATAGCTGTCTTCACAGCGAGCCTAAGCCCTTATGCAGACCAGCTCCTTGATAGACTGGATCCTGAGAATAGGTTGATCTCGCGACGCTATTACCGGGATTCATGTCTCTCGGTAGATGGCAGCTATGTAAAGGATCTGACAATTATTGAAGCTGATCTTGCAAAGGTCGCAATAATTGACAATACCCCAGAGGTGAGTTACTGTGCTACTCAATTCAGGTCGTTATCAATTACTGAGACTGTAGTGTTACACAGTACAATATTACTAAGTTGAATATGGAAACTTTTAACGTTGGAGTTCGAGAAATTTCCATGACCGGTCGGCAACGACTCAATGCTTTTTTCACATTCTTGCAGGTTTTCAAGCTACAGGTGAATAATGGGATACCCATAGAGACTTGGTCAAGTGACCCATATGATGTTTCTTTGCCTGAGCTGGTCCCTTTTCTGGAGACACTCGCTGCCGCAGAAGATGTCCGCCCAATAATTGCAAATAAGTTTGCCAATTGAAGATGGGTAAACTTATGTTGCAGCACCATTAGGAACAGCCAGCTATTTAATTTACTGAGACAAAGAATCCTTCCCTGCTGTATAATTATTGGACTCCCATCTCTAGATTTGGGCGGGAGCGTCGAATTTTGTAAACTGTGATTCCGTGTTTTTTGTGTGAAACTGTTCTGCATAAACTGCTACAGTTATAGAGACGAGGATATTGGTGAAAAAATAATATCTATATGTCGATTTGCCTCATGGGCAAACTCTTGCATTTTCTTAGTTTTTTCTTACTGTTGTTTATATATTCTTTCTGCCCAGCTCTGAATCCTTGTGAAGGAGGTCTTCCCTCTGGATGGGTAGACCGAGAGGGATAACAATCTTATCTCATGCATGGAAGTTGAAATATGAAATTCAATTTCATTTAAGGACAAGAAATATAAATGCAAGGATGGGATCTTGAGGGTTTACCTATTTATGCCTCTTAAAAAATCTTAAAATTATAGTTGTGTGTAATGTTATAAAATGAGCACGAAAATAAGATCAAATCTGTCAAGTACAAAAGATAATCGTTGCTTTTACTGTACAAAAGATAAGTTGATCATTTTGTCTTTTCATTGTATAGCTAGGGTATATTTGATGATACTTTTTGTAGGTTCTCATGTTATAGCATGTTGCACATCTATGATCGGTTGAGAATTTTTATGGTAGATAATTAGCTAAACCTTAAAATCAAGAACCCACGCTTGTATGTACAAAATTTAGGCCAGGGGTTGTCCATTTTTAAAAAAAAAAAATTTATCTACAATTTGTTCGTTGATACTGGCTTTCACGACGGGCGTCGTCATGAGGGCATGGATGATTAGGCTTGTGGCGTTGTGTGCCACAACCATCATCGTCCTCACCGACTACGAAGGGGACATGCATCAGTTGCCATGTTTCTATGGAGTTGAAGATGGCTAAAAAACAAATCAATATATGCAGATGCTCAAGTACATCATCCTATGTCGGGTGATGCAGTCTAGTCCCAGTTGTACGGATATCAGTGAGTTTCTTTAGATTGGTGACTGACATTACTATAGCTTCAAGGAAAACGAGGAGAGTCCAAAAGACAATGCAACGTTAAAATTTAGTTAAAAAACATAAATATATGAGAAAACCGAGTGAAAGAAGGCTAAATAGACGCAGTGGCGGAGCTACAACATCTGAGACCAGGGTGCCTAGAGGGTGTCACAACACATAAAATCCATTTTTTAGGGGGTGCATACATGGTGGAAAAATGCTATTTTGCAAAGAAAATCGTTTTTACCCGGTGTCCTGTGCACCCGGCTAGCATGCTGTGGATCCGCCGGTGAATAGACGTGCATGTATGTCACAATGATAATTATGTGAAATATTTACTTAAAAATACAATATATATAATTTTTCAAGATTATATTTTGGTGGGGGTGGGGGGCAATGGCCCTCCTTGCTACTCTAGGCTAGTGCACCCTCCAAATCACACAGTAATTTTACAAGTTTGCGACCGAGGCTATCTTCCTCGTGACGAGAACCACATTCATATACAGTCTATTGAGCATCTCATACATCCTACCGTCCGCTCGTTGAAAGCATCGTGTAGTCTCTAGATGATGACCTAGAGGTAGCTCTGGTACAAATGCCATCAAATAGGCACAATAGCTTGATATATGTCGGGCAACAATTTGTTTTTTCTTGAAACATGGAAGGGGAGAAACAGTATGGCTGAGTACACATGACTCTATAGTTCTACTATTTGAAGTGATTGTGCGATGTCACAGTTCTCAGTTGCAATGTGCCAAATCAACAAGTTTGTGGCCGCAGGTCCTTGATGGTAAACAAAATTATTCCGCCTCAATGATGATACTCCACCGGACAACTGACCGTTGCTTCCTTTGATAGTTTGAGAAATCGCTAACTTTCACGTCGTTTGTCAACCGGATGTGATTTGGTTCCTTAACGCCTGGATGGTGATTCTTTTAGGCCTAGGAAAAGCTGAAACATAACCAATGAACCATTGAAAGACAAAAAACACGGACCCCATCACATGAACAATGAATGATGTGATGGATGCTAAGTATCTTTCGTCACTTTGTGACAATACACATGAAGGGGGCATGCATCAATTGGTAGGTTTTTGTGAATTTAAATACAATGCAACATTAAAATTTAGTTAGAAGAAAAATACAAAATATGAGAAACCTGAGTGAAAATAGGATAAATAGATTGCATGTATGTCAGAATGATAATTATGTGAAATATTTACTTAAACACTATAATATATATAATTATTCAAGATTATCTTTTGGTGGGGGTGGGGGGCCATGGCCATCCTTGACAATGTAATGCAAATCTAATACTCTAGGCTAGTGCATTGTCCAAAATCCACAAAGTAATTTTACAAGTTTGTGATCGAGTCTGTCTTAGTCGTGACGAGAACCATAGTCATATACGGTCTATTGATCATCTCATACATTGTGGTGTGTCAAATCCTATCTTCCACGTTGAAAACATAACCAATGAACCACTGAAAGACAGAAAACACGGACCCCGTCACGTCAAGAGTGAATGATGTGACAGACTGACATATAGTTCAGTATCCTTCCTCCTTCGTGAGAAAACATATGAAGGGGCATGCTTCAATTGGCGGGTTGTTGTGGAGTTAAAGACGGTTAGAAAATAAATTAATATACACATATGCTCGAGTCATTATCCTATGTCGGGTGCTGGATTCTTGTCCTGATTGCACAAATACCGGCGTTTTTTCTATAGCATGTTGATTGACATTATTGCATCTTCAATCAAGTGAAAATTAAGATACCCCAAAGACAATGCAACACTAAAATTTAATACGAGGAAAACACGAAATTTAAAAAAACAAAACTGGGTGGAAGTAGGCTAAACATATGTGCATGTATGTCACAAAGTTAATTATATAGAATATTTACTTAATAACTCTAACTTGCCATTTTAGTGTGGTTGGCGTGATAGTGTCTAGTTCAGTCCAATAGGCCCTTGTCAATGTTCGCCAAACATGCCCGGATGAACTTGTTACATTGCATACTCTTGTGATCTCTTCGGCATTCTCCCCTAATTGAGCAACTGTGGCCGACCTAGGGTCAGGGACATACCGCTGTCGTGGTAGTTTCATTTCGCCTACCCATCCTCTGCCTTCGTGTCTATGTCGGTACCCTCGGTCGTATTTTTTCCCAATGAAATCTATTTATCTATTACTTTTTTTTGTATTTGTTTCCGCTTCTGTATATAAGAAAACAGATGTGACAACACTCATTTTGCATGTCCATTTTCATCAAGGAAAAAAACAACTTCAGTTGGCCAGCCCGGCACGTGGCTAAACGGGCCGGCCCGTTGGCCAGCTATGTTTCCAGCCCACGGGCCGCAGCTAAAACCCCGGATGACCACCTTGGCTTCTCCCCTAGCCTCTCTATCCTCTTGCTCGGGCAGTTCCCCTCGCTGGAAATGGCGTCTGCCGCCTCCACCTCCGCGCCGGTCTCCCTCTCCCTCCCGCTCCCCCTTTCCCCGTTGCGCCGCCTCCCCGCGCCCTTCTCCGCCTCCTTCCCCGACGCTTCTCCCTCGCGCCGCCCCGCCCCGCTGCCGCGCTGCTCTCCAACCCCAGCCACGCGCAGCACGAGCACGAGCACGAGGTCGAGGAGGGAGAGGAGGAAGAAGAGGAGTATGAGGAGCTTGTATCGGAGGATGACATGGTGGAGGTGGGGTACGTGAGCGGCGCACATGGGGTGCGCGGCGATGTCCTCGTCTCGCCTCGCACCGACTTCCCCGAGCTCCGCTTCGCCACGGTACTCTCTCTCCTTCCCTCCCTCTATACCCAGCTCCTGCTAGGTCCGTGTCGTTGGGTTTAGCTGACGCTAATTGGTGCTTTAATTTCACATTTCGTCTGTCTGTTTGAATTCTAGCCGGGGAAGAGATGGCTGCGGGCTCGCGCCGCCGGGAAGATGCAGGTCAGGGAGTTCGAGCTTGTCCGAGGGAAAGCCCACACGGGAAGAAGGGTTGGATCGTGCGCTTCGAAGGCGTCGATTCCCTGGACGAGGTCTCTTCTCTTCTGCACTCATGTGGACTGACTCACTTGTTATTCTCTGAATCCGTTGTGGGTCGGATGTCTGAACTAGCCTTAATGTTAGCTTAACATTCGTCAGTAATTGTGATGATATGGGTTGTCATGTGGTTATCTTCTGACACGGTTCATCGGAAACTCTTGTTAGGCCAGGCAGATAGTCGGTTCGGCTGTACTCGTGAAAGCAGAGGATAGGCCGGAAATGGAGGAGGATGAAATCTATTCGCTCGATCTCGTTGGCATGAGTGTCATTGTCAAGGTACATCGTACATATATCCTCCTTGATGCTTTCACCCGCTAAGTTTGTGGCGCTTCATGTGTTGGTTTCAGTAACAAAAAATGAAACCATGGCGTGGGCAAAGGAAAAAGCACAGAAGTATCTACTTTTTGATTCCTAATAATTGGATGGAAGGTACATGTGATATGTTGCTCGATCTCTGGGGGGTTGCCTTGGCATTGGCCCTCGGTTAATCGATGTAAACGCACACATATCCTACACAACAGTACTTCTGGCATTCTTGTGTAACCTTGTAAATGATACTACTTCAGATTAACTGACACTAAATAGCAGTACGATATACTTTGTCCAATGAAAACTAAAAAAAAAGCTGTGGGAATTTATTATATTATTAATACTGTTGGAACTTGGAACTACTTGTTGTTACCTCTCCAAATTATTCTTTTCACCAACTAAAAGCAAACACCACCATCAAAATGTGCACAGGCATTGACACATTTTGCTGCCTGTTTTCTCCATGTGAGGTTCTCATCGCAACCTTCATAATCAAAGGTAATCTTCCTATTTTCTTGTATAGGACACGGGCAAGCTTGTTGGAACAGTTGCTCAGGTCTTCAATTTTGGAGGTGGCGATCTTCTCCAGGTTATGGTTGGCTCTACTGAGAGTGATGTTCAGCCAAGCTCAGAGAATCTTGATTCAACTCCATCCCGTGAGCACGTGTGGATTCCATTTGCTCAAGATATTGTGCCTGATGTTGATATGGAGAGTAGAGAGATGTGGATTACACCGCCAAAGGGCCTTCTTGAGATCAACACACGTCCTGAGAAATCAAAGAAAGAAAGGCGTGCGATGGTTAGGTTCGCCTCATCCATTTCTTGCATGCCATGATACCTTTGGAATGTAATTTGCACTTAACGTAAATAACATGTCAGTTCGGAAGAGCTGTAATGTTGATAGCAGCAGCAGCTTGTAACTATGGCAGATGGAGATGCATCTTATGTAACAGTTATTTCGTAATAATACATGGAACTGTCATGTAATAGGTTCTAACCAAGATTGATGCAATGATCTGATCCATTTGTTATTTTTTGTTGTATCCTTTCAAATAAAGCATAACTTCTTTTGAATTGTTGCAGGATTGGAAAGAAAAGAAGAAGCTACAGCGTCGTATAACTGCAGCGAAGAAAGTACTAAATGAAATGGAACAGGGCCATATTTTGGAAGGTTTGGCATCAGGGGACAAGCTCGAAAAGGATTCACTTGCAGAACAGATTGGGAGCATTGACTTTCAGTTATTCAAACATGCAATGAATAGTGTCAGCAAGCAGATTGACAGGTACGAATTGTGGATTCCCGTTAGTCTCTATCCTGAAAAAATAATTTCAACAGAAGATGATTTGGTCCCGTTTCCCTTAATATTTCTATAAGTATATGTTTACAGTTCATGAATGCTCCTTATGTGCAATAATATCAACTTTGTGTTTCAAGGCATTTGCGATTTCCTATGAGATTTTAATCTAGCTCACAGCTTACTCTTTGAAACCTCTTCATTTTCAGCACGTTAAAGAATCTGCTTGCTAATTCGTCTTCATCAAGAAAAAATGTGATGAGGATACCTTGCGAGACCCTCATGAGCCATGAAGAAAAAGGGAATTATTCATTCAGTAGTGATTTCAGCAAAGGTCGTGAGATCCTTCGAAAGTCGAAAGCAGCAATCGTACTTGTTACAGATGGCTCTGACTCTGATATTATGGATGCTGAGCTTCAGAGATTGCTTACTTCATTTAGTGAGTTTATGAAGGTACGCATTTTAGTGGATGGCCACTACATTGTTTTCTGTAATGGAGCGGAATAATTGGCACCAATGAAACACAATTTTTCCATCTGACCATGCTTCCATACGGACAGAGGATACAGTTATTGATTGTTTCATATGCCTGAAATTGTGTGAACAGCATAATAAATGTAGGAAAAGCCGAGAACTTCTTACTATATGTTCAAGTTTAACCAACGTCCTTCACTGGCGAAGTCTTTGTGCCATGATCTTCTTCTTTTTGGAATGTTGTGTTGTGATCTCATTGGGCAGCTCATTTCGTGACTCATTAATATAATTTGGTGCATGTATGTATCATTCGAACTGCTAATCAATATACTAACGATAAATTTTACAGTGGATATCAGCTGGCTGCTGCTTGTAAAGCTTGTTTGCTATATGTATTGAGCTGTTAAAATTTGTCATGTTAGTTCGAGTTCCACCTAGAAAAAAGCGACTATATGTGGTCAAATGATTCAAATATTATCCCCTTTTGCTTGATGCAGGGTGAAGAGAATCATATTCCTCCCCCTTTCGTTATTGTTTCTCCAGCCGGTCAAGTGGATTCAATCAAGAACTACTTGGTAGAGAATGACTATTTTGGTTTTGACACTCAGAAGGTACAGTGCATTGTCTTACTACGAGTTTATGTAGATGTTCTCTGTTTTGCTAAAAAAAGGGTCAGTGCGTATGACTATTCATTTTCATATATTAATATGGCAATTTCATTAGTGTCCACACTTTTAGTGGCACTTCCCACACCTCACACACATGTTATTGTACTTTCCAGACTGAACATAGTCAATCCCAGAGAAGTAATTACTTTAAGACTGAGTTTTGAAGTGTACGGATAACCTCAAATTTGTTCTTGACTATGCAATTTTACCAGCACATATCAGTACAATTCTGCATGTAATGTGCTATGCTCTTGTGTGTTTTTTTTACTGCTTAGTCATGTGAATTCTTCATACATCCAGTTTCTTCGTTGTGATGTTTGTATCCTTTTTCCTTTATACGGATCCACAATAGTGTGTCCGCATCCGGGAGATTCCTGTTAATCTGTTATATTAAGTTAATATAGAAATCCTTCGTCACCAGCATTAATTTATATATTTTTTATAACATGAGATCTCAATATCGTCAAACTCTGTTTTTTCATAATATTCAATGCAATCCATTTGCAGGTATGGGTCCTCGAAGAGATGAAACTTCCAGTTGTCAGGCTATCTTCCGAGATGAAGAGCAAAAAAATTCTGCTGAAGTCCCCATGGGAGATACTTCAAAGGCCAGCTGGAACTGGGTCAATTTTCAGCTCACTATCATCAAATAAAATTTTGGAGGCACTGAATGCAATGGGCATAGAGTATGTACAGGTATTATCATGTGCAGTTTCGTCCGATGTTTCCCGCTCACTTATTACTTGTGATTTGCTGTATGAAATATTAAACGCCTCTCTGAAACTTCTGGGTACATCCAGTTACCTTTTTTCGATAAAGACATCCAATTACCTAAGCTCGTCTTGCTCTGCAATCTGCAACTGAACACTTAGCCTGCTAAAACAACATAAATGAGAGCACGCAGATCAGAGATCTTAATGTCATAACTTCAAACCCTTTCTTTCATGACTTGTACCTTCTCAAGAACTGTCACATTTCTTTACGTGAAACGAACTACAATCATATAGCTGAGACCAACTTTATTTTCTGACAGATATGCAGCATGTCTGACGGACTGGTCCTCGGCCAACCTTTGCTCTTCGGGGCTGCAAGTTCCCGCAGCGCGGATGTCGGCATCAAGCTCCGCAAGAAGACCGGCGACAAGACAGAAGATGGTTTCGATTTGATCCTTTCGATCACCACTTGAACAAGATGTGCAGAGATGCCAGCAAAGTTAGCTTCTCTGCTTACCCTGAGCAGCACGAACATGTCGAGCGTGCTGATGGCCAGTGGGTCACCGTCCAGCCAGAGGTGGCGAACTCTCACCGGCTGAGTGCAGATGTTACATGTGTTTTGGATTCTTGCTCTCCTGACAAGCTGTGCGTCTTGGAGATTGTCGAGTAGTGGTTAGTGAACTACTGAACTCTGCCGTTTTTCTTTTACTTTGCTAATGCACTGTAGGATTGTACATAGCCAGAACGAAGTACTACATATATGTTATAATTTTGAATTTTCTGCAGTTCTTATTCTTTACTCGTATCGTTTTTCTCAATTGTTGATAACTCCGGCTAAATGCCGGCACTGAGAAATAGATAGAAGAGTTAAACAACGAGGGAATCGTCACAAGTATGGGGACTAAAAATTCCTCTTGAACAGAGGTGCTTTGCCTCTTGAGTTCTTGGAATCTATTAACACATGAAGCAGCAGCTTCAAACAGCAGGACAGAAAAAGTGTTGTGATATATACAAAAGAGCCCCTGTGTCCTAACTCCTAAATAAAAGAAAAGGAGAAACTTCACCCTGCCCTACCACCCTTCTCTTCCCTGTGTAGCAGAAAGAAAGAAAAAGATTGACACGCAATAACTACAGCAATGCACATGGCGGCGCCTGCCAATTTGGCAGCTAGAACCTAGAATTCCTTCAGCACCCATGGCTTGCATCACTTGATCAGATATGTGCACCCACCCATTCCACGCTCCAAGTGTCTGCCAGGAAAGAGCAAGCGCGGCGAACTCGCCTGGCCATTGCTCTAGTACATCCTTGTTGTGACTGCAGCAACCTTGCTGTACCCACCCGTGAACTCGCCTGGCCATTGCTCTAGTACATCCTTGTTGTGACTGCAGCAACCTTGCTGTACCCACCCCCGATGCCGTTGAACGGAGGAATGTAGAAAGGCGCAGACCGAATGTCTGGAGCCATCTCGGGCGCGACCCTGGCATCCCTGAAACGGTGGGATGGCCTGTACCGTGCATGGTCCTTCTCAAGCTCCTGCTGATGCTGTCTGTCGGCGCAGTCTGGCTTTAGGTGGTAGCTGGCAGCTGCTGCTGGAGGAACAACCACTGGATCCCTGGGCACTCTTCGTCCATTGTGTCGATCAATGACAATTGCATTCTCCATTGCTGAGGCAATCACTCTTCCTGGTCTAGCTGCAAAGTGGCAAAGATGGAATATATCAAATTGATGCTCTTTGAAGTTAAACGAGAAAAATACAGATAGTAGATTTTTACATGTTGGGATCCTTTGAGGAACTTGGGAGCTCAGACCATTTGTCGAAGCAATTGGGCTAGAGTGAACTGTCGTAGTCCTGCAAATAGCCGATCAAAGGTCAATACTGAAACTCGAACACAACTTCTGGAATCTTTAACACAAGCTATGTATGGTGTCAGAAATCATTGACAATCTGCTATAATTGATCACATTCGGAAGAACTGTAATAATGGAAGTTACCTCGGGAGAGAAACATGCTTCCTCTCGACGGCCCCGCTCTTTCCTCCATCTTCCTCTAAGTTAGCAAATTGCCTCCGGAAATTGTCAACAGCACTACATGATTGAGAAAGCAAGAGCAAAGGGCATAAGGTTTTGAATAGGTAGATAAAATAATTGAGAGAAAAGAACTAGAGATGTCAAGGTACAAACCTAGGATATAGGAAACTCGTTTTTTCAGAGCCGCTCGTGTAGTTCTTGAGAAGTTGAGGGTGGTACTCCAATATCTCCCTAAATATAAGTTCCTTGATGTCTTCTTTCGTAAACTTTCTCCGTTCAAACTCAAACTCCATTTTTGAAATTGGTTGGCTTGATGGTTCTCTCTCCACTTTCGCGAGACCTTTGAAATAAGGATCCGCCAACGCCTGATTATGCATACAATGATAGAACACTTGTTAGAATAACATAAACTTATTATTTTTGTGAACTAAAACAAATAACATCACAAAATGCTAACATGAAATTTATGTTTTATTAAGACATGCCTACCTCTTCAGCAGTCGGTCGATCCTTAGGGTCAAACGCTAGAAGCCTTTGTAAGAGCTTGAGTGCTGAAGGATCAGCATTGGGAAACTTTTGTGAAAAAGGTACTGGCTGTTTCCTCCTCATGCTGCTCAGATACTTCCTTGCCTTCTCATTTCGAATCTGTAGTAATCAAAAGAACAAAAACATTTAAGGATTGGAACAGATTATGCTTAAGTACACAACGTGAAATTTTTCCACACAGTAAATCATACCCGAGAAACTGTCTCCACTGATGGTGAGCCTAAGAGATCAGTCATCAAATCCAGCTGGTGAACTACATTTTTACCAGGGAACAAAGGCTTTCCTGTCAAAATCTCCGCAAAAATGCAACCAATGCTCCATGTATCAACAGCCGGCGAATACTGCATTTAAGGAGTCAAATTAGTTTCACAGAAACTGAAACAGTGAAAACAGACGATAGAAGATTTGACAGGACTTGTAAAACTAAGTAATCTAAAAAACCTTGTACAGAAACTTAGTGCCTGAACAAGCACCCTGTTAGTACTATGATGCTAGAATTCTCTAAAATCAATTATGTATCACAAGATAACAAAATAGGATAAAAATCTACTGTTAACCATCTAGGATCTTAAAGTTGAATTTCAATAGAACATAGATCCGAAATGAGAGAATCTGGGGAAACCTCTCAGGTATGAGCAGCATGCTAGCTACAATATTTGATTCCCTTAGCATCAAGATGTTGTATGACGTCTAGGAAGGACAGCTTATGGGATTATAAGCATATCTAACACATAATATACATTGAACTCCAAAGTCCAAACATGATAACAAAGCGCTAAATCTAAACACCTGTTTTAGGATGTGCAACCCTATGAGAACGAGGAAGTAGCGCAAACACTACTCAAATAAACAAAACCACATGATTAGGAAATTACCTTTGTAAAGAAAGAACCACAAAGCTCAGGAGCTCTGTACCATCTAGTGGCAACATAGTCCTGCAAGTCATGTTGGAGAAGACAGTGAGATTCAAGTTGCAAGTAGGGTTCTAGGGTACGGAATGCAGCGTGCAATCCAATTCGTCAAAGTGAACTAAAAGAACTGAAGTATGGTGGATTATAGTATCATACCGTCCAGAAAACTGTTGTAGGGGTGTCATTGAATGCAACTCTTGCCAGTCCAAAATCACATATCTTGAGTTTGCAGTTAGCATTTGCTAATATATTTTTGGGCTTTAAATCACGATGATAAACATTAGCTGCAGCCACATGAATTAATCATCAGAAGATAGCCAAACAGACAACATGCAACACGAGAAAAATAAGTGCATCTAGCAATTAGTACAAACGCAGTTTTTTTATTCAAGACTGGATTTTTACATCTGTTCTAAGGAATGCAGTTTTTTTTACAGCATCTAAACAATGCAGATAAAAATAGAACTTCGACATTGATTTAAAGTGAATCTGCCATGTAAAATAAGACTGTTTATACTCCTAATTCTGAACACTGAAGTACCACCGTGGTGGAAAAGGAGAATCTCCAAAGATCCTTAGCTGCTAAAACTTAGTTAACGCTACAGTTTCAGATTTTTTAAATATTATTGTAAATGATGCAGATGGAAATAAAACTTTGTCAACAATGATTTGAAGTGAACTCGGTTTGTAAAACATCACTAGTCAGAACTGTTGATACGCCTAATTCTAGACATTGGTGAAGCACCACTGTGACACCACACTATAAATAGAAGTTGTAGACCTTTCAGCGGAAAAGGCGAATCTCTGTAGATCCTTACCAGTATGGATAAACTTCAGTGCACGAAGCATCTGGTAGATAAAGAACTGGTAGTGCTCTTTTGTCAAGTCATCATTCGCCTTGATGACCTGGTGGAGGTCCGTGTCCATGAGCTCAAAGACCACATAGATATCCTTGAAGTCCCTCCTCGATGGGGGCAGCATTATGTGCTTGATCTGTACGATGTCGGGGTGCCTCAAGAGCCGGAGAAGTTTGATCTCGCGGAGGATCCTGGCGGCGTCGGACAGGTGCTCGAAGATGTTGGATATCTTCTTTATCGCCACCTTGTCGCCGGTGTGCTGGTCGATGGCCGAGCACACGACCCCATAGCTCCCTTTGCCGATGATCTCCTGGATCTTGTACCTGCTGGCATCCCCGTACTCGCTGAAGAAACCCATCTCTTCTGCACTCTGGAGTTGAGAAATTGGTGGAGAAAGTTAGCGCAATAGAAAAGGATATCCAAATCATGCGATGGCATATACATATGACTTGCATAATAAGGCACAATAGACAGATTATTTGAAGTCCTAATAATAATACTTATACCAACTGAAACACCATAATCAAATCAACTCAAATAACAAAAGCAATCATGCAGATGAAATTGCACAAGGAAGCATCTGGATTCCCTAAGAATGGCAAAGGGGCAACTGCAGATTCAGACATGCACCCACAGAAGCCTAATTCGTACCACAAAAACAGCAGAGGGTCCCTGGTCCGTACTGTGCACCCACCCAAAATCACAAAACAGAGGGCAACAACTGCTGATTCAAAGAACAAGAATGCACTGGCCTTCGTCTTCTGCTCACGATGCTTGATGAACGAGCGCTCTTGAAAAGGCTAACTACCCCCTTGGCTCAAAATATCAGGAAACTTATATGCGTCCTTTGGTGGGCATGGATGGACTTCCACGGGAATATATAGTGCGCCGCTAAGCTCTCCCTGTACATCAAAAGGAAAGAAACTACGGCGGACTTGGATTTGGATAACCATGAGTATGGCCGGTCAGCTACCGAATCCAATACCCCCTAAAATTTACCAATTAAGACGACTCCTCGTAATCACAATCTACCAAAGTAAGCACGAATTTCCGCGCTATATCTGGGACTAAATCAAGCCGCGTTGAAAACACGAGACGGAATTCCCGGGAATCAAATTAATGCCTGAAGCAAAGGAAAGAGCGGAGAGCGGATGTCACGCAGAGGTCTCTTGGGATAATTCGGATAAGATGGGATCTCCTACTCATGGAAAGAAATCGCGGTGAGCCCCCGGCGAGCGGCAAGGACGTGCCGCGGATGTATCTCTGACTCTGGATAGTAATTCAGATAGGGCAGGATCTCCCCTGATGTGGCAACAATCGCTGCGAGTCCTCCCGGCAAAGCGAGCAAGTCACGCCTGCCAAGCGGGCAGGAGGCAGACTCTGCTTTGGGTCATCCGAAACTGAATCCCCTTCCCAAAACCCACATCTTTATCCAAAATCCGGGAGGGCCGGTCGGCCGGAGCGTGGACTATGTCCGGGCACGAGCCGGCCCGCAGCGGTGGAACGACACAGCAGCTCACGGCCGCCCAGGAATCCCACGGAGCTGGGAAGGCGAGAGACAAAAGGAAGAAGAAGAAGAAGAAGAAGCAAGCTTTCGGTCCGGCGTGCTGCCCCCCACCTTGGTGCGCTGCTCCCCGCCGGCGCCGCCGCGCGCACCCGCATTTGCCTCGGGCATCGTGGGCCGGCCGCCGGGGAGATCTCGCCGCTAATCCAGTCGCCTCGGAGGAGGATGCGGTGCGCGGTGGGTGTTAAACAAGTCGAAGCAGACGGGGGACGGTGAGGTGAGCAGCGGAGGAGCGGCGAGCTGGTGGTATTAGTAAAACATTTGGTCTCCAGTGGACGGTCCTGCCCCTCCAGTGGCCTGGGGGAGTGAGGTCCGAAGCTTCCCGTAGTTCTGCGGAATTCGCGAGGGTGTTTTGGTATTTCGGTTGTTGGATGCGGGTCGGTGGGTTTTGGGTTGACGTCGCTTTGCGTGCGAGGCAGGACAACAGGCTTTCGTCGGCGCTTGCTTCTCTCGTGGAGGCGGTCGGTGCGACCCGGTAACCCGCTTACATGTACTTTGTTTGCAGTTCAAAACAATGCGCACGTGCCCCCCGTGTGCCTAGACGTGTACGCAATACGCATGCGTGCGTGCCACACTCAACAGAGCACGAGCGTGTACTTCAGTGGCGGAGCCAGGAATTGAGCTGAACCGGGTCGAACAAATAAGTTCTAAATTTTTTTGACAGAAAAGTAAGTGTATTTAACACAAAAAAGGTCCAAACAGTTTCAGTTTCAGTTTCATATACCATCAAGCACAAGTACAAACTGACTACAAAGAATACTACATGCAAAATAGTGCTAGACTTTGATAAGATGGTACGGAAATGTAGCATCATTTTCTTCTTATCAACTTTTGCAAATCATCAAATCATTGAGCCATGCAGTATGTGGACATGGACGACGCTCGGCATCAACCGGATGGTGCACAATGCGTGCTTCGCCTGGGTCCCCAGTCCCCTTCCGGACATGGCCACAGAGCAGGTCGAGCCGGAGCTCGCCGGCGCAGCGCTCGCGGTACTCACGGAGGTGGGAGCCGACGCGAAGCAGGGGAACCCGCATGACGTCGTGTACGCGCTGGTCAGGCAGTGGCGTAGGGAACTTCACCGGTGACCGCGTCGACTACAGACTACTACGTGCGCTGCTCCATGAGAAGCGCATTCACAGATGTGCTCGAGAACGAGCTGGTGCAGGAGGACAACATGATCACTGGACGCGACGCCGACGTTCCCAGCGAGATCCTGACATAGCTCGCCAAGACCACGGAAGAGCTAGCGGTGTCGGAGCGCGAGAGCTTCAGCCCGACGCTGAGCTGCTGCCTGCATCGGCGTGAGGTCCGAAGCTTCCCGTAGTTCTGCGGAATTCGCGAGGGTGTTTTGGGTATTTGGGTTGTTGGATGCGGGTCGGTGGGTTTTGGGTTGACGTCGCTTTGCGTGCGAGACAGGACAACAGGCTTTCGTCGGCGCTAGCTTCTCTCGTGGAGGCGGTCGGTGCGACCCGGTAACCCGCTTACATGTACTTTGTTTGCAGTTCAAAACAATGCGCACGTGCCCCCCGTGTGCCTAGACGTGTACGCAATACGCATGCGTGCGTGCCACACTCAACAGAGCACGAGCGTGTACTTCAGTGGCGGAGCCAGGAATTGAGCTGAGCCGGGTCGAACAAATAAGTTCTAAAAAAAATTGACAGAAAAGTAAGTGTATTTAACACAAGAAAGGTCCAAACAGTTTCAGTTTCATATACCATCAAGCACAAATACAAACTGACTACAAAGAATACTACATGCAAAATAGTGCTAGACTTTGATAAGATGGTACGGAAACGTAGCATCATTTTCTTCTTATCAACTTTTGCAAATCATCAAATCATTGAGCCATGCAGTATGTGGACATGGACGACGCTCGGCATCAACCGGATGGTGCACAATGCGTGCTTCGCCTGGGTCCCCAGTCCCCTTCCGGACGTGGCCACAGAGCAGGTCGAGCCGGAGCTCGCCGGCGCAGCACTCGCGGTACTCACGGAGGTGGGAGCCGACGCGAAGCAGGGGAACCCGCATGACGTCGTGTACGCGCTGGTCAGGCAGCGGCGTAGGAAACTTCACCGGTGACCGCGTCGACTACAGACTACTACGTGCGCTGCTCCATGAGAAGCGCATTCACAGATGTGCTCGAGAACGAGCTGGTGCAGGAGGACAACATGATCACTGGACGCGACGCCGACGTTCCCAGCGAGATCCTGACACAGCTCGCCAAGACCACGGAAGAGCTAGCGGTGTCGGAGCGCGAGAGCTTCAGCCCGACGCTGAGCTGCTGCCTGCTGGCACCCGTTCCCAGCCGCCGTCGCGGCGGCGACCCTGCGCGGCTGCTTCGGCATTGTGCTGAAGCAGTACGTGGCCAAGGCCATCTGCCTGACCGACGAGCTGGGGCGCCGTATCCATTCGGCCAATTCGGGTTCTTCGTCGGCGTCCAACAGAGCGAGGCGCGCCGCTGAAGATGGAACTGAGATGGTGCGCCGGCCGGTCGGGCCGTGGCGGTGGCCGGCGGGGGACGACGGCCGGACGAGGCGTGGAGGTAGCCGGCGGGGGCGACGGCCGGGCCGGGCGTGGAGGTGGCCGGCGGCGCAGCTGGATCGAGCCGGGAGGGTACAGGGCAGGGTCGGGGTTGGGGATGAGTAGACAAGTGATTTTCTGGCAGTTGACTTTTTTGTTTCCCGATCTGAGCCGGGTCGGCCGACCAGGCTCGACCCCTGCTGGCGCCGCCACTGGTGTACTTTGAACTCTTTTTTGCAACTAGCGCGTACCTTGAACTCGAGCCAAGCTAGGTACACCTTGCTACGATGATGAGCTAGGCCAACTCGATTATACTCCCTCCGTTCTAAATTAGTTGTCTTTCATTTGTACAAAAGTGGATGTATCTAGACATGTCCCTCCGTTCCAAATTAGTTGTTTTTCATTTGTACAAAAGTGGATGTATCTAGACATGTTACATGTCATGTCTAGATACATCCACTTTTGTACAAATGAAAGACAACTAATTTAGAACGGAGGGAGTAAGAGTTTAAGTTAAAACTCAGCTCGACTCATGTAACTCGAGACATATTTCACTCCAGTGACGGGAGAAATCAAACGGTCCACTCTATGGCAACAATCAACAACGGTATTTGGTACATGTCTCCTCTTAGTGAGCTCGACGAGTTTACCGAACAACTCGTTAAGCTTGGGTTGTTTAACGTGGTTAGATTGAAACTCGGCTTGGCTAGTTATAGTCAACGAGTTTGAACGAAGTCGAGCTGAGTCGATCACGAGCTACTCATCCAGCTTAATCGCGAGATTTGAGTCTTAATTCCAACCCTGCTTAGAACTAGAATCGACTACGTCTTGGCTTAATGTTTCGAGATCTAAGGGGGAGAGGGTGGAGAGGAGAGCGACGACACGAAGGAGAAAAGGGGGAAGGAGATAACAGCTTTGGTGCACGAAAGAAGGCACAAGAGACAGGGCACGAGCAAAGAGACGTAGGAGGAAGAAGGCTACGACTGATCCCTAAGCATACGACATGACTATTGTATTGTCCTGGTGGCTTGAATTAGAAAAACACATGCAATTATAATATATGTGGAAAGGATAATAAAATATGTAAGCCCATATTGTGAAAATATATTAAACATTGTTGAGTCTGTAGGAGCTATATGTCTCACCGACAATTTTGTCGTTTAATCTTCTTTCTTTGCTATAATATTTCCGCGTGCGAACTCTGAAAAACTTATTGAATCAATATATTATCCCTCTTCGTTAATTTGTCATGATTGAGAAGGTTTGCTTTGGCTAACACGGGCATGGAATATGCCGTGGACAAATCTTCATTCCTCTCAACAGAAACCCTGTTGATCCTTGGGATTGCGTATGAGTGGCCAAGAATCTTATTGAATATCTCTACAAGATCCCCAACAAAGCAAGGTAGCACTAGCATAGCAAGCCACCATCTTGTGTTAGCGACGGCTTCTTTGGTAGGGTATAGGTTTGTCCAAAAACAAAATAAATTTGGTTGGGTGTGCGCATAGGTGGCGCATTACCGTTGGCGCCCAAAGTCTCCGCGAGGTTGATGCCCCAACTAATCACAAATGCGTGTGTCACGTTTGAGTACTCAGCCTTTTCCGAGTAGTAATTAATCATTGCCTAGTCTTTGCATTATTGTTGTTCAGGGTAATGAGCCCAGCGTACATTTCCCTTTCAGCTATGCTAGCGACTTTGCTTTTTGGAGTGAACCGGTTAATTAATTTGCCTTTTGAAGGAGCGGTCGGTGGTGACTGACTTTGCCCTATGGTTTACTGTTTATAGGATAACTTTGATTGCCGTTTTCGCATTTTTATTGCTTATTATGCAAGGAAGAGGTGCACGAATATTGAATAGCATGCATGTATGACCGCTATTCCTTCCATCGCCGTTGGATGATGATGCGTTGATGGTGAGACCGTACTGGTTTCTCGAGCCATTCCGATTTGCTGGTGCATTATTATTATTGTTTTTCATAAGGAATAGACTTGTGTTTTCTATGTACTCCATGTCATAGATTTTCTTTCCATGGCGATGAGGGATGAACAATACTGACACGCTAATAAAATAGTCTATCGATGGGCATATATGGAGCACGTGAAATGGACTGTTTTGGAGGCGTGCGAGTAAAATAGAGGCACCGAACACGCATGACGGTGTCGATCTCAAACCCTAAAATAGAGTCTTCTTTCACTCTCCCTCTCCGGCAACACTTGGAAAGCATCAGGAGTGGAAAATAATCAACCAGCGAGCATCGCCATTAGCTTTCCGTTTCCGGGCACGTCGGCCGGCCGATCAATGGGCCCGCGCGCCCATGCATGTCCGACCGGTTTAATTACGCTGATATCAGGCCATGAAGGGTACGCAACACTTGACTGTCCGGTCCTGCCGTGTGTATAATGTCAGTTATCACTCATCAGTGGATAATTGACGCCTAGGCTTAATTGAGTAAGATGTTTTGCCTATTGCACATGTGTCTACATGCACACTAAAATGTGTCTACATATATTTGTATACATGTGTATGTGGACAAATGGTAAAATATCTTATAGTATTAAAAAACGAAGAGAGTAGTATTGTACTACTACAACACTACAAATACGGAGAGACCACAGAACTGAACAGCCTGATGTGCATCAGGAGTACTCACTCCGTTCCAAATTAGATTAGTTTCATTTCTCCACATATGAATATGTAGACATGATACATCCCATTTGGATAAATGAAAGTCATCTACTCCCTCCGTCTATAAAAGAAAGTTAAGACATCATTTTATGAACGGAGGGATTAATTTAGAACGGAGGGAGTACTAGCTAGCCACCCTGAGGCTGCAAAACTCCTCTTCGCGGAGACCTTTTTTCCGAGAGTAATTAATCATTGCCTAGTCTTTGCATTATTGTTCAGGGTTAATAAGCCCAACGTACATTTCCCTTTCAGCTATATATGCTAAGCGACTTGCTTTTTGGATGGAACCTGTTAATTAACTCGCGCAGGTCGGTGGTGACTGACTCTTCCCTATACATGGATTGCTGTTTGTTACTAGGATTACTTTGATTTGCATTTTTCGTCTCTTTTATTGTTAAGCAATCAAGCAAGAAGTGCATGAATATTGAATAGCATGCATGACCGACATTCCTTTCCTCGCCGTTAGATGACGCGTTGAAGGAATTGAATTGCGATGGCGAGCCGGTACTGGTCTCTGGAGCCATTCCGATTTGCCGATTATTATTTCATAAGGAATAGACTTGTGTTTATGTATGGCTTTGAACGGCTGTGTATATACTCCCTCCGTTCCAAATTAGTTGTCTTCCATTTACCAAAAAGTTGATGTATCTAGACATGTACTGAACATGCACCGGCGAGGAGGTGGGACGTCGGTAGCAGTTGGCTGGTGACGAGGGTAGACTCATCAAGACCCATGGTTAAGGTCCCTGGGTTAAGAATATGGGGGAGAGAACGTGGTAGAGCTGGAAGTATCGTCGGTTGACAAGCGGGGCAAGGATTTTACCCAGGTTCAGGGCCCTCGTGTGGAAGTAACACCCTTACGTCCTGCCTGTCTGTTATTGATTTGCGAATATGGAGGTTACAAGGGGATCCCGGTGAGATGTCAATCTCGCTAGGATTTTGGTGGTTCTGAAAGTGCGTGTCTGGTTCGACGGCCCTCCCAGCCTTTAAATAATAGGCTGGGTCTCGGTGTTCGTAACCGACTCAAATTACATGTATGGTAAGTATGAAACCGACTACATCTTCGTCTAACTTGGTGGATACTCCATCTTCTTTGGGCCTTCCTTCATAGGCTTTTCGTAGGCTCTTGATAGTTGGGCCTAGTCGATACGTGCACCAGGTACCCTCATTGTAGGGTACCCGATATGCATACCCATATCATTAGCCCCCGAGTACTTGTCTGATTCGAAGAGTCGGGCATGGACTCATTCGTCTGTGCACGTTACATTCTTTGCATCTTTGTTTATAATTGGAATTCCTGTATGAAATAGCACATGTTGGCTACGCCGAGTGATTTTTCGTCTATGACTTTTTGCTTATGACAATCAAGAGATAATAGCTTAGCAGGCCCGCACACACGACGGATCGGGGCCAGTTAACTACCATTCGGGCAAAACCTTACTAGCTTTCAATCAAACTCGAGTCCCCGGACTCGAATCTGGAACAAACTGGTCAGACTCGAATCAGGCCGTTGAGGTCTTACTGAATCGAACTGCAGTATAACTTTGAATTTACCCAACGCGTCCGTCGGGATTTTCATCATGTTTGCTGACACGGAAAGTTTTAAGGATAACGCTGCTGGAGCGGTCCTTAGCCCAGCTCGACTGATCGGCGGGTCTTACCTTTGCATCATGCATGCAGCATCCGAGGATCGTCAGATACAACTCGGGAATATTTCGAGTATGATTTTACTTATGAACTGAGTCAAGTAATTTGTCGACTAACCTTTTGTCATTATTATATCGGGTGCGCGACAGCGCTCCCGATGGGAGTAGCCCCCGAGATTGTGCTTTATTGCTTGCAATGGAGGATAATCTCAAACTCTTTTTGTCCTGCTTATGTTAGTTAAAGAAATTTTTGATACGCTCCCGATGGGAGTATTACGCTTCAGTCGAATAACAGTCAACTGGCATCTCTGTTCACGGTCGAAAGACCAATCGAAATTCTTGTGCGATATCAATCGAAGAAGGCATCGAATGACATTTATGCCAGTTGTACAAGATGAAATAACATCAGCAATGACGCATTTTCACCGGAACAAGGATCTCGTCATCGGAATGAGGACTTCTTCTACGTGGCTCTTGCACATCTCCTCTTCGAAACTTGTCATCAGAATCGGAGCTGTCGGTTTTCTACGTGAAGGGTTGGTTGTTTGGCATGGGCCGGTGCGGGCTTCACAAGGCCATCGTGACGAGGACTTCTTAGGTGGTCGTTTTTTGATGATTTGGAGTCGCTAACTTGTGGGGAGTGATAATGATGATATTAGTGGGCAATCTCGAGGGCAGCACATGTTCATGTGGTTTTCGTGCGGTTTGTTTTGGTAACCAGATTGGCTAGGTATGCCATTGTGGCGGTCGTTTTCAATGAGGGGAAAAGCGAAGTAGATAATTTAGTATGAGGGAAGAAGTATATATTTGATTGTCCAGCATGATCGGTTGCATAAGTCCTACCGTGTCAAAAGCAAGAGTTGCTTTTATTGTTCCTACGATGAAAAACTCAGGCCCTTGAGCCGACAGGCTGGAAAAGATAGCACGCTATTTTCACAAATAGCACCATCGTTAACAAAACTAGTAAAATTTAGCGTGAACTCTCCAGATTTAATATAGCGCATTGTTTTTTTTTCCATGATCTGTATACATTTGAATTCATCCAAATTCGAAAAGGCTAAAACATGTTATATTTTAGAAAATGGAATATTGTCTTATGTGGGGCATTGAGCAGTTGTGTATATACTCCAGCGACAGAGAAGGTGGGGCGTCGGTGGCAACTGGATAGTGGTTGCATCGGCTGATCGGCAAGGCTCGAGAGATCAAGTCCATGTAATAACTTATAAATCACACATGACAAAGCTCGAGCCCCCATCGTTTTTTTATTTTGTACACAATACTCCTCCTTTTCTTTCATTGACAAAGTAAAGAGCCACATGGCTTGTATCGACAGATAAACTACCCGATCGACATTACCGGATCTCAACGGGGCCGGGCTCCAGTCAAGTGACACTGGAGTCAACGGATCATGCTGGGTCCTTGCGTGATCATGCTGGCCACATAGCCTACGTGGCACAGAATTGGCCGATCAGGCGCCGCTTAATCCGATTTTCTTATATTCTAGAAGAAGATCTCGTCGCTGTACTGACAATCTCTTTTGTTTTTTCTGAACAACTCTGACAGTGTAAAATAGTCTATGGATCGATCGACTGGCAAATATGCAGCACGTGAAATGGACTGTTTTGGAGGCGTGCGAGCATAGAATGTAGAGCGGCACCGAACATGCATGAGGGGCACGTTGTGTCCGTGTGCACCGCGCGGTATGGGACTGGTGAACCGCGTCAGCTTCGTGGCATCATTCAGTCCAGGCTGGAGCAATGCGCCGATGGATCGGGGTCACCAACCGATGACCGGCGGCGAAGCGGCATCGATCCCCTGCTGTTCCGGGAAGCTTCCGTTCGTACGGCGTGAGTGCCACCGTACTCGGAAGGAAGCTGCACGCGGGACCACTCTCTTCCCCTGCAGCATGCGCGCGCGCGTGCGTGTTTCGTGTGCCTAAATTCACCGTGCCTCGTGACGAATGTATGCGTATTTTGAATCCCTACCATTGTTTTTCTTACGAGAGCCGAGAAAATCAGGAGTATCATAGAAAGGGTAAACAAAACGTCCTCCACTGGGGGGCACCAACCAACGAGAACGAGGGAATATCTAGTGCTCCCCAACCCTTTAGATGCTACAAATGTTGCCACTAGAAAATATAATTTTAGATATGTCAAAAAAATATACAAAAAAGTGGGAGTGTTCATAGAGTATATGTCCACAACCTACAGGAATGTTAGTTTCAAATTAGAAATGGATACCGAGAAACAAAAAAAAAGACAAATTTAGTATGAATAGTGTCATTTTTTGATTATGTCTTTTTGACACTAGGTGTCACTATTCATGTTAGATTTGTCTTTTTTGTTTCTCAATGGTCATTTCGAATTTGGATCTGAAAATTATGGAGACCGTAAACACATACTTCATGAGCACTCACACTTTTTCATACAATGTTTTAACACGTTTAAATTTGTTTTTTTCTAATGGTAGCATTTGTAGCACCTACAAGGGTGGGAGCACTAGATATTCCCTCGAGAATGAGAATCACGAGAGATCCGCTCGGCCGCGCACTGGTTCGTAGTGTACTGTCAAACAATGGGATCGTCGATCGGCCATTTATTTATTTGGTCTAACCAAACCAGAGGGATCACGATGAACGGCCTAAATTCACTTCGTACGATTGACAATAATTGCACGCCGCCTACGCCTAATAGAGAGTACTCCGATACTAGCACAAAGTCCGTCTGCAATGCCTCCATCCATGAGGCAGTAGGGAGGTAGAGACCCGAAAACTCGGAAGAGCCCGAGCTCGCTTGGTCCTTCGAATTGCACGACACCTACCACTCGGCTCGTCGGTTGATGTATATACTAGGACATGTATAGGATTGTGTGAATTAAGTATATGTACCAGAGAAATTTAGGTGGAACTTCCATGCATTTAACGCACTGCGAGGAGTTAGAGAGAACCTTCTTCCGGAAGGATCAGGTAACAAGTAGCAGCGTAGCCACCTTTGGAACCGGTGAAAATATTTTTAGCGTGTGAACATTTTCTGAGTCCTGTGGAAATATTTGTTTTAAGCTCATAAATAATTTTTGAATCCCTCATTTTCTTCCTATCCCCTATAATATTTAGAAACCTCATGATTTTCTTGAACATGTCAACATACCCGTGCAACTATTTTTGTGAAGCATGAACAAATATTTTAGAAACCATGAATTTTTTTTCAAACCCTAGAAATATTTATTTAAACATTTAACATTTTGTGGAACCATGTGGACATTTTATTGGAATCATTAAAATATTATATGAATATTTTTCTGAATCCTATGGAAGTATTTTCTACCTAGTGAATGATTTTTATCCACAAAAAGTTTTAAAAATCGTGAAAATATTTCGGGCCATCATGAATATTATTTATTAAACCTATAAATTAATTTAGAAGCATGTGAACTATTTTTTACATCCGGTAAAATTCTTTGAAGCAATGATATTTTGGAACAAATGAACATTATATTGGTGTCATATTAGCGGATGGTGTATGTGAACTGTTTTGCATGAGGAACCCATCATCACCGTTTTGCATGAGGAACCTCCTGATTTTTATTGGTGTCATATTAGCGGATGGTGTATCCATAGTTCTCAAATAATAAAGTATGGCTTGTCGATGGCTTTCCCTAAAAGAAATTTGTAGGGCATCACAATTTATATGAATCCGAACAATCCAAGCCTGCACTTGAGTGAGTGAGCCGGCCAGTATAGGCAGTGAAAAATGAAGATCAAGACCATGCATGTAAACTGCTCTTACAAAATATCTACCTAAAATTACACTTTGTATTTGTAGTGGAATTAATTGCACTTTCTATTTGAAGTGAAACATGAAGATCAAGACCATGCAAACTGCTCTTACAAAAATATCTGCCTAAATTACACTTTCTACCTAAAATGAATCAACACTTTGGTTTGCATTTTGTACCCGATAATAAACAATTACCGGATTGACGAAGTGGAATGTAGGATGTAGCGTAGTTATGATTGTTGGGAACCCCAAGCGGAATCTATAATATAGTGCAGCAGCAAATTTCACTCAGTGAAGAACCAAAATTTATCGAACAAGTGTCCAAAGCTCTTTGGGGGGGGGGGGGGGGGGGGGCAGTGGCCCCCCACCCCGGCTTACACGAACAACATAATCTCTGTAAACCGTTTAGTATTGCGAAAATGGGACACATGTGGGCGGTGCTGCTGCCCTGCTGACACAGACTCACTCATCTGCACGTCATCACTTGCTTTCGAGGGATGGAAGTTAATCAACATTCCAGCAATCTCAAGAGCCTCTCGGGGGGTACCCGCAAACATTGATAAGTACAGAACCAGACTTGCCCAATAGTATTGGGTTTTTCTACGTCTAGAAATTGTACATCGTCTCTAGAAGCAGGAAGGAAAGGCTTATCAAATGAAGTAGGCCATTCTTGCCCAACATCAAGATGAACCTATTGGTGCAGCCTATAATGATGTTAGCTACGATTCTAGATAAACCATGAAATTTATTTTCATATGATATCTACATGGTATGGAGTGTTGATGGGTTGTTCTCAAAATTTGGTCAAAGTACATATTGTTTGATTTCTGAAAAACATTATAACCCTTGTTTTCAGGAGTTGAGGAGTATATGTTGATCTGTAGCAAAGAACGGGCACTTACCTAGTAGTTATAAATGCACGCTACCGAGAAAATGATCGATAATCATATGCACTATGCAATCCTGGAGGATATTTTATGTACGCACCTTAAAACATTAGGTGCGGTCATAGAAAATGCTATCAAGGACAGAATTAAAGACCATTGGAATTGTACATCTTCTCTTTTAAAAAGTACTAAATAATTCTAAACTTGTATATCAGAATTTTGTTGTTGAAGAACGACGTTACACACATATTTGCATGCATACGACCCCCTCAAATCTCGATCTCCCTCATCCCACTACTGGGAAAACGTATAGGTGGAATCACTTTCTGTGCCGCACCAATATTGTCATGCGCCACAGAATATATTCAGTGGCGCATGGTAACTGGTGCGCCACAGAATTCTGGCCCATGCACCACTGAATGACAGCATTCTATGGCGCATGGGGTCGGATGCGCCACAGAAATATGGTAGGGCCCGCCACCAATGATTGGATCTCAACCTTCTGGGCTTATTCAGTGGCGCATGGTGGCATATGCGCCACAGAAATGTAGCTTTCTGTGGCGCATGGGGTCACATGCGCCACAGAAAAGAGCTATTTCTGTGGCGCATCAGGTCACATGCGCCACAGAAATGTTACTTTCTGTGGCGCATTCCGTGGCGCATGGGGTCCGATGCGCCACGGAATTTTTTGATATCAGATCCCACCCCACCCGTCCCCCCCCCCCCCCCCCCCCCCTCGGATCGCCTTTTCAGTTTTGCAAACAAGAAAAGAAAATGATAAAATCTTCAAAAAATAAAATCCTTTGAGATGTAGATAGGTTTTAGTGTCTAGTTGGTATAGAAATTTTGAAATATGAATTTTGACCTTTTTTGCAAAAAACAGAAAAAAAAAATTAAAACGACCATAACTTTTGCATACGACGTCGAAAAAAATGCGTTTAATATATCAAAAAAAACTAGAGAAAAAAGAGCTCGATTTCACCGGGATTACCCGGTGAACTTTTCTTAGATCCTCGAAATTCTAAAAGAAAAAAAAGTTATTTCAAAAAGAAGATTTTTTCTACAAAATCAAAAAAATTCAAAAAAAAATCAAAAACACACATACACACATAATTTTTTTGGGTTTGTTGATTTTTTTGGAAGTTTTCGAGTTTTTTTTTAAGTTTTTGAGATTTTTTGAATTTTTTTGAATTTTTTGAAACTTTTGAATTTGTTTTGAAACTTTTGAAGTTTTTGAAACTTTTGAAATTTAAAAACACACATACACACATAAACTACACACACATATATACACATACAAGGCTTAAGAGGGTTGATATGATACTTATATCAATAAGAACTTGAGTAGCACAAGGGTGGCTGAGCTAAATAGAACTTAGAGGTTAAGCGTGCTTGGGTTGGAGCAATTCTAGGATGGGTGACCTAGCAGGAAGTCATCATCTGAGATAGGTTTAAAAATTCAAATATTTAGGTTTTCCAAATTATTTCAATTTTTCCTGATTTTTTTTATTATTTTTGAATTTTTTTTGAATTTTTTATTTTTTTTAAGAATTCTGTGGCGCATATCTTCTTCGTGCGCCACAGAAATGTGAGAATTCTGTGGCGCATGCAGATATGCGTCACAGAATTAAAATTTAGTGGCGGGATATTTGTGGCGCACCCGCCATGCGCCACAGAAAGGCAAAATGGGTGCGCCACAGATAGCCCTTTTCCTACTAGTGTCCCTACGACCTTGGACATGACGCGGTCTCCAATGGTGAAAGAAGCCACCATATGACAAAGCAAAGTCATCTTGGCCAGGCTACGTATAACCTGCAAAAGAGTGAGAAGAAATCAAATTGATGGGAAGAGTGTGCTGCTGGACGACAATCAAGTTCGGATAACGACTGAAATTTGGATGAGGAATGAAAGGGAAGTGGCAAGATAAGGAGAGGCGAAGGGATAATCCATTAGGAAGAGGAGAGGTCATGAATTTTGGGACACACAGAAGTTTTAATTAGGATTTTGAGGAGTAAACCAGAAATAATAAACAAGTTGTTCTGTAGAGCATTTGTCAACAATAAAATGTTTTTTCCGAGTAATCACTGCTAGACCAGATTATTAATACTATGGGTTGGAATGTGAGGGCCCCCAGTAGACACTCAATTGTTCATGCAACCATTGTATTGCAGCCTCCACTTGCCACATAGTCACGCATCACAAAAGGCAAAGAAGACATCATCCACAACCATTTCGAGAAGGTCATTTGTAGGGGGGGCACAACGCAGAAGCAATTTGAGTAGGAGTGCACACGTCCAGTTCTGGCAAGTTCCTGCGCGCTCGGGTGGCGACTAAGACTAGTCACAATGGGGAGTAACATAGTAGTAACATCAGTGCCACATAGGCAAAAAATCTGATGTGGCGGGTAATTAATGAGAAGAGAGATGGTTGTGGTAACTAGCTATGTTACAATAACATCACACATTTCAAGGCAAGATGAGTGTATAACCTATTAAATATGACACTACACACATGTTACTTCCCACTATGAAAGTAGTAACTTAGAGTAGTAACATATGCATGTTACTAGTCTAAGTTACTCCCCATTGTGACTAGTCTAAGCGAGCTTCACCTCGCCCCTCTCCTTGTGATTGGCCCACGTACCATGCACCAGTGACATATGTCAAGATATTGAAGCTTGGTGGTGGGTAGGCCAGAGCGGAAGTTACTGGAGTACATTGCTGACTACGCGTGTGGTGTGCATATGTTCACGGCATCGTGCACACATCACACTTGGCCGCGAAAACCGGAAACAAGTGTAAATTCCAAAAGTAATAAAATACGGGAATTGAATAAATAAAGCAACCAGAGAATGTCACCCGTAGAGTGGCCACAACCGACATTTTTCCTTCATCACCGTTAGATGACTCCTTGAATAAATTGAATTGTGATGGTGGTGGTACTGCTGTCTCGAGCCATTCCAGTTTTCCGATAAACAATTATTATTTATTTTAATAAGGAATACACTATTTTGATTTTCATAATTATTTCACTATTAAAATTGTGTCTTAACATTTAATGTTTATAAAACAAATGAAATAATCTACGTAGTACGCCATAAATATGTCCTGCACTCTGGTACGAGAAAATCTCAACGAAAATATATTGGCCGTAACTCGAGCCTCCTTCCCTCCCGCGGCTAGGGTTCCGCCTCCAGCCGCCGCGGCCACCCCCCCCCCCCCCCCCCCCCCTCCCGTGCCGCACCCAGGCGGCACCGGGGGGCCCCTCCTCGCGCCGCTCGCGTCCTCCTCCCTCCGCGCATCTCCCTGCCGCTGTCGTCGCCGGCCTTCGCGCCGCGGCGGTGGCGGCCTCCCCGCAGCCACACAACTGGTGGGCGGGGGTGGGTTCCCTCCTCCTCGCGCGGCGCTCGTCCTGGACCGGCTGGGACAGAAACGGCGACCTGCCGGCGCGGTTAAGCCGGAGCGGCGGCTCCGGGAACGCCGGGCTTCGGCGTGGTGGCGGATGACGGGTCCTGCCTGGCCGTGAGGGCGGCAGGCCGGGGTCGTCGACGGCGAGCGGAGGCGGAGGACGCGCGGAAGCGGAGGCCACTTTCTGGAGTCGGCGTGTGATGCGGAGGTGGCTGCTTGGTGGTGTTTGGTGGTTGGAGCTCCTGCCGGCATGGTGCTGGGAGGCGCCGTCCTCTCCGACCGGTGCCTCCGCGCGGTGCGGTGTTCCGGGCGCGGGATCGACGGTATCCGGGCCCAAACTTTGGTGGTGCGGTGGTGGGCGTCGTGTGGAGGTGGGCGTCCCGGCGGTGGGCTCGTCGCTGTGGGGCGGGTCGGCGGCGTTGGGGTCGCCACGTGAGGTGCGCTGGCGGGCGGCGTTGGTGCGGAGGCGAAGGTCGCGCGGAGGCTGGAGGCCGATGAGGTGAGGGGCGGTGCGGGCCGATGATGCTCTGCGTGGGGCGTTGAAGGTGCAGTGCGGCGAGGCTGGTGGTGGCCCCCTCTGCGTCGACGCCGTGGTCGCGCGGTTGGGTGTGTGCGTGATGCATCCAAAATGCATCTACTTTTCCAAGCACTTTGCCTCATAATTTGCTCCGGAATCTTCCCATATTTGAATAAAACTGCTGAATCTGACGCTGTTTTTAGCAAAGTCTCTTTTCTGGCTATTTCTGCAGGAAATAAAATCGGGGAAAATTACCACGTCAATTTTTATGGAAAAGAGGACAATGGACAAAAGATGGACACGAGGAAGCGCTCGAGGGCCAAATGGGTGGGTCCCACGCGGCCCCTGTACCTGGCCGCGTGGGCCCAGCCCAAATGGGCCTCGGGCGCCGCCTCGCCTTCGGTCTTCGACGTACCCCCTCATATATACGAAAAAGTGCTTGCCCTAGGAGGAGGAGCTTTCGCGAAACAGAACGCCGCCACCATCACGATCTTCGTTTCGGGGACAGATTGATCCAGGATTTCTCCTCCGGTGGAGGGATCCGGAGACCGTCTTCACCGCCATCTTCACCGCCTTCATCTCCATCGACCATGAGCTCCCTCTCCATCACCATGTGTGAGTAGTCCGCTGTAGGCATGTGAGGTGGATGGGGATTGGATGAGATTGATCATGTAATGCTACCCGTTGTTCGGGATTTTAGGGTTTTATCTTGAGGATACTTTTGTATTGTGTTGATGCACTCTTGCTATGTTTAATGCTTGCTACTAGGGCCCGAGTGGCATGATTTCAGTACTGAACTTATATTGCCCCATCATATATTTGAGTTTGGTATTTATCTGCAAAGTGTATCACCTGCTATTATGTTGAACCTGCGAACCCTAAACGTGACATATAGGGAAAACAAGGGGGAGATGTTTTAGTTTGAGGATTCTATGTGTTCATGAAGTGTTAATGCATTGTTCCGGTCTATTCGAAAGGGTAGACCTTAATTACCTGTAGTTCCAAGTTGGCCCCGGTGAAATGGGCAGGTTGGACAATAGATGTTGTGCAAATTCTCTTGGTTAGTACGCACAACTAAATATGGAACACATACCTACATATATCGGAGTTAGAGATAGGTCCCATTGTTATTTGTTTCTTATTATATGATCAATCTCATTCTTGCAACACCCCGCTATCACCTCATGCCTACGTTTTAATCTCTGAGTTACACTTTCACTTTTCCGGTGAAAACTGGGAAACACTTGTTCACTGCTACTGTTCTGCTTGTTACTTGAATCATACTACTGCCATCACTATTACTGCTGCAAGTTATTGATATACAGGTGTGGTTGAGAGTGACGCCTCAATTGCCAAGGTCTTATTGATATTCTTGTGTTCCCATCGAGTCGAACTATAAATTTGGGTAATACTTCCCAACGAAGACTTCAGCGATCCCCTATACTTGTGGGTATCAAGACGTTTTCTGGCGCCGTTGCCGGGGAACCTAGCTTTATTGGTAAGACAACTTGTTATCATCTATTTGCTGCTTTTGCTTGTTCCTAACCATGGGAAAGGAAAAGACTACTCTGAAGGAAGTGAGGCCTTCAACTACTCGCGGAGGTACGGATTTGCCAAGTAGGCCAAACTTTTCACCTAATGTTGCTTCTGCTGTTGCTCCTAAGAAAAGAGGAAAGGTTTTATCTAGTTCACCATTGTCTAAAATGTCTACTAGTAATGAAAATGATTTATTATGTGGTAGCATAGACAAAGAAGTGACACCTGAAACATCTGAGATAACTGAAACACCTGAAAATGTGGAATCTGAGTTAGAAGATAATGAATACTGTGATGATGAATTTGAAACTTCTTCTGAGGAAGAGGAGGCATTTACTATGGCTTTTATGAATTCTGACTTTGATAAATTGGATAAACTTGATAGCTATAAAAATTCTCCTCTTGATGGATATTTTCCTATTACTGAGAAAATGAATGCTCCTGCTATTAAAATTAAAGATAAAGATTATGAGTTTAGTGTTGATCCTGAAATAATTGAAAAAGCTGAAAAATATAAGTTTTATGGTAGAGAGGATGAGTTTCCTTTTGAACACATTGCTGTCTTGCATGACTTATCTGTGTTATTTGGTAAAGATGAAATCCATCAACGCTACTATTTCTTAAAGCTGTTTCCTTTTACTTTGGGAGGAAGTGCTAAAACTTGGTATAATCGTTTAGAACCTGGATGTATTACTAGCAAGGAAGAATGTTTGCAGGTATTCTATAATAAGTATTTCCCTGCTGATAAGATTCATGGTTTGACTGTTGCGATTAGCACTTTTCACAGAAAGAGAAGGAGGATTTACCCCAAGCTTGGGGGAGGTATAGTAAGATGGTTAGGAAATGTCCTACCCATGGCTTCAAGAGTAATGAAATACTTGATATATTTTACAATGGTCTAACCGAAAACACCAGAGGCTATCTTGATGGTATTGCAGGTAATGTTTTCAGGGAAAGGACCGTTGATGAAGCAACTGAGCTATTGGAGACTATCTCTAGGAATTATGAAGACTGGAATATTGAAGAGATATTTCCGGAGAAGAAAGGAGGCATGCTCAAATTGGATAACGAAACAATGAAAGAAGCTTCCAAGGCTATTAAAGAGAAGGGAATTAAAACCTCTCATCTTAAGGAATTATCTGAAATGGGTGTTAAACTTCCTGATGATCAACCATGTTTTCCAATTCAAGTCAATGCTATTAGCTCCATAAAAGGTAATGAAAAGGTAACACCTCCTGTTGATGTATCCTACATGAATGATTTTGCTTATCATCATAATCCTGAGGAGCATAATATTAGAATGACTATTATGGAGAACTCTCACAAAATTAAATCTCTTCGAGAAAGTTTACATGCTAGTGTGGGAGAGGTAAAAAGAATTGTTAAACACTGTGAGATGATGAATAATCAAGTTGAACAAATGGTTTCTCTTCAAAATCAATTGTATGAAAGTCTTATGGTGAAGAAACAGGTTTGTGGAGTTAACACTAGGGGAGGTGCAAGTACTCAGGATCCTGATTTTCCTGAAGGCCATCCCAAGAGAAAAGAACAAGAAGCTCTCAAGAAGAAATCTTCTGCAGGAAAATCTCCCAATGAAAACAAGGACATTGATGACTCTGAAGAGCAAGATAAGGATATTTCTATTTCTGATGCTGAGACTGAAGATAATAATAATGAAGAAGAAGAATCACCTTCACCTGAAGAAGAGCCACAAGAGGATGAAAATATTGAAGAACCTGAACCTAATGATAAAGAAGACCCTCCACCATCTACTGAGAAGAATAAGAAGAAGAGCCATCCTAATCCACAAAGAGGTAAAGATAGGGATCCGTGGGTACAAAAACCCATACCATATCCCCAAGAGGTAATAAAAACTTTGGATGATGCTAGATTTGAGAAATTCTTTGAGTTGATTAAGTCTTTGTGTTTGCAAATTCCTCTTGTTGATGCTATTAAAATCCCTCCATATTCCAAATACATGAAAGACATTGTGACTAATAAAAGAAAGATTCCTACTGATGCAATAACTGCTATGCTTGCTGAATATTCCTTTAAAGGGAAAATGCCTGAAAAACGTGGTGATCCTGGTATTCCAACTATTCCTTGTCATATTAAAGAAACTTATGTGAAATATGCTCTATGTGACTTAGGAGCTGGTGTTAGTGTTATGCCTTTTTCTTTATATAAGAAACTTAACCTAAACAAATTGGTTCCAACTGAAGTATCATTACAAATGGCTGATAAATCAACTGCTGTGCCTATAGGAATATGTGAGGATGTCCCTATCTCTATTGCTAATGTGTTAATCCCTACAGACTTTGTTGTGTTAGAAATGCCTGAAGATGATAATTTGTCTATTATTCTTGGAAGACCCTTTTTAAACACTGCAGGGGCTGTTATAAATTGCACTGAGAGCAAGGTAACATTCAATGTCAAGGGAAATGAGCACACTATCTATTTTCCTAAGAAGAAATCTGTTACTATGGTAAGCCAGAGTGTGAACTCCATTAAAAGGAATACTCTTATAATAGGAAGCTTTGAGTTTGCATTGCCACCTCCTGAACCAAAATATGCTATCTTAATGATTGGAACTATTCCAATCAAATATGAGGTGACTTGAAATTGCTCAGAAAACATATAAAATAAAGAATCATGTATTATATCTTTTGCATATTATTAATGAGACTTGATCAACCTCATTACTAATATGAAAATGATGCAAACTTGATTCCCATAAAAATTGCTTTGAATGTTTGATTTCATTTATTCTAGAATTTTTAGATTATTTGCATGAGCATAATTATTTCAAAGTGCAGAAATTCCAGAAATGTAGTTTGAAAAATTCTGTTCAGAAAATTTTCTCGAAAAATTCCAGAAAAATTTGGAGGTAAGTTATTTTACCAGAGGAACTAACAGCCAAAAGGGAGACACCAGAGGGCCACCAGGGCCCAAAAGGGGGTGTCCCACGCGGCCACAGTACCTGGCCGCGTGGGACCCACTATTTTGGCCCACAGAGGGGGTTAGGTGAGTATCCAGTGCCCATCTCCTTCCCCTCGACAGGAAACCAGCCCCAGGTATTTTTCCCAAATTTTCTCGAGCTCTCTTCCTGCTATCCTTGGATCTCCAAGTTTAGGGCAGATTTTTCAAATCTGTTTGGTGGGATTGCTCATTGGTATGTGACTCCTCCACTCATCCAATTACTTTTTGTTCTTATGCCTCATGCATGAAGTATTTTGCTGCACTAGGTGTCACCCTTTTATGCTTAGGAAATCCATAGATTCAAGTTTTCTAGTTGATATTGATGCATGATATTGATGTGGAGACTATTTATGGATGGCTTAATGTTGTTTTAAGGTGTTACATCTTGATTTTTGTTGAATATTGTTTTTGGGCAGCAAGGTATCATGTTTAGCAAGGGCAAAGCTTTGGTTGGGATGAGCTCAAGACCAAGAAGAAGAGCATGCAAAGTCTCCCTCAATTATGATGACGACCACCTGTGGGAGGATGATGCATTCTTTGTAGGGGAGAAGCTGAAAATACATACAACAAGATGGCAAGATCCCTATGTTCTTGAACAGTGGGGGATCAAAGAGGACTTCGACACCTTCGTCACTACAACTGGCTTGCTTAGGTTCTCCCAGAACCCCCAAGATACATATGAAGAACTCTCGCGGGAATTCCTCTCTACCTTCAGATTTGAGGGCCCGGAGCCCCAAAAGCACAGGAAGAGAAGTAAGGCACCCCTCTTACCTTTGTTTGCAAATTTACTATGAGAGGTGAGCGCCTTGTTATGTCTCTAGGGAATTTTGCAATGCTATTGGTGTAGAAAATTCAGGGAGTTGGAGTGAAACTCGTGCTGATACCAACCATGAGCTTGTTGAGTTTTGGCATACTATATCTGTAAACTCTCGTGATAGATTAAATAGGGGTAAATTTACTCATATACAGCACCCAAGTTTGAGATATTTTGCGTTGTTTCTTGCAAGAGGATTTCTTGCTAGGGATAACAATTCTGCTTGCACTGGACCAATGGTTTATCTACTAAAATGTGCAAAAGAAAATACACCGTGTGAATATAACTTGGGAGTCATACTTGCTAGATCTTTGCATACTGCTGTGAGTAGAAATATTACTGATCAAACTCCTATTTATGCTGGTGCTATTGCTACTATGGTGTACAATTACATTAAAAACGAGAGAGGATATGGTGATAACATGGGTACTCTAGTGCAAGAGTCCAAATTACTTGATTTTGCTTTGACTACTCGCATGGATATAAGTACGTTGTATGGGGACATTATCTGTATAACTATTTGAGCACTAGTGGGCAGCGAGTGTCCATTAGGCTCCCCCGTACTGATCTTTTTGACAGGAGTACCGGAAAATGGATAGTGGAAGAGGCGCCGCCTCAGGAGGAGCCACAAGCTCCAGAGACACAGGGGTACATGCCTCAGGCGGAGCCCCTGTACCCAAGCATGCAAGGCTACCCATATAGTTACTACCCTGGAAGTGGAAGTGGATACGGCAACTACCCAGGATACTAGCTTGATCGCAAGCTTGGGGGAGTACTTCTCTTACTCTCCATTCATTGTTTTATATCACCGTTATATTGCTATGATAAGTTTCTTGAAAACAAAAACACAAAAAGATTTTATTTGTTTCTTTTACTTCTGGTTGTTTGTCTTTTGTTTCTTAGAACGAAAAATAACAAAAATATTTTCGTTTTCTTGAAACAAACGCAAAAACGGAGGTGCAGAAATTGCTGAAATCTGCTCGCTGTTTTATTTTTCATTTTTTCTCTGTAACTCCGATTGAGCTGAAATTTTAACCACTGCTGCAACACATCATAACCTACACACACGTAAAATATGAGATTTTTCTGAGGTGTCTAGGTAGGGTAAAAACAGTACTGTATGCAGTGACATTTTCTGGCAGATTTGAGTTTTTATTGTGCAGTTCAAGTTGGGAGAGGAGAACAACGATGATAAGTTGATGTGCATGAAGTGGATGAAAGGTATGACACCTTTGCCATGCTTATGTGGACTCTTTAATAACAGCAAGTGAGCACATCATAGTTTCTTCAACATCTAGAGAAATGGTAGCAAATGTTTATCTTCTCCATGTTCTAGTATGTTATATGATGATGCAAGTGAAATTTTATTTAGTGACAATACTTGGTTGTGGATTGAATAATTGTAGCTCTAAACAAAGGTCTACGCATCCCATTGTGCTTACTAAACTTGCCAACCAATAGAAAGTAAAATAATCTTTCAAATAATAAACATGAAGTTGTATGCTTGACAGGTTTAGTGGTTGGGAGTTAGCTGAAATGTGCTGACACATGTAAAGCTTTCAACATTGCACTAAAATATATTCAGTTGATATCATGTACTTTTGTTTATGGATGCTTATCATGTGCGAAATGAAAGCGGAAACTTAGCAAGTTTGATGAGTAAGAATAATTGGCTAGAGAGACGCCTGGGCCGCCAACTTAAGCCATGCATCATTCATGGTGGAAATTTACAGCGCACCATGGTGGACATTCAGTGATGCACTTCATAATAAAAAGCTATGCAAATGGTAAATAAAAGAGTGCTGAGATTGTTCATTGTCTGTTTGTCTTGTTGTTTGGACATGGGCTTGTCCATGTCCTGGGACAAGAGGTACCCCAGTTGACGCTCTTGATGACGCTTTTATTACTTGCAATGACTGAAAATTTCGAACTTGCTAGTGACCCAAGTTGAGTAGCCATGGTGTAGGTACTCGTATTCACGGGGCATGAGGTTTTCAACCATTAGTCGGTCAAGCATATGAGTCATGTCAGTAATATCAAATGGTTTGCTAAAACTAAGAGCAAGGTTGTAAGCACAATGATTTCACCAGGTAACAAAAGAAAGAATCAAAAGACCTCAAAAGTCTTGTCATGATTCAATCATTAGCGATGTAAGAACCTTTGTTTATTTCTACAGTTGAGCAAACTCATCCAAGTATTGACACTACATAATATCTCTCTTGCAACAAATATAAATGCTTTAACATTGATTAGATATACCTTTGCTAACATCTTATCATTTGTTGTTGAAGCTATGCTTTGAATGCTTGTTGATATTAAATTGTGTTACATATGCAATGCAAAGTTCTTGTCAAAGTCTTTTATCGCTTCTGCACTACGTTTGAGTTGTTCGAGGACAAACAACGAGCTAAGCTTGGGGGAGCTGATGCATCCAAAATGCATCTACTTTTCCAAGCACTTTGCCTCATAATTTGCTCCGGAATCTTCCCATATTTGAATAAAACTGCTGAATCTGACGCTGTTTTTAGCAAAGTCTCTTTTCTGGCTATTTCTGCAGGAAATAAAATCGGGGAAAATTACCACGTCAATTTTTATGGAAAAGGAGGACAATGGACAAAAGATGGACACGAGGAAGCGCTCGAGGGCCAAATGGGTGGGTCCCACGCGGCCCCTGTACCTGGCCGCGTGGGCCCAGCCCAAATGGGCCTCGGGCGCCGCCTCGCCTTCGGTCTTCGACGTA
Source organism: Poa pratensis (assembly GCA_947311845.1). Lineage (NCBI taxonomy): Eukaryota > Viridiplantae > Streptophyta > Magnoliopsida > Poales > Poaceae > Poa > Poa pratensis. Next base: position 46,419,997 of record CAMZMU010000038.1, read on the forward strand.
CCCCCTCATATATACGAAAAAGTGCTTGCCCTAGGAGGAGAGGAGCTTTCGCGAAACAGAACGCCGCCACCATCACGATCTTCGTTTCGGGGACAGATTGATCCAGGATTTCTCCTCCGGTGGAGGGATCCGGAGACCGTCTTCACCGCCATCTTCACCGCCTTCATCTCCATCGACCATGAGCTCCCTCTCCATCACCATGTGTGAGTAGTCCGCTGTAGGCATGTGAGGTGGATGGGGATTGGATGAGATTGATCATGTAATGCTACCCGTTGTTCGGGATTTTAGGGTTTTATCTTGAGGATACTTTTGTATTGTGTTGATGCACTCTTGCTATGTTTAATGCTTGCTACTAGGGCCCGAGTGGCATGATTTCAGTACTGAACTTATATTGCCCCATCATATATTTGAGTTTGGTATTTATCTGCAAAGTGTATCACCTGCTATTATGTTGAACCTGCGAACCCTAAACGTGACATATAGGGAAAACAAGGGGGAGATGTTTTAGTTTGAGGATTCTATGTGTTCATGAAGTGTTAATGCATTGTTCCGGTCTATTCGAAAGGGTAGACCTTAATTACCTGTAGTTCCAAGTTGGCCCCGGTGAAATGGGCAGGTTGGACAATAGATGTTGTGCAAATTCTCTTGGTTAGTACGCACAACTAAATATGGAACACATACCTACATATATCGGAGTTAGAGATAGGTCCCATTGTTATTTGTTTCTTATTATATGATCAATCTCATTCTTGCAACACCCCGCTATCACCTCATGCCTACGTTTTGAATCTCTGAGTTACACTTTCACTTTTCCGGTGAAAACTGGGAAACACTTGTTCACTGCTACTGTTCTGCTTGTTACTTGAATCATACTACTGCCATCACTATTACTGCTGCAAGTTATTGATATACAGGTGTGGTTGAGAGTGACGCCTCAATTGCCAAGGTCTTATTGATATTCTTGTGTTCCCATCGAGTCGAACTATAAATTTGGGTAATACTTCCCAACGAAGACTTCAGCGATCCCCTATACTTGTGGGTATCAGTGCGGTACAGCGGAGGGCGGGCTGGTCTGGCCGGTCGCGGGAGGTGGATATGGCCATGAAGCTCGGGACGAAAGTCTTGCCGGCTTTTGCCGGCCGATGACGGCGGCGCCCGCGGGCGTCTCTATCCTCCTTGGAGGCGTCATCGTCGAGCTTCCTCGACCTTCCCAATCTCGGATCAAGATCTTTGGGTGAAAGCCTACACCCTATGGGCGGGGCGACGGCGTCGTTCTCACGTCGCGGGCCCTCTTGGGGGCGTCGTCTTGAAGATCTCGGTCCCATCCGCTCTCCATTGGTGGGCTGGTCGCACATGACATCGCGATTGGCAGGTGGCCGGTCGGCGGTGAGGTGTGTCTTGGCGTTGCGAGTTGTGTGGCAACGATGACGGTGTTGAGCGGAGCCGAGTCGCGGCATGTCCTTCGTCACCGACAATCCGTGTTGCGTCCCGCCGTGAAGCTGTGAAGTCGGAGCTGCGTGTCGCGGGGCGGCAGGCTGGCAACGATGACCCTTTTTCTACGGTGGCCTCGTGGATTCCGTCGATGCAAGGTGTGCTTCTTTCTCCAGTGAAGCTCTCCGTCGGAGTTGGAGCTGCCTCCTCCTCGACGCTTTGGGTTGACTGTTTGGCATAGGCCGACATGGTGTACGGCGTCGGCTGCGGCGAGGGCTTCGTCGGTGGTCGTCGAAGGTGAAGTCGGAATCGCTTGCTCGGGGAGGAGTGACGACGATGACGCTCGGTGATGACCTCGGTGGTGTTTCTCTCCTCGGCGGCGTGTGTGTCTCGTGTGGGCCGGGTCTGCCCAGTGTGGTGTTCCATGACTACATTGGTGCACTTGTAACGGTTTTCGGCCGGTTCCCCGTTAATGAACCGGTCAACTCCCCTCCTACTTTTTTAATAAAATGAGGCAATGTTGCCCGTTTTGTTCAAAAGAAAATCTCAACTCATTTTGACTAGAGTTTTGGAAGATACTCGTAGTTCTAGTTGGGCATGTGGCCGGTTTCCTTTGACACACGTGCACCGTACTACTACTGGGGATCATGCCAACGTACACAAGCATATGATTATACCTAGTTGCAACCGATTACCTGGTTTTTTACGCAACAAACTCATAGAATATGACTGATGAACCCCGTCAGGTTCCTGGCCTCATTCACTCCAGGCTGCCAGGACAGGCGGAGAGTCACCCACCGGCCGGCGGCATCCCCTGCCGTTCCGGCCGGGAAGCTTCCATGCGTACGGCGCCAGTGCTCGGAGGGAAGCTGCACGCGGGCGCTGTGGCATGTGCGCTTGCGTAAATTAACCATACCTCCTGACTTATGTGCGAGAACGTACGTACTCCTACGTAGCAGATATGCATGTGTATTTTGAATCTCTCATTGTTATTCTCTTCTACGGGTCGATGCTCGCACTAGATCGAGAAAACCACTACTAGCTAGTTGTAAGACATTTTAATTTTTTTCTTATTTCAAGTATATCTAGACTTATTTTACACATATATTCGCTCATTTCAGTATGCGTGCAGTCAAAAGTGAAATGATAAGTCCAATGGCTTACATCAGTGAACAACAGAGTAGAGTGGTAATTTGAAAGGCGAAGCAAACTAGAGGCACCAACAAACCCTTGCGTTTTTTCTATTCTTGGGTGCAGCGGCGGACCCAGGATCCCTGCTGCCCGGGCACGTGCCCGGGCTTCCGGCCGGCCGACACAGCTAATTTTGATGAAAATTTGACCAGAAATCAGCATGCTAAGCTTTTGATTAAGAGTGTGCCCAGGCTTGAAAAATTCTTGGGTCCGCCACTGCTTGGGTGGCGTTGCTTTGTCCCGTTTTCGGCTACACGGTGCCTAGCACTAGGGTCGGCATGGATGTTGGCTCCGGTTTTCGTCTCCGCTTGTCATGTTGAGGTGTAGGGGTGTCGGGCTTAGCCGCTTGGACGATTAGGTCAGCGGCTTGTGTGGTGTTTGACCTTATTGGGACTGGCGTGAGACGTTGTAGTGTTGTACCGGTTTTCAACCAGTTTTTCTTGTAAGCTGATCAATTTATCTCTTATATACTAATAATGGAACGGGCAAGCGTCTTACCGGTTTGACCTTGCTGAGGATTGAACAATCTACTTATCCGGCAACATGGCATCGATTTGGTATCGGACGGAAGCTTATGAGATTGTAGGGCATTATCTATTATATACTAAAAGCAATATACGGGTGTTTAAATAGAGATATCACGTTAATCCACATCATCTAAATTAATTTTAACAGTTAGATCTGAAATCAGTGGTTATGATTTAAAGAAACATTATAATTTCGTAACCAAACACGGTACAAAAAAGTACAACGTTGGCACGTCCAAATAAACGACTAGGCCAAAGGTCACGTACGGTACACAAATTTTTCAACAAAGAGAAGAAATCATAATCCGTCACATATTGCTACGCGCGCGTAACATGCATGTAGAAAGAAAAATCAATGATTTGTAAGGTATTTGTAAGGTTACATAGTTTTTTTTTTTGCATGCCCCACGTCCATAGTTCACCTGTTCATAGTTTTTTCAATTTTGAATTGGACGCGAACCTGAACTGAAGCACACACAAGCCATACCTAACAAGCTAGAAAAGCTAGCTGATTTGTTGATTGATTGATTATATTAGGAGCACATACACGTGACAATATGAGATTAGACGGCCACACATGCGTGACAGGCACCCCGGTTAGACCCAGCTCCCGCGAGCCCTGCAGAGCGCGCCGGCGCCGCCGGCTCGATCTCCCAGCTCCGACCTCCCCGGCCGCCGGCGAGACAAGATCCAGAAGCCCCTCGCTCTCCTCTCTCCTCTCATCCAGCTGCCAGGCACAGCCTAGCTCGCGACTCGTTTTGTCTCCAAGCTCGGTCGCCGGAAGCTCCTCCGTCGCCTCCGTCCCCGTGCGGCTCGTCAGGGCCGCACCGGGGCGTCCCCCGTCGCCGCGTCGCGCCCCCAGCTCCTCCGGCCTCCTGCCGCCGTCGTCGTTGGCTCAGGCCGCGGCGGCGGCGGCGGCGGGGCCCGTCTCCAAAGGTGGCGTGGCGGCGAGCTCTTGAGCGGAGGAGCTCCCTTTCTCGGCTGGGTAAGCAGGGGCGGCGGCCCCTGGCTCCATCTCGGCGGCCTTGGCCGTGGTGGTCGTCGGCGGACGGCTCTTCGCGGCGTCTTGGCCGTGTGGGCGGCTTGGCTTTCGCGGATAAGCCGGAGCGGCGGCTCCGGGGATGCCGGGCTTCGGCGTGGTGGCGGATCCGGGGTTCTCTTGCCCGGTTCTGGTGGGGACGGGCCCCTGCCTGGCCGTGAGGGCGGCAGGCCGGGATCGTTGGCGGCGCGGCGTTGCGGGCATCGGTGCCCGGTCGAGCGCGGCACTGGCCGCGACGGCAGCGTGGCTGCCGGCTGTGGCGGTGCGGAAGCCGGGGCGGCGGCCCCGGGTCATGGTTTCGGCGTGGTTGGTGCGGCGAGGGGCGTCGTTGCCGCCAGGGTCGGCGTGGGGAGAAAGTCGGGGCGGCGGCCCCGGATCGATGGCGCCACGCGAGGACGAGGCTTTGGCGCATCGGTGCGGTCGGGGTTGCCCCGGCCGTGTGGCCGGCATGAGGTGGCCGTGCTGCACCTCCGGCTGTGAGCTCGTTCTCCAGCCGGTCGAGAGGATGTCGGGGCGGCGGCCCCGGGCGAGTGGCGTCATGCTTCCTGCCGTGGCTTGAGGTGCAACGGTGGCTGCGGCATGCGGGTGTCGGTGGTCTGGCCGGTCTCCGTCGAGCGGATGCGGGTTGTGACACATCGCCGGGCGAAAGCCCTGCCCCGGTTGTCGGTCGGGGCCGACGACGGCGACGCCCTCGGGCGCCGCTTCCTTCTTGAAGGCGTCATCAAGGTGGTGCTCTCGCTTCCCCATGCCGGGTTCTCCGGGGGAAACCCTTGACCCCTCACGGGATCGGGCGAGGGCGGCGCTCCTGCGTCGCTTGCCTCTTGGGGCCTCGCCTTGGATGTTCCACCAGTCAGGGGGACCAGTGGATTCAGATGGTGGTTGGCGGCGGCGAGCCTTCGTCTTCGGCTAGGGGCAGCGCGGCAATCGGACCGGTGTGGATGTCGGAGCGGCGGCTCCGGATTTCGTCTTGCGTTGAGATCGTCTCCGCTGTGTTGGGTGTCGGCTATGGTCGCTAGGGCGACATGTTCGTCGACTTGTTTTGGGGCATGGCCTTGGGGCCGGTGTGGATGTGGGAGCGGCGGCTCCGGACTCTCACCTCCACCGCGTTGCGTTGGGGGGTTTTTGGTGTCGGCCTTGGTTGTGTGGGCAACTTGGTCGTCGACCCGTGTGGGCCGCGTCCTCGGGGCCGGTGTGGATCGAGTTGTAACTTTTTTTTTCTTTTTAGGCCTTGTCCTTTATGTTTGCTTCTACTTTATCAATATAAAAGGCAAAGGTTTTGCCTGGTTTCAAAAAAAAAAGACTGTACAATTGTGGAAGAATTTTTTTCATCAATCACTACTATCCTCATTATTTTTTAACCAGATAGATAGGTTCATGGTTACAAACTTGTAGTGTTGCCGTCGCCAGTCTAAGGAGTATTACTTATAGGGGGTACATTACATAGGTACATGTTACGTCGGGGATATTTTTTTTTTTTTGCGGGGGTTACGTCGGGGATATTAGACCTTCAGTTTAAGTTAGTTCATGTTCTCCGGCGTCGTCCCTGCTATGGGCGCTGTTAGCAACTCCCAACAGATGTACTGAACACAAAATAGACAGCTAGCTCGGCATTATTTCGTTCAGGCCCGCAGGAAATTAGGTGGAGGATCCATACATATACGTGGGAATCTGATTTTTTTGACCTCTCATCTAAAATGTAAGTCCATTGATGTTTTATATTGATTCTCCGTGTGTCGATGTTTACTTCTGCATACTCTCACCACCTGTGTACTACGCTGCCCGTTGTGGCCGAAATCGTTGCCAATATCCGCTGGGTATATCCGAGCAGCATCAAGCTCATGCCATAGGGAGATATGCATCCCGTGCAAGTGAGGGCAAGTGTATTGGAAACATGCGTACACATATACATCAGCCAATTTGAATCGATCGGGTACGTGCTAATCGTGGCTTCCTGAATATACCACTATTGATTGAACTCCTCTGAATTAATTAGGAGAGTAAATTTTTTGTTCTCCAAAAAAGAGAGCGTAAGATTTTATTGTCAAGTGTAAGTTGTTTCATGCTATGTTTTTGTGCTACATCCCTAACATTCTATATCCACATAAGAATTACTCTCATTAGATAGAACCTCCATGAAAATGATGTTGCAGTTCTACGTGAAGTCAATGTTTAGCTATTTAGATTGTAGATATATATATTTAGAAGTAGATCGGGATTTTTTTTATAAATAATTTAGCTGTACAAGTTTTTTTTTGAAATAACCTTCTCTAGGCACCCCAATATAAAAATGATAATAGGGCTACAATAAATTAGGTTGTTAAATGATTTTTGTTTGCATAACCAATATCTATTATTAAGTCAAAATTTCAGACAACTTGATAGAGTGCATGCGTAAAAAACATAACAATTTTTAAAACTAACGGAGTTGTATGTCTTACAAAAAAATCAATATTAAATTTGTATTTGACGGTAATGATTTAATTATACAAGATTTTAAAAGGCTTTAACGGTTAAGATTAAAATATATAGGGTTTTAGAAGGCACCACGTTCACACGGGTAGATCTATAGCTCATATGACACGACACGTTAGTCCAGTGTCTCAGAAAATAAAGTCCCTCTCGCTCACGAATTCCTTTTATCACGACACAATCCTAACGTCTGAAGCGCGCGCTTACTCATCTTACAGGTATAGAGTAATTGTGCTTGATCATAGAGTAGTAACCTAATGTCATACTTGGTGTCAACAAAAAATACCAAGTTTTAGAGGTGACTTTATTAGGATCTGCCTTTAGACTGAAATGAGATATCAATGCATTCAATTGGTATCTAACATTGGGTTGATGTGGAAATACCAACACATACACATACATAATGGGTTAAAATGAGAAGAATCCACTAACCGACAAAAAATATCACAATAAAACAGAAATATAACTTTCCTTTGATATAAATTTTAGATAATAAGTATATTTGCTGGTGACATCATGAGTTCATGTATAGTTTCCATAATGTAATCAAATAAACTTTTTGTGCAGGCATGCTTTTTAAAGATTATAGTGTTTGTGCCATTGCAATCAAGCTTTTTATTTTTCTATGTTCTCTCTTTAAACCAGAAACTTATCTAACATATTGGGTAGTGTGGCAATGCTACGAGGATTGATGATAACCGGTTGGGGATAATTTGGTGGTATAATGCTATTATGAAGGCTAATTTTAAGAGGACATACGATAATGTGATTATTGATTAAGAGGTTAAAATTGTGTCAGCCAAGTCTGTGCTCATTTTTACATGATACAATAATTACTTGTAGAACACCGTTATTGAAGCGCGGGGATAGCATGAAGAAATTAATTAATATATCACTTCTTAATATTAAGGACATAATATGTGACATGCTATCTTTGAAAGTTCCAATAACCCACAAATTAGAGTGATTCAAAATAGCCCCCACAAAAAATGATTCAAAATAGAGTTATATATTTTAAATTCGATGTTTTTTGAAATTTTGAAAGCATCAACTTTTTTGTACATATTCAGCATGCTAAAGACTAATGCCCTCGCATTGCGAGGGCCACCTTGCTAGTTTGGTCTATGAAGTAGGATCGACAATAATGGACGCGGATTTTCAGCTGAATTGAGTGGCTGTAGTTATATGCAACAATTTATATTCAGGTGCATTAAATGCTCTGCATGCATGCATGTTCATTTGTCTAGTAGATTTAGGATTAACTAAGAAAATGATGATTCTGAAGCCTAATTTGTAAACTAATTATCAAGTTTTGCGGTGCAAAAAAAGGCCTAAAATATTACACAGTTTGAAAATTATGTTTTGTTCATGTCCGCCCTGCAGAAATGGCCAAGCAAATCATCAGTTTCTAAGAGGTTTGGCTTAATTAATTAGTGATGGACTTAATACGGAGTATTATGGATTCATTGAAGAGGGTGACATGCACCTTTTTACAGAGAGCAAGCGTGACCGGGCTCACTTTGGAGTTTTCGCGAGAATAATTGCATTCCCTACGCTTATTGTAACAGCACGCAAATTTCGTGTGCCTGTGCATCAATCGGGCAGTAGGGGGAGATCAGAGACCACTGAATTGAACAACCTCGATCATGGGTGATGATGTACGGCAGGATCACTAGCCGTTGTATCAGTAGTCAGTCCTCACAAGCAGCACCCATGAAATATCTGATCCGACGATATCGGCCACAGCCGGGCCATTGCCGTGTCTGCCCAGAGGCCCCAGAGATGGACGATCGAGACGGCGTGATTGCAGCGCGCACGTGCTCAAACCATGCATCAGTGGGCGATCACTCACGGCAGTCCGTGACCCACGACGGCGGCGGCTTTGGTTCGATCGGTGAAAGGGAATGGAATTCCCTAGCTTCCTCGGTGAATTTCCTCCTGCTCCCGTGCACGAGTGCTGGGTAGTATTCTACTGTACATGCATGTGTGGTGATATATACTGTACTGTACAAGGTCCTGCATTGCTCTCGTTTTCGTTCGGTGCGGTCGCTGCTGGTTGAGCACTCGAATCCAAATTATTTTCTGACGCGGACGTGTGGATGGGACGAACGGCCCGCTCGCTCTCGCTCTCGCTCTCGCGCTGCAGTAGCCTGCCGTCCGGCCGGTGATAGCTCGATCCTGCCTGCCTTTTCGCTCTCTGTCTCACTTAACCAAACCGGCGGGCATGCATGCATCGCCATTTCTTTCGGGCAGTGGCTTTCCAGGGTTTAATTACCCTTCGCAAATAATGGATCAATGCGCACACATCCAGGCCATGCATGCTAGGAGTACTACGCAAACGCAACACTCCATGACAGAAATGCACTTCAAAGCTGGTGTTGATTGAGAACTTGCCCGTGGCAAGATGGTTAGAGGGTGGTTGTATCCCCAGCCCACCAGAGTTCAAACAACAGGTTTGACGACGGTGTTTCTCATTTAGGCGGAATATTCTTCAGTGGGAGGCGACGTTCCCGAGGCGCCCGTGGTGACTTCGTCAATCTCAAGACCCAACCGCCGACTCAGTCTCTCGGAAGTGCTCATACGGGTAGGGTGTGCGTGTGTGCATTCATGGGGTGAGTGTATGTGAGCGTCTGCGTTGTACTACTGTGTTTCGCAAAAAAAAAAAAAAAAAAAAAAAAAAAAAAACTGGTGTTGATTTCACGGCGGCCTACGGGGAGGTACACGTCAGCATGAAATGGACGTCGTCGCGCGAGGTTCAGACGTCCAGTCAAAGTCTCAAAGACTAGCAATCACACTCATCAGTGGATTAAATGTGCATGCAGTGGATGAACCTTCCACGTCCTGAAACAAGTCCGGCGTCTATGTACACACGTACTTCCTCCGTTCCAAATTAATCGACTTGCTTTTATTCAAATATGGATGTATCTATACTTGTTAGGTGTCTAGATACATCCGTGTGTAACCAAGTGTGTGTCAATTAAATCCGAACGGAGGGAGTACGTACGTACGGATAGTGGTTGTTGAGCGTAGCCGAGTCTTTGACCGAGAGATCGGGAGTCGTTCGTCCGTGGAAGGCGACGCTACGTACGTACGATTAATGCAGTGTATATATGACCACGCAATTACATTTCTCCCTCAAAAAAATCGTTTGGTCAACTTGCCTGATATAGTAGTTTTCTTTTCCTCCTCTCTTCCTAGCGTCGCATCCTAGTACACCATCTAGAGTACGTACACCTATCGATCCTGGGTTCCAAAAAAAAAAAAAAAAGGACCTATCGATCTTTGTCGGTGATGAATCCCTTCGTAAGATTGACAACAACTGCTTCGCATCAACCGCAAAAAAAAAAAAAAAAAAAAAAAAAAAAAAAAAAAAACTGCTTCGCATCCATGAGGCTGCAGCCCTAGGCCTAGGGGAGAGACCACCGAATTGAACATATTATGTACAGCTAGCAGGGCCCATGATCGAATTGGCAGGATATATATTATACACCGGGCATATGTGCGGCGATGGATTAATCTGTTCTACTATCAGGAAAGAATACACACTTTTCAAGCATTTTTCCTCTTATCTAGTTTAGGAATTAACAAGCATGCATGCATGAACCACATCGTCTAGTATTCTCACTTTCTTTGAAGACTGAGCCTTGAAGGAAACAAAGAAAGGTATTGTTGAGAAAGAAGAGGCCACCTTACTTCACTGCATCCTTGCTGCAAGATTGCAAAAGGTTATCAAATTGATAGTGGATGAAGACCAATCAGCTTTCATTAAAACAAGATGCATCGCGGATGATTTCCTCTATGCGATTATCCCCACTTTTGTTCATTGTCGTGGTGAATGTGCTGCGGTAGCAGGTAACAAAACAGATCGCAGTGCGCGGCCTTTTGTGCCACCGAATCCTGTTAGATAAACCTTGTCCAATTATTCGGTATGCAGACGACACTCTAATACTGATCGAGGGGAGGGGGGGGGGGGGGGTGCGGATCAATCAAGGCTTTCGAATGAAATCTTGGATGCTTTGGCCAATGCTACGGGTTAACCATTAAGTTTTGTAAGTCACCTTTTGTCCCCATTAATCTTACAACATCTGAAGCATACGGAATTGCCGAGATTTAGGAATGTCCATTAAGACCTTTTCCTTAGAACTACCTTGGATCGGCGCTATTAGATAAAAAAATTGCGGCTTTCTCTTACAAAGTTGATAAAGCACACAATTCGGCTAGCCCCTGCGAATCAAGCGTGTCTAAAAGCTTGGGGAGGGGGGGGGGGGGGGGGGGGGGGGCAGTGGCCCCCTGGCTTATAGTAAGCTTTGGCCTATGCCCCACCCAGTGCTCCACAAGACCACAACTCTACAAAGTGCAGCAAATTAAAGTATGCTTGAGTTGGCAGGTACATGCTGCTTAGAAAATTTGCATCAATATAGAAAAAGGACAGATAGTCACTGTGACATATTTCTATCGTTGGTGGGTGAATTGAGAACAGCTCGAACTCTCGGCCTAATAATGAAAAATGTAATGAAATGATGCTCGATTACCTAAAGTTCACTGGTCGACACATGGCAAAAACATCTACTGCCTATATTGAACAAAATAGGAGAAAAAGGGCCGGAAATCCATTTCGGGTAGTAGGAGCATCTACTCCCACTAAATACATTTTTGAAATGTCAAAAAAATTCGAAAACAATTTCGGGTGTACCTACAAACAATTCGAAAAGGTCCGCACCGTGGCTGCTGCCGCCGTGCGCGGCCTTACGACCGACGTCGCGCTGGTCGCCGGGATGCTGCTCGCGGACAAGGCTCGGATGAATGTGGTCTTCGGAAGCTGCGTGTCGTCTGTACTGGTGGGCTTTGTCATGGGCACCCTTAGCGAGGCGGTCGGCGGAGGCCAAATGAGTCTGAAGCAGCGCCTTCTTCATGGCGGTTAGTAGGAGAATCTACTCCCACTGTTTGAAAAATACATTTTCGAAATGTCAAAAAAATTGAAGACGATTCCGTGTGCACCTAAAAATATTTATACTGGCACATAAGATTAAAAAAACATTTCTTTCTGGCTGTGTTAAAAAGGCAAGAAAAATTCTTTTAAAAACTTATTTTGTAGCACCAAAATCATGTCTTTTCATCGCGAAACTTTATGCGTGGACATAAATGTCAAGATGGACATCCGAATTTTTTTGTTGAATATTTTTGACATTTAAAAATGTTTTTAACTTTTTTTCTTAATGTGTGCAGATGCTCCTACTGCCCGAAATGCCGCCTCCAAAAAGGGCCCATGCCTTAAACTCTTTTTTGTTTTAAAATAGGGTCTATATTATCATTGACTAAATAACAAATTTACCATCACTAAATTTACTCATAGTCGACTCAACAAGTTTATTTGAGAAACCTTTCATAACCAAAACATTTTGTAACAAAGGACCAATTAATCTTGTCGTATTCTTTCTTGAAATCTACCTTAAAATTACACATTGTGTACCTTTTTTGCTCTAATGTAATGTGAAGTCTCATGAATTAGAACATTAACATTGTCTAGGATATTCCTACCTTTTATAACCTTTTGTAACATAGAAATAGTAGTTTTATCAGCTACTGCTTTCTCAACTCTATTATTAATTACTTTCATAACAATCTACCCCTTCTGTTTCATAATATAAGATGTTTTAGCACTTTTCAGCATTCACATATGCACATATGTATCATACTTTAATTTATATATACACTCACTTTGGTGTGAATCTAGATAATAAGTGGAATACCTAGAACATTTTACACTGTGGAATAACGGATGGAGTAGAAGTTAGGAAGCAGGAGCGGAAATCAACCAGCAGATGTCGCCATTTCTGGCGGTTGCTTTCTCCCGACCGGGCATTCATGCACGGTTGTTCCTTCATGGCCCTCAGAAATTTAATAGTGTGGTGAATGATGTCCACGATGTCGATGTTTACAATAGACAGGCAGACACCATACGGTATCGGATATTCAGACACGTGATGTTTTCTTCAGCCCCGGTCGATTCTGAGCTGCCAGTTACTCCCTCCGTTCTAAAATTAGATGATTTCTATTTGTCCAAATGTGGATGTATCTATATTTGTAACAAGTCGATATACATTAAAATATTCACAAATGAAAGTCATCTAATTTGAAACGGAGGTGAACACTGGTATTAGTGTCATGGCCGCTTGTGGGGCCGGATTGTACGTGACGTGCGCGTGTTATGTCAGTGATCAATGAACAAAACGTGCAGTGGATAAACCTTCCACGTCGTGCAACAAGTCTGGGGCATACATACTGCAACAAAGGCCAACCAGACGCTACGGTGGTTCAGCTGCTAAGTCATGACTTTGGAGAGACCGACGACGCGACGTGCAGCGCCCGTGGATCAGTACGATCGCGACATACTTAGAAGTTATACAAGTGGAGATATGGCAACGATACTCTTTTTGTTTTTGAGTGGAGGCAAACGATACTCCAGCACAAGATGATATGCGAGGACCGTATGTGCCACCGGCCCACTGGACCTCACTAGCTCAGGACAGAGATAGTGTGACTCCACGAATGTAGCCCATGAACGCTCTGCACTCTTTTCCATAATTTGTTGCACAAATGCAGCCCAAACTCCTCTGCACCGACGATTGCCTGCTTCTTGCACGCAACTTCAGTCTTCCCGTAGCACTCTCCACAACGCAGCGCGCAGGCGGCCTGCTCAAATAGTGGGCAGCTATGCTGTTCTGCAGCAGTTGCAACACACAACCCCTGAAAAAAGGCAGTTGCACAGTCCAGATCAAATGACATCGCAGCAAATCTTTGCCCAGGTTGCAACAAATTACTTCCTAGACTGCTGAAAATCTGTACACTTACGCAACAATTGAGGCCAACCAGACCAATACATACTGCAACAAATCATCGGTTTTGCGTGGAAGGAAATGCTACCTGTTTCTTTTTTCTAGCCTGATTGTTTTCATGGACGCAGCTAACAAATTCAGTATTCCGATCCTACAATTGACACACAGTCTTGCTGGCCAACAGGAAACTGATCAACATCATCTGCTTTCTTTTTGTGCCAGCCAGCCAGATAACTAGTGTTTTTGGAATTGCAGATCACCCTCCTGTGCTCTTGCTCACGTGCAAAACGATTTCCCAGGATAGACAAAGACAAAAAGGAACACACAAGTGCCTACATGAGCCAACACCCAACAGCTACCAGTTCATATCAGACCTTCAGTTCTCACTGCGCTGCTGGTTGAAGGCCTTGCACCAGCACCACCACTCGTACAGGGGCCACATGGCTTCCTCCGACTCCAAGTCCTTGGCCTCCGCCACGAAATCGAACCTCACCTAAAAGGATCGTTCCCCTAACCCTAACCCTCCAGCGACCCCCGTGCGGCGGCGCCGTTGCTGCGCCGGGGCAACCCAGCCGCCGGCGCTCGGGCCGCTCCTTTCTCCCTCCGTTCCCTCCGCCGCTGCCGAAGGCGCCGCGGGGCTTGGCCCGTGCGATGGGCGGCGGCGGGGCGCCTGCTGGTCACGGCCGGGAGTGGCGGCGGCGGCGCTCGTGGCCACAACTCCAGCCGTGGTGATGTGGGTCGATGGCAGCCTGAGGCGCGCAGCGGCGGCGGGGAGAGCTCGGCTGGCTAGGAGGGCTCCGAGTTTACTCTGCTTCGCGTCAAGGATGGGCTGCTGTCTATCTAGACCACTCGGACACCGGGGCGGCGGCCTCGGGCATGGCGGGCGGCGGCGTGGGGGCCGGCCGATCTACCCAATAAAGGTGGCGGTCCTTGGATCACTTTTCCCCAAAGACGAAGATCTACTTGATGCATGTCTTCATTGATCTGACCGGAGTGTCGAGTTCCGGAAGACTCTGCCGGCGAACTCCATTGGGAACTCTGGCCTGGAGATTGCCGGATCGGGTGGGATTCGGTCGCGCGCAGACATGTTTTTTTCTGGCCGTTTGGTTTCAGAGGAAGCGTCGCGAAGCTCTGCAGTCTGTTGCCATCGTGAACATGTTCTGTTCCATGATGAAGTCAGTATGCGGAGAATGACATGGAAGCCGAAATTTGATGACTAGTAATGGTGGTTCGAGTCCTGGTGGCGATGAGAGATTGGCTTGGTGTTTCTTGACTTGGAGCAGAGGCAACGACAAGTGGGGGCGACAGAACAGGAGAAGTTCAGAATCTAAACTTTCAGGATGAAAGCCCAAAGTCTGGCCTTAATTGGTTGTGCTTAGCAATGTACTTGTTGAAGACATTGTTTTTGAGAGTGCGGACTTTCTTCAGGGTGTAAACCGATGATCTATCAGGGCGACCACGGCGCTTGAGCACTGTTCCCTTCTTGAAGGCCTCGCTTTTGGAGAAGCTGGACTTCTGGTTCTGTTTTAGTGGTGTTAGGTCTGCTGCTACAAGGATAGATCGCTGTCGCGGGATTTTTCTTTTTTGTAATTCTTCTTTTTATTCTGGGTTGTGTGCATCCGTGTGACCGCTAGGGCAATGCGTTGTTACAGAGGCTGGGTGTAATTGTATCTTCGCGATATTAATATATGCTCTTTATCTAAAAAAATGTCTGGCCGGCCTTTGATCTGTTCAACAAAATGGCTGAAAAGATGACTGGGATGCTTGCTGCCTGTGTCTAAATCTGAAGAAGGGTGGAAGCCAGGAAGGGAGGTATCAGGTCGATGTCAGCTAAGATTTCTCTCGAGAACATATAGGTTGAGCTTAGAGACACGAGTGTTTGTGTTGCAATAAAACTACACAGCTTTTCTACCTACTTCCACTCCCTTTTACTCTGACTTAAAGAGATCGTCCTGATCACCACCATCCGGGTTCCCACGAGCAGATCGTGTAGACCAAGAAGTCGCTCTGTTTTGTTACAGAACGGCTAAAACGAAACGGCTAAGCCCTAGCTACTGCCTAACTAAAACTCTGACAAAACTGAAGAAATGCAAAGTGCATACACTAACTGAACTGACTGAATGTACAGTGTTTATGCCAACGACGGGGAACGACCGAGTTTTTTTTTTTCAGAAAACAATACCAGGAACGACCAAGTAATGGTGGCCATCGGGTGGTCGCCCGGCACAGCTCGCGCAGGAACAGTACTGGACACGCCCCGGCACGGTATGGCCCAAAAAGGCCCGATCACTTTTCCTGCCATGCCGGACCAGCCCACATGCCTATTTTCGGTCAAAAGTCTGAACCAGCAAATTTCGGCAATCCCTATTAATCGACCAGGTCGATGATAAGGAGCCGTCGCACACCCCCCACCCCCCCCCCCCCCCCCCCGCGCGTGTATGGGCCTGGCCCGCTAGTGCTAGGGAGGCGACGGTGGCTGACGGCGCGGCCAGGGGAGGCGAGGGAGACAGCGGCGACACTCACCGACGACGGGGGCGGCGAGGCCGCGGGTGGCGGCAGGCGGCATGGCCGCCGGTACGTGGCGACCGGGGGGGGGGGGGGGGGGGGCGACGGAGGTGAGAAAAAGATGGGTGTGCGATGCGCGAGTATCGTCGCACGGGTCGATGAACAGGCGATCCCGCAAATTTCCTGTCTGACACGACGGGCATGCCCGTTTGGCCTGTTTTGCCATGTTTCGACTTTTTGTTTTGGCAAATATTCAAATTATCAATGAACATTAATTGAACATGACGAACTCGTTGGTTTATTATTCGTAGAGCTGCTAATATGTGGGAGGCCGGGACATTGTTGGGAATAATGACTGCATAGCACAACATGATTGTGAAGGATTAGCGCGATGATGTATGTAATGTTGATTTTGAAAAGACCGGAGAACCCGTCCACAATATATCTACCAGTAGGTTATAGCATCAACTTCGAACTTCTACTATGACTACCCGTCCACAATCTACATGCGGACGTGGAGGTTGAACAACTTCTCGAGAACCATCGGGAACTTCAAGATTGAGAAGTGCATCAAGAACTTCTCTTATGATATTGTGATTTTCTCATATGATTTACTCGGAAAATGTATGTGCTAAAAAGATGTGCAGAAAGCATTTGGAACTTCAACTTCTCATATGATTTACTCGCAAAAAAAATCATATGTATGTACTGAGATCCCTAGTCAAACATTTTGTTCGTGTAACACGAGGAGGCAGTACGCCCGTCCTGTTCAATTAATGTTCATTGACAATTTGGACCCGAGTGCTCAGCTAACCAGCAGTGGCCCCACGTACGCATGCATGAAGGTCACGCTGATTGTCCTTGTTTCAAGAAAAAAAATGCACTCCGCAAACAATCCCGCAACCTAAACCTTGTTGATGCTATGATTCCACACTACTCCGATCTGTTGGACATCACTTTTCTGCGGCCCAAGAACGGCCTGCTCGCGTGCCACTCTCGAAACAGCATCTGCTACGTGCTGCGCGCAAATGGAACCCTAGCGCATGCGTCGCTAGCCCGTTGGACACTACTTTTTTTTTTGAGTTCTATTGGACACTACTTATCTGTTTGAGGAGCGAAGATGGCCGGCTGGCCACACTGAACAACTGCAGCACACCGACGGGCCACGGCCTGCTTGCAGATCCATATCGCCCTTGTGCTCTACACGCTCACGGCCGGCTGGCCACACATAGACACTTATGTAACAATTGTTACATAAGTTTTCCACAATGATCACCAGACAGGATATACTAGAGTGCTTATTAGTGAAAACACTATGAGACTGACTAGCTTAGCATTTTTCCTCGGAGTAGTGGTTAATCATAGAGGGGCATCTCAGAGCAGAGTTAAGCAGGTACATCCAACCGATTTGGGAAACCAACAACAACGGGCTAGATCATCAGGACCCAAGCTAATGAAATCTCCAGTCAAACGTAGCGCACATGGGCGCCCCGATTATGGCGGGAAAAGATAGAAAAAACCAAGCACGTACCGACAACATGAAGATGATTAACTAATTGGCTATCATCGCGTCGGTGGTCCCATACTCGTTTGTCCTTGGATGTGTACAATGGATAACTGCGGGTCGCAATTACGATTAATTAATTTGTCGCAGAATTGATGGACCTATTTAATTATGTGCTTGTCTGGAATGATTGAGATTAAGCCTGCAAAGTTATGGCAGGGGGACAGCCCTCCTATATACAGTATGCTACTGTAGTACCTTTAGTTTGCACCACTTTCACCAAAAAAATCATTTCCCCGGCAAAAGAAAAATATATTGATATATTGTTAAGTCTGAATCTAGTTTTCAGTTTAGGGAACTTGCAAAAAAAAATTAGAAAAATGCAGCTACACTCCGCGCTAAACTAAAGTGGCACCTTTTGAAATCGATTGACACGCAGGAAATTACCATCGACTAGATGTAGAAGAACCCCCTTTTTTATGCCGCCACTAGGATCCATTGGATCTAAACATACCATTGGTGCAAGCGCAAAATGGATGAAAAGATCTTGATTGGAACCGCTATCACTGCTAATCGAGAAATGCATATTCATAAGTCGGCTAAGCTATCTTTTTCTCCTCCAAATGAATGACAGTGATGCGATTACTCGAAAAAAAAACTATAGTCACTGCATTATCTCAAACTCTCAAAGATAAAATCTTGCCTTAGAGAATTCAACATCTCCGGTTGAAGTTTAAGTAGGAACCCTGACAATCAGATCAACATTACCACATTGGACATTTTAGTGTACATTGGAGATGTGAGATCTGCATGCATGCATCATTAGGCTAGCACACGCGGTAGAGATCTGCGGACGCTGAAAAGAGAGCTTTCCTTGATGAAGCAATTGCTGCTGCTCCCACGGATGATTCCAAATGGCTGATTATTGGAGATTTCAATCTCATTTACCAGGCCGCGGACAAGAACAACGCCAACCTAAACCTTCGTCTCATGGGCCAATTTAGGAACGCTCTCAACACTTGCAATCTCAAGGAGATCAAGCTTCTGAACCGGAAATTTACATGGAGCAATGAGAGAGCCGACCCAACCCTTGTTAGGCTCGACCGGGCTTTCTGCAACGCTGGCTGGGACCTGGCCTTTGACTCCCATAATCTGCAAGCTCTTTCATCCGCGCTCTCGGATCACTTCCCTCCGCTGCTCTCTAACCATAGTGGGCCTCGCAAACCACCTTTCTTCCGCTTAGAGAATTTTTGGACAAAGATGCCGGGTTTTCTGGACGTTGTGAACACTGCTTGGGGCCAGCCTACCACGCACACTCAGCCTGTTCACATCCTAAACCACAAGCTCAAGACGACTGCGAGGAAGCTTCGCACCTGGAGCCGGAGTCTGTTCTCCAACTACAAGCAGCAGCTCAACACAGCCCTGGACGTCATCTTTCAGCTCGACACCGCTCAAGAAGAGAGAACGCTATCTCCCACTGAGGTTGCCCTCAGGGCTGCGCTAAAACGCCGGGTGATGGGCTTATCCGTTCTGGAGAGAGCCCGCAAACGTCAGGCATCCAGGATCAACTACATCCGCGAGGGAGACGCCAACACCAAATTCTTCCACCTCCGGGTGAACTCTCGCCGTCGAAAGAATGTCATTCAGAGGCTTAGGCGCAATGGGGGATGGGTGACGCATCATGCGGAAAAGGAGCAGCACATCCACGAGCACTTCACAGCCACTTTGGGCGCCTCGCCTGCTCGGTCGCTTGTTTTCAACTGGGAGGCTATCGACCCCAATATCGAGGAGCTGGATGAGTTGGGTCTTCCTTTCTCGGAGGAGGAAATTCGCAAGGCCATCTTTGACCTTCCGCCGGACAAGGCTCCGGGGCCGGACGGCTTCACCTCCAACTTCTTCCGCTTTTGCTGGCCAATTGTTAAGGATGACCTCATGAAAGTGATCAATGCCTTCTCTGAGCTTTCCGCCAACAACTTTCAAGTCGTAAACAACGCCAACATTGCTCTGCTGCCAAAGAAGGAAGGGGCCGACTGCCTGAAAGACTATCGCCCCATCAGTCTCATCCACATAATCCCCAAGATTATTGCTAAGGCTATGGCTTCAAGACTGCGGCCTAAGATGAACTACATCGTCTCTACGTGCCAAAGCGCGTTCATCAAGAATAGAAGCATTCATGATAACTTTATGTACGTCAGAAATGTGGCGCGTCGCCTCCATCAAAAGCACACCCCAGCCCTGCTGATAAAGCTCGACATCGCAAAAGCATTCGACACCGTTCGATGGGACTACCTGCCAGATCTCATGCAGCGATTGGGCTTCCCTCCTCGTTGGCGTGCATGGATGTCGCTGCTGTTCTCCACCGCCACTTCTCGGGTGCTTTTGAATGGCATCCCCGGTAATGAGATTATCCATGGCCGCGGCCTAAGGCAGTGGGATCCGCTATCACCGTTGCTGTTTGACATTGCAATCGACACGTTGCCGAAGATTCTCGAGCTAGCCACTGAAGCAGGGCACCTCCAACCGCTGCCAGGCAACTTCATCAAATCTCGCATCTCTTTGTATGCGGATGACGCGGTTATCTTTCTGAAGCCTGATGCCCAGGACATCAGCTACCTCAGTGCCCTGCTGGAAAATTTCGGAATGGTCACAGGCCTAATGACGAATATCGAGAAAAGCTCGGTGGCCCCCATTCGTTGCGAGGATATCGACCTCACTGCCACGCTTCTGAACTTCCCGGCTGCGATAACCCATTTCCCAATCAAGTACCTGGGCCTCCCCCTTGCTTTGGGACGCCTGAGGCGGGTAGATCTTCAGCCATACATCGACAAGGTGGCGTCCAGACTCAACCCCTACAAGACCAAGTTCCTGAACCGTGCCGGATGCGACACTGTGGTCAAATCCGTTCTCACGGCCCTGCCCATTTTTCTCCTCACAGCAATCAAGGCAGATAAAGCTACTTTGAAGGCTTTTGACAGGCTGCGTCGGGCCATGCTATGGAATGCCAGCGATACGGTAACAGGGGGGAAGTGCAAAGTGAGTTGGACAAAGGTTTGCCGTCCTAAGAAGCTTGGAGGTTTAGGGATTTTGGACCTCGAAAATTTTGCGAGGGCTCTTCGGCTGCGCTGGCTTTGGTTCGAGTGGACAGCCCCAGAAAAGCCTTGGGTGGGGCTTGAAACGCCAAATGATGACACTGATAGAGAGTTGTTCAATGCTGCGACTAAAGTCACGATCGGGATGGCCAGACCGCCAGTTTCTGGTCCTCATCTTGGCTGAATGGGACATCGCCTAGGGTGTTGGCCCCAATGATCTTCCAAGCATCCAAGAAGAAGAAGCGCTGTGTCAAGGAAGCCCTTACCAACCTCTGTTGGGTGGCAGACATTGCTGTCCATGAGTTCACTCTGGAGCACATCTCCCAGTTTGTTAACCTTTGGGGCCTTCTTCAGGAGGTTACGTTGGACCCCACTTTGCCGGACACCATCACCTGGACTCGAACGGCAGACGGGAAATACTCGACGGGGTCGGCTTACAAGGCGTAATTCATTGGATCCACCCCATGCTCCTTCAACAACTTGGTTTGGAAATCGTGGGCACCACCAAAGTGCAGATTCTTTGCATGGTTGGTGGTGCAGAACAGGCCGTGGACCTCTGACCGCCTCGCGAAGAGGGGTTGGCCGCACACTCCCCTATGCCAGCTTTGCAAGAGCCAGAATGAGACGACGAGACACATCCTTTTTTAATGCAGATTCTCAAGGCGTATTTGGCAGGCTGCTTCCTCCTGGCTTTCCTGCCCTTCCTTGGTGCAGGACATGGGCACGGACCGGCCTACTGTTCTCGACTATTGGCAGGCGGTGTCCAAGTCCCCCACGGCGCACCCCAAAGGGCTCAAGTCGGCAGTCACGCTTATCACTTGGGAAATCTGGAAGGAAAGAAACGCCCGCGTCTTCAACAACACCTTCTCGATGCCGTCGACTCTCATCCAAAAGATCAAAGATGAGGGCAAAAACTGGATTCTTGCGGGAGATAAAGCTCTCGCTGAGATTGTTGCTTAGAGGCCGGAGTAAGTTGGAGATATGACGATCTTTCTAGCGAAGAGACTGGACGGTGTTGGCTGACTGTACATGTATCATTTCATTCTAGTTTTTTACTTTGGCCTAGGCCGTCGTATGTTTGTTTCTCCTATATATCAATATAAAAGACAAAGCTTTTGTCCCGTTCAAAAAAAAAAGTAATCATACACGTTGATGTGCGTGCGTGCGGCCAGCCTAATCCAGCCTTTGTGGCATGCATGCTCACGAGATGAACATTGATCTCGAAAGCCTCGATGAAAAGATCCCATCAAAATCTCATCTTCATTGTAGGAGTACATACGTGGTCCACACCGAGCCAGCCAGCCAGCCCAAATTAACCATCCTAGCAGTAGCAGTAGCAGTAGCCGGAAGCAGCTAGCTGCTCTCGATCTCAAAACTGCAACGGAAAGCTTGGAAGGGGGCCCATAATTTGTTTCACGCAATGATGCTAAAATCCATCCGTGGTGCCATGTAGAAAATGCAGTCTTATGTTGTGGTGTAAGAAGGCAGTCTTGAGAGAAGAAGCTTTGGTTGGGAGCAGTAGGAACTAGGAAGCAAAGCATAAGTGTAACTTGTCGTGCTTCTTAGCATGTATACATCGTGTTTTCTTATCCAAATATAGCTGAAAACCCGAATTAGAAATGAGCAGCGTCAACGCCCCCAAATCGAGCAGCGAGGCTGCGCCCCATGGCTCCGACGCCGGGGCAAGAAAGTTAACGCACCGGGCATGTGTGTGGGCAAGCCGGAGAGGGCGGGCGGTGAACAGGAGGCGGCGTCGGAGATGGACATGGAGAGTGCGACAGCTGGTGTCGACGCCGGAAACAGAGGGAGATTATATTTTTCAGTTTGTGAGCTTGAAGTGAAAGTATGGTCCATTTTCAATTTTTCGGATCCGTCTCTGTACATGGAGGGGCAACGTTAAGTTGCGAGACGCGACAAAAAAGCCGCCACCGAGACGCGACCTTTGCGGGCGGGCGCGGCCAAGTCCATGTCCGACCGGAAAGAGCCTGGCGATATCTTGACCGACTACTAGTGTGCAGGCTGTCTCGCTCGCTGAGATCTAGGCAGCACAAATTCTCACAGCCCATGGACAGAAAATAAATAAATAAAAGGAGCACGAACAACACGTGGACACCGGCACAGCGGCGTTGCCACGTGGACCGGGACCGGCACCCAGTCAATTATGCACACACGCATCACCATTGCCAACCACCGGCGCGAAAGGCTAGGCTGGGCTGCCGTTCAAAGATGCTGCAGGCAGCGAGTGCCGATTGGGAGTGGACCAGCAACGCATGTGCCAGAGAGACGAGAACAGCAAAGGTAGCTGTTGGCGGGCGTGGTGCAAAGCCAAGCCACCGCCGGGAAAAGAGAGAGCGAGCTCCCGATAGAAAAATCTAGCTCATCTTCAGCTCAGCTCGTCACTGCACTGGAGTACCACACACACAGGCACACACAATGTCTAGAATGATAGACAGGCAAGATTAAAAAAAAGGGATGGGAAGGAGCCGGAAAGTTCAGGTGCGATTTGGGCAGGAGGAGTGGGTGCATTTAGGGCATAGGTGGGGATCTTTAAGCAGGGTGAATCCTGATCTATACCCAGCCTAGTGGAATTGCCACCTTGCCTGTTCCCCACCACCACCACCAACATCAAGGCAGGAACCAATGCTCCTGTGCTTGATGGCTCTGTATTTATGCTTGCTTGATACTGTTGTTTTGGGGACAATCATCATGCCAAGCACCTGATGCTTTGCTGCCAAACCTAACACTACTGTGGCCGGCCAGTTCAGTGTTCATAACATTACCAAGCTACGTACTTCATACACTCCAGGTACTACGAGTGTACGTACGAGCCACTGATATACATTGCTAAAGAGGGCGGCGGAACCAATCAGGCCAGAGAGGAAAAACTGCCAGGCGTTAACAAAAACTCGGCACCGGAATACTGCCGGTCACCAAAAAAACAGTAAGACTTTCAGAACATTATATTTTTTTCATCATGCAAACAGTTCGGATGTCACTGTCATAAGAAAACAATTAGATTTTCAGAACACTGGATCGTTTTCCCCTCATACAAATAATTGAGATGTCACTGTCATATAGAAGTACAAACCACCGGAAAATCCTTCTTGCATGGTATTTGCACTAGTCATCTAAAACCATTCCCTGAGAGCATATACAGTATGAATGCTCCAAAAGAGTAGGAGCTTGTTTGCAAGGAGAAGAAAACGTACTGTAGATTGGGAAAACTTAACAATAGCTACACTGCACAAAAATCACAAGTGGAAAAAGGAAGTTAATTAGCACACCCAACAAAGCAAACACTGGAGATTTACATGTACTCCTCCCTAATCTATCTGATACTCCTATGTAGTAACTTAATGTATCTTATCCTTGTCCACATCACAATTACGGCGCCAAGCACGCAAGAAGAAACAAGCTCACTACAATGACACAATACATAAGACTTCGAGTCGCTAACTAGCTAAACGCACGCGTACCAGCAGTTTCAGTTCGTCCTGAATCAGAAGCTGATGCCGGTCCTTCAGGAAGCACAGGACGGGCGCCAACCGCGCCGGCGACCGCAGCGGCTCCGACTTGCAACCCTTCAGGACGAGCGGCGCATATGCCGCCACGCCGGCGACCATCGGGGCATCGCCGGCTCTAGTTTGAGCTTCTTCTCCAAGGCCGGTCTGGGTGGTGGTTTTTGGACAACAACCTGAGGTGGCACCGGTGAGGAGTTCACCGGTGCCGGCGCTTTTCTCTCTTCTGTGCCCTTCGCAACGCTGGTGTCCTCAGCATTGTCCACATCTTAGGGCTTGTTTGCATCGTAAGATTAGAAAACGCATGAATCGAAAAAACACAGTAATTTGATAGGATTGCAGGTGTAAATCCGGAGCAGCAGCCTTTTGTTGGCCACGATTCTTGCCCTGGTAAGACTTCTAGTTGACGCTCCATTTGACGCTCGAGCTCCCTATTTGTTTGCGAAATCTAAGAATGGCTGGCTTGCCAGGCTGAACAAAGGCAGCACACTGCACACCGACGGGCCTTGTACTCTACACGCTGACGGCCTGCTTGCCGCTACACTGAAAGACTTCAGTCAAAATAAAAGACACACAGAGACGCTGGCTGCTTAAATATAGAAGCTCTATATAGAAAAACTAAAGAGAGAGCTAGCCAGCCAGCCAGCTGCTAGCTGCTCCCTTCGCTCCGAATTATAAAATGTTTTAACTTTTTCTGGATCTCATGTATCTAAACAAGTTTCAGTGTATCTATTCACTCATTCAATTTGTTTGTAACCTAAATTAAAATATTCAAAATATTTTATAATTCGGAAGAGATAGCTAGCTAGCTATGAAGCCCATGAATCAACAGTGTCAATGGCAAAGAACTATAATGAGTAGTATTTTGAGCGAGGTTTTAGGGATCATTTATATAATGCTACAAGCTAGTTATAATTTTTCATGATGATGAGCAGGTAGGATTTTGTTTTGGGCTCCTTGATTCAAAGGAAATCCCATTATTATTTTGGAGGATTTCGATCATTAAGAATTTCTCCTATGTACGTGATTCGTAGATTAGATCTTTAGAAACATTTCACATAGCATTGCATTGCACTCAAACTTCATGTTACAGTTTTTTTATTTTTCTCTCTAATTTTAGCACTAATTGACAAAAAATATATAGCTTAAAATGCTATAGGATTAAACTTAACATGACACTCTAATTTACTATTCCAGGCAAAGATATCTTTAGAGTGGTTTCTGAAAATACTGTACGAGAGTGATGACTAGCTGGCATTTTTCCTCGGATTAGTGGTTATCGTATAGGGGTAGCCGGGCTAGATTAGAGCAGGTAGCAGGCTAGATCATCAGGACCCAGGCTAATGAAATATCCAGTCAAACGTACAGCACATGGTGATGCTTAACTAATTGGCTGTCATATCGTCGGTGGTCCCATACTTGTTTGTCGTGGGATGTATGCATGGATAAACTCCGGATCACATTTGTTGAAAGCTACAATCCCTTAATTAAGTTGGACTAGAATAAATGGACCTATTTAATTGTATGCTTGCCTGGAATGATTGAGATTAAGCCTGCAAAGGCATGGCACAATAATCTAGTTCCTTTACACCACTTTTATCAAATAAAATTTTATTTGCAAAAGAAAAAATATATTGATATTAAAACTTTTGCCATCTCTTGGCCAGTCTCAAAAATAATATCTTTATATTTTTCTGGTTCTCATTTCTCAGTATGTCGATATATCGTTAGGTCTAAATTGATTTAAAAAGTTGCAATTTCATTTTAGTAAAGCTTACACCTTTTAAGAAAATCGCAACTCCACTCTGCGCTAAACTAAAGTGGTACTTTTCGGAATCTATTGACACATAAGAAATTTCAATCGGTTGAGATGTAGAAGAGCCCCCATTTTAATGCCGCTGCTAGAATTCATTTGATCTAAACATGAGATTTTTTTTTTTGAAACCGATCTAAACATGAGATATATTTGTGCAGGTGCGAAATGGATGAAAAGATCTTGATCGGACCGATATCACTGCTAACTGAGAAATACAGTACATACATATAAGTCGGCTGAGGTATAGTCACTCTATTATCTTAGATACGTAATGATAAAATGTTACCTAAGAACAGAATATGAAATGGAGCATCTATTTTTGGGAATTGAACATCTCAAGTTCCAAGTATCAACATTACCACATTGGACATTGCAGACTACATTGGAGATTCGACATCCGCTGGGTTCATCATTAGCCTAGCACAGGCGGTAATCATGCATGATGATGTGCGTGCACCCAGCCTAATCCAGCCTTTGTGGCATGCATGCATAGAGAGATCAAAAGCCTCCATCAAAAGGTCCCATCAAAATCTCATCTAAACCAAAAGCCTCCTTGTATGTGACATCTATGTTTTGCATCATTTGCAATTCTAGCCACTCTCATGGTTTAGGTGCTTCGGGCTTGTTGAGAGTGGCTAGACTTGCAAGGGAAACATGACGAAGCACCTAAACCTATCTTTTTGTTATATAAATAGCCATTTACCAAACTATTGTTTGGAATAGAAGGCAATTTTCACATGAGATTAATTACTGAAATCAAACATCACAGATGCACTAGCAGATCTAACCACATACGACAAACTAGACATATCTAACAGATCTGTATATGGACGAAATACTAGTACAAACAGAGAGAAGTAGCACATACGTGTTGATCGGGAAGGTCTCCACCACAGTTCCGTTGTGAATGTCGGCCATGGCGGTGACGCTGAAGCAGACGAACCACCGACTTAGGTGTTGGATTCGGCACAACTGGAGTCGGCCGGAAGCGAGCAGTCGCGCCGAGACGCTCCCCAAAAACCTTATCATCTGTCTCCCGGTGCAGGATCTCAACGGACGGGGTTTTGGAGGCCTGCTCTCCCAGACGGTCATGCAAGCGGTCGCTTGGATGGAGAAGTCTAGAAGCAGCACAGCAAAAGGAACAACGCAGTGGAGAGACGGAAATAGTGTGGACTAGCTAGTCAGAGTTCTGGATCTTCCGCCCTCTTCTCTATAGGTATAGGTAGAGAAGGCTGGCGCCACGCGGTGGACAGGGCATGTGTCAAACATGCACATGCTTATGTGCATTGTTGACACGTACATCACAGATGGTGTGCACAAAAAATAATCTTCCACCTAGAAGAGCTCTAACTCGATTCACGAAACGCGACGCGCGTGCACTCTTTCTATTCTCACTCACTTAGTGAGACTAGAATAGCTCACTTCATAAGTTGCTCCAACTCTCTCCAACTAGCAGTATGGACCTAAACTTAGTCTCACTTTCACTTCCTGTACGTGGCACCAAGCTGACTGGGACTATGAGATTTCAGAATTTTTTGGGTCAATTAATGGGGAAAGGCCAATAAACTCCAACAACTATCGGGCATGAATGTCAC
This sequence comes from Poa pratensis, assembly GCA_947311845.1. NCBI lineage: Eukaryota > Viridiplantae > Streptophyta > Magnoliopsida > Poales > Poaceae > Poa > Poa pratensis. The sequence goes on from CAMZMU010000038.1 coordinate 46,447,517, forward strand.
CTTAAAAACTTTGAATCAGATCTAACCCTACAAAAGCGTTATTCACCATGACATATTTCAACAGGTAATCGCACCATTTACCCTGACGACTTATGTGAGTGTGCGAAATACAAAAACGGCCAAGTCATTTGAACCACTCCATGCATTTACTAGGGCCTCTAAGTTTTTAAGTTAAAAACGCCGGACCCATATTTAGTTGAAAATTTTCTGAGAAAACATTAGCGGTTGAGAGTTTGCCGCTGAATTGCATGGTGGCGGCACGCGGGCGAGACGCGCGACAAAAAGCCGCCAACGGGACGCGACGTCGCGCACTTTCCACTCTCTTCACGGTCAAGTCCAATGCCGACCGGAAAGAGGCTGGCGAAATCTTGACCAACCCCCATCCTCCGACCTGGCCGGGCAGTGTGCAGCACAAATTCTCATGGACTAAAAAAACACTGACGAACAGTCACGCATGCCACGTGGACGGCACCGAACCCAATCATACACGCATCGCCATTGCCACCGGTGCAGTGAAAGTCTATGCTTCCATTGCTCAGCGCATCACACACACTGGACTGGAGTAGAGTGGAAGAGCTGTCTAGCTATGTAGACAGGCAGGAGTGAGATAGAAAGATGATGGTGGAGCAGGCAGCGAGCAGGCAGAAAGTTGTGGTGCGATTTGGAGCAGCGGGTGCATTTAGGTGGAAGCAGTGGTAAATCGTGATCTAGACTCAGAAAGCTAGTGGAGTCCCCCACCCCCACCACTACCACAATCAAGGTATGTTCATCCATGATGCTTCCCACACTGTTGCTTGATTCACTCCTCTCCGGGGATCCACCACTGACTGCATACGACAGGAGCACACGAGATTCGCAAGATTTTCATAACGCAAGATTACCACTCAATAAAAAAAAAAGGGATTAGAATGACACGTCCTTGTAGATCTTAGAGGATATTGGATTCACGAGCTGTTTGGGAGCAGTGCACATACCAATCATCTGATGCTCTGCTGCCTGCCAAGCCATGACCAGTATCCAGTGTTCATGCCAACAAAACCCTCATGTTATGCTGCTCACCACTAGACTTTTTTTTTTTTTTTGAGGAAGGATTCGATCCATATATAAGGAAACTCAGTACAACTTACAAGCAGGTCCAGCAAAGAAAAGAAATTACAGCGAGACCCTGAAAATTGCACAAAGCCCCCCGAGCTCCCTGGACGAATCACGATCGAATCCACCGGCCTTCACCCAAGAGCCTGACCATCGCCGGCGCTGCCGTACCTCGGACTGCCGGAGAGAGCGCGCGGCCACACCTTGTAGATGGCTGCAAGAGCCGTCCGCCGCACGCGACGAAGCTTGGACCCGATGAACGCACACAGCCCCAGCGCAAGCACCCCAGCTCCACCCTTCATCCAGCCAGCACCACTCCGGCCAGGTCCACCATCAGCAACCTCACAGCACCTCCAAGCTCTGCTCCGCACGCCACCATGGCCAGCCAGAGCAGACGCAACGAAGGCGACCACCGAAACCACCTGCAAACAAAAACAGGACCACAGCCACCTCCCGCACCTCTCCTCGCCACCACGGCCGGCCAGAGGAGCTCGGACGGAAAGCCGCGCCTGGAGAAGCAACTCCACAACCTCTCCGGCGAAGACGCCGGAACGGGGAGAGGGGAGGATGAAAACCCACAGGGCGCCGCCGCCACCGCCATCAGCAGCACCCAAGGGGACACACACCTAGCTAAACTAAGAACTAACTCACACACGACGGAGCTGAGGCTCCCCCCACCTCGCGGCGCCGAACGGCGGCCGGAGGCGGAGGGGAGCGGGAGATCCGCTGGCGAACTCTGGAGGAAGCGCGGTCGCCTCGCAGTCGCCGCTCTCAAACAGTAGACACCCTTATCCTTTCGCCCCCTTTCTTCTGCTGCTCACCACTAGACTTTGAAGAGAAAGGTTGCTAAGAACATGTTATTGTTCGGTCACACTAGCGTACTACATGTTACTTCACTAATTAATCGGTTTACAACAGGAACTAAAGATCTCTCCTCTCTTGCACACACGATTTGGTACAGCAAATGAGCCAAGACAATCACATATTCTTGCCAGGTAGACAGCCAGACAAAAAAACTCCGTACCAGAATGAGCTCCTCCAAATCTAATAGCACATGGTTGGTTGCTTGCTTGCTGGAGTACTCCTTCTCATAAAAGAAACAAACTAGATTTTTCCTCATACAAACAATTGAGGTGTCACTGTCTGTCATACAGAAACAAAAGGATCCTTTGCATGGTTTTTGCACTAGCAATTAAAAACTATACCCTGATTGCATATACAATATAATATGAAATGATACACATTCTAATCTTCAACAATAACCTTGTTATATGTCGCACACTGTAAAACCATGCAGATGAAAGATAATATGCAGATTGGAGGAAGTTGGCAATAGCAGCACTGACAAACATCTTAAGTGAAAAAAGGAACTGATTCGCACACCGAACAAAGCAAACACTAGAGATTTACATGTACTCCTCCCTAATCTATCTGATGTACTAGTAACTTGAAGTATCTTATCCTTGTCGACATCACCACGACAGCACCAAGCATGAAGAAACAAGCTCACTACAATTACAGAACAAAGCTCACTACTACGGTTACACAAACAAAGCTCGTACGTAGACTTCGAGTGTATGAGACGCTAACTAGCTAAACCCAGCCGTACCAGCAGTTCCGGTTTCGTGTCCGGAATCAGAAACCGATTCCGGTGGCGTTGAGGGGACAGTGCCGCTCCTTCCAGAAGCACGCGTCGGGTGCCAATCGCGTGGATGACCGCAGCGGCTCCGACTTGCAGCGCTTCAGGACAAGCGGTGCGTACACCGCCATGCCAGCAACCATCTGCGGCTCTGGCTTAAGCTTCTTCTCCATGGCCGGTTTGGGTGGTGGTTTCTGGACAACAACCTGAGGTGCCAAGTTCACCGGAGCTGGCGCTGCGCTCTCTTCTGTATCCTTTGCGACGCTGGTGTCCTGAGCATTGTCCACCTCCTTATTCTCCTCCGAAGCAGCAGCAGCAGCAGCATTGCTACCGGTAGCAGCAGCCTTTTGTTGGCGACGATTCTGGCCCTGGTAAGACTTCCAGTGGACGAAATCGGTGCTGCAGACCCATGTCTCCTTGGAGACCTCCATGGAGAGCTTGGGCTCGCACATCATCATGAGGAGGCAATCTGGCAATTCACCGCTCTTTTTCCTCCGATCCTGCTTTACTTCCACGGCTTCTTTCTCGTCGACTGTGGTTTCTACGTTCTTGACTTCCGCGCTAACTTCTGTGCCTTGTGTTGTTCCTTCTTCCTCGCTATCCTTTGCTGGTTCATCCTTTCCATCATCATGGGATTCTTGCACTTCCTCTACGCTGTTTGGCGCAGCAACAAGAACGGCACAATCTTTCTCCGACTCTGGCTCAGATGGATTTTTCTTCCCCTTCCTGGATGCCATCAGAACCTTAGGTTCCGCGACAAGATGCTCCTGCTCAATCGTGAAGCTCCACCTTCGCCCATCCCTATCGATGGAGAAGCTTGCCCTCCTTGAATCCTTTAAGCTCGAGAAGCTCGACCGCCGTGCCTCCATTTCGGCTGAGAAGCTGTGCCGCCTGTCTACACGATCACTGCTCGTAGAGGCTCTGCTGCTGCTAGAAACGCGCTTCTTACTGCCCAACCGTCGCAATTTACGGTCCTCCTTGAGTGCTGTTGATGGGGAGCAGCTGCTAATTGACCTCCTCCCCTTCACATCTTCCTGCTCTTTCTCCAGTCTTGGAACATCCGTGTCCTCCTTAGTGTCGGCCACAACCTCCAGCATCCCCGGGACCTGGCTTTCACTCTTAGAAGCTTCCGCTGCTGAAGCAATATCTAAACCTGCATCTTTGCGGACAATTTGCACCTCTACAGGTTCATCATCAATTTCCTCTCCACCATTCTCTTCTTCCCCCAAATCACCATGTTTAGAGCTCTCTTCAGCTTCTGCCTCCACCTGACCTGCATCCCCTGCCTCACCGCCACCATCTTCAACGACACCGCAATCTCGGCACACCGCTTCGTCGACGCTTGAATTACGACCTGCTTCTTCTTCTTCACAGTCCTTCTGATCTACACTGTGCTCGCAATCCTCTCTCTCATCTCCCTCGTCGGCGTTATCCCCTTCATTGTCAACAATGTGGCCGACATTGGCCGCGGCAGGGGAGCCCCAGAAGCGCGTGGCGAGCGCCGCCATGCGCACCGGGTCAGATCTGCAGCGCATGAGCAGGAGGGCGTTCCTGGGAGGGATGCAGACGCTGACCCTCCCCTCCTCCTCCTTGCCGCCGACCAGCAAGATCTCGTCGCCCTTCTCCACCTCCACCTCGCCGACGACCACGCCCAGGTCGTCGACATCGACATCCTCCTCCTCGTCCTCCACGTCCCACCCCTGCATCACGAGCCCCACCTCGGACCCCCTGGCCTCGTCGGCCGGCCCGACGGCGGAGCCCTTCCCCACCTCTTCGTCCTCCTCCTGGATCGCTAACAGGCACCTGGCCATGGCGGCGCCGCAGAGCCAGCTCCCGCCGGCCGGGGCGCGGCGGCGCTTCTTGTCGCCAGCGCCACCGGCGGAGCGCGGGCGCTCGCGGGAGGGCGAGCAGAGGGAGCGGCCCCGCAGGAGCCGAAGGTCTTGAGCGCCTCGCAGATGTTGACCGGGATCTGGTAGACCCAGCCCTGGTTCTGGTTCTTGCCGCCCGGTCCGTCCCGGTCGTCCGCCCCGCGGCGGAAGCTGCTGGCCTCGGACCCGGCGCTGACGCCGCGGCGGGACCGCGAGCGCAGCGCGGCGGCGGAGGCCGCGTGCTTGGGCTTGCGCTTGCCGCCCTTGACGCGGACCTGGCCGATGCAGGTGACCTTGGGCGAGGAGGGCTCGGCGGGCTCCGGGCCACCGCGCCCCCGCCGGCCCCCGGACGTCGTGCCGGGCGGGAACATGGGCGACTGGCCCCCCTTGAGGCTGCCGCTGTTGCGCAGGCGGCGGCTGAGCGACAGGCGCAGCACGGCCGGCGCCGTGTCGCCGCGGCCGGGGCTGTAGGCCTTGGAGGAGGCGGAGGGGCGCAGGCCGGAGGAGGCGGTGGAGGGGCGGGAGGTGAAGCAGATGAAGAGCTCTCCTCCGCCTCCGCCGCCGCCGCCACCCCGGTCCGAGTGCTTCTTGCGGCGCATGTGAGATGCGAGTGAGGCTCGGCCTGTGACCAAGCCTTGTTCTTTTCTTCCTCCCTCGCTCCTCGACCCGGAATCTCTCTCTCTCTCTTCTGCAGCTCGAGTTTATTATTCTGGATTGTTTATGGAGAGGGAGTGAAGGTGGTGGAGCGGAGACAGTGGGGAGCTCGGAAATAAGTGCAGTGTGCAGACGAGCTCAGCTTGTTGCTGGAGGTGTAGGGTTTGCGAGCTCGAGCTGGGTAGCTGGAGCTGGATGTGGCTGGCTGCCTCGTTAACCCTGCTGTTTAGCTGCGGCTGTCATCATGGGTGTAATCTGCTTGCTGGTTGATCATGGCGGAATGGAGAGGAGAACAAAATGTGTAGGGTTTGCTCGAGCTGGCGGTGGGTGGGTGTGGGGGAATACGCTGGGTCCATTTTGGTTTCATTGTTACGGCTGTTTTTTCTGTAGCGCAGCACATGTGTGTGGGCACACACAAACGATGCTCCGGGTTTTCCAAAAATCGTGAATGTACTTCAAGTACAAACATCATGATATGTGTAACGTGTAGTTCTCTGAATTTCCAACTACAAATGTGGACATACACGATATGCATGCACAAGGAAATTAAACACTGTAAACTGGAGTATGAGTATGATTCACTTAAGAGCGCTCTACCATATTGTGTAAAGTTCATTCCTTACAAGTAGTCATAAGGAGAATTAGTAGAAAAACTGGGGCTGCTTGCACAAGACTGCTAGCACTAGTTATAGTGTCATGTTTATGTCTTTTGTGCCATGTGGATCCCACATGTCAGTGGGTAGCATTGCTTCTCCATCTTAGAGCACGTTCAATAGTAGCGCCCTAACATATTGTGTAAAGTTCTTTCCTTACAAATAGTTATAAGGCTGATTAGTAGAAAAACTGGGGCTGCTTACAAAAGACTGCTAGAACGAATTATACTTATGGTGTCTTGTTTATATCTCTTGTGCAATGTGGAGCCCACATGTCAGTGGGTAGTATTGCTCTCCCAATCTTAACTCTTCCAACACAACTTTCTGCACGGTCGATCGTGCGGAGCTATTCCTGATTTTAAGGCAGCTCCAACGCACTGATCCATTTGGTTTGAAATTGTCCAATTTATCTGCGCGGGAAAAGACCACGGCCCAACGCGGCTACGAGGCCACCTGGACCGACATGCCGTCAAACGCACCAGCTCCGCCGGCTGCTGAATCAGGCGAAGAGGACCATGGAGGCGGCGTATTCTGAAGTCCCTGACCCCGCCCCCGAGGAGAAGGCGTAATTGCGGGAGTCAAGGGTGTTGTCGGAGCTGCCCCCGCCGCCGCAAGTGCTCCCAACGCGGAGGAAAATGGTACGTCCAAAACATATCTATCATTTTTTACTGTTTCATGCTATTTATATATGATTGCTACGTTTTACTATTACTTACGTTGGGAAGTATGGCATGCACCAACTTTTCTCGAGCGGTGATTTGGGTTATATCGAACACGGCGGGGAGGTAGTGAATTTCCGACTCCGTCAAACAACATGTAGATGAATATAAAATTGTCTTCTTGTCCCCCAACAATACCGATGTGGTTGTCAAATGCAGCACCAATATTAGAAAATGGGATAAATGATATAATATTGAAAGGATCGAGTAGGTTGACTAGAGGGGGGGGGGTGAATAGGCAACTACAAATTTTCTTTTTCTTTTAATACAAATTTGGGAATTGCTCAAATATAAGTTCTCTAGATATGCAACTAGGTGAACAATCCTATATGATGAGCAATAAACTAGCTAGCAAGATATTCTACACAAGATAAGCTAGCAATACAAGTAAAGGAAGGTAAGAGATAACCACACGGTGACGCGGAGATGTTCTACCGAAGTTCACTTCCCAATGGAAGCTACGTCTCCGTTGGAGCGGTGCGGAGTCACAAAGTGAACTCCGAATAGCCTTGATATGGCACACCGTATCTCCCTCGTGTTATCCTCCGATGAGGAGATCCACGAGCCACTATATGATGCCCTCGAGGTCGGCAACAAACCTTTACAAGGATGAGGCACACTCCACAACCGAATTGGAGGCTCTCACCAAATTCCCGCGGCTCCCAAAGCCACAAGAATCACAAGGCCGGGTCGCGTCTCCACAACTTAATTGGAGGCTCCCGGCTAATCCTTGTGGCTACCAAAGCCACAAGAATCACAAGTATCTTCTAGGTATCCAATGTATCAAGTTACACAAGATCTACAAGTGACTAGGTCGATGTAGACAAATCGGCTCGGTGGAGATGTGGATCTAGGGCTCCTCTATCACTCCTCAAAGTATCAACGAGTTTGAGTGGTTGGAGTGGGAGCACTAGTAGATTGAAGCTTGCAACAATGGTGGAGAGAGAGTGAGGAATCAAGCTTGGTCTTCTAGAGAAGAAGACCCCTTTTTATACTCTCCAAATTCTGGCCGTTGGGGAGCTTTCTGCGCATGGCCGGAACTTCCGGTGAAATGGGCGGAACTTCCGGAGCGCAGGAATCTCCAGCTTCTCAGCGCGGGGCCGCAAACGCGCAGGCCGGAACTTCCGGCCAAACGGCGGAAGTTCCGCACCACCGGAACTTCCGGGCCAACTTCCGGCAACTTCCGCTTATGAAAGTGAAAACACCCGAGAGCAATTTTGATAAGCGGAACAAGGAGCGGAAGTTCACTCGGAACTTCCGACGCCCGGAACTTCCGCAAATCCGAGCGGAACTTCCGCATTTTGCTGTTTCCAGAATTCAAAGCAGATTACAGGATATTATGTAAACACTTTATATAAGCAATCTTTCATGTGTCAAGAGATGATAAAACCTGAAATCAATCAACGCACATTAGTGTGCAACTTATTGTTGTAATAAACCCAAAAACATTTAGAGAGAGACATGTCCTTTCAATCTCCCCCTTTTTGGTGTTTGATGACAACAATAATTTGCAACAAGGTGGTTTATAAAATATAGACAGAACCCCAGATTAGATAGATGTATCTCGGTGAGTATGGCATAAAATGTAGAGAATACACACAATCCATAGCAATGGGGCTCCCCCTACATTTTATACACCAAGTAGTATATATCATTGATAACTTGCACAAGACATATGAAATATAGCTAGAGGGTTTTAGCTCACATAGTAGATAGATAGATAGGTTCGATAGGTTCACATGTCTTACACCATGTAGAAAGCATAGTTCTCATACAAGTTTAGAAACCCAGGAGTACAAGCAATAAAAATCATCGGAAAAGGCAAGCTTGTGACTCCAACCCATGCAAATCCCGCATAACCTAAATAGAACAATTCTCCCCCTTTGGCACCAAGACACCAAAAAGGGAGAAAAGCGATGGTAACGTCCCTAGGCGGCAGGATGAGTGTCGGAGCCCGGCGGAGGAACAGATCCAGCTTCATCATCATCATCCCAGTTGCGATGCTTGGACAGCCACTGCTCCTTTGGAGTGATAGTACCTTCTGATCCAGAGGACACTTCAATCCCCATATGCTCCATCATCTTCTTTTGGCGGCGGGCAGCTTTCTTGTGATAGCAATGAGCATCATACATGTGCTCCTCTATGTCCAATTTGAGGCAAAAAGACTTCTTGAGTTTGATGTTGAGCTTCTTGAGCCAAGATGGTTCCTCAATAGGTGCACTAGGGCCAGCTGCAGCAGTTTTTCTTCTTAGGGGACTTCGGTTTCTTAACCCGAAGTTGCTTCACTGGATGATCTGTAAGTGGAACACCAAGGTCAATTCGTTCACCATTTTTAGCTCGAGCCCAGCAATCACGAATCAGCCTCATCACATACGGACCAAACACAGGAGCCCGCTTATCTATGACTGCAAGATGGAGTTCATTGTAGATGAAGTTCATGACATCCAACTCCTCATGGGATCCTGTTTGGCAAAAGTCCAGTACATCAGATCGATGATAAAGGCATGGACCTGATCAGTATTACCCACACGGGGAGCAAGGGTCTCTCGGTAAATGCGGTGCATGATTTCATAGGTAGGAATGAGATCATCAGTTTCCCCAGGGGTGCCATCCTCCAAAGTGATTGGAGCCAGAACATCAGAGCTCATAGGGCGGCCTCCCCCATGGCATGTCCAGCCACCAAGAGTATATCCAAGAGAATTCCCGAACTCTTCAAGTGTAGCCTCCAGAACGGTATCCTTTGTCATCCAGCGGAGGGTTCTCTTTTCATCATTGTCAAAATGCACGGTGGAGAAGAACTGAGCAATAAGGAACTCATCATACCGTTGGTTGAGAACCATGATATTAATTAACCCATATTCTTCACATAAGGAGAGAGCTTCATCAAAATACCCATGGTGTTTCTCAAGCTTCATGTGATCAATGTCGAGGGAGTGTTGCTTTGTGACCTTGGTCTTTTGATTTAAATAGATGTCATTGTATACCCTCTCTTGATCCGAGGTGTAGAAGAAGGGGTTTGCACATGAGGATTTCGAGGAGTTGAATAAGGATTCAGATTTCTATACTCGCGGTAGAGGTGACTCTTCATCTTGTCAAATGTTATCGGTGGAGGTGGTTTCCGAGGTTGAGGCTTTCTGACCGGTGTCTTTACCACTTTCTTTGCTGTGCCCTTTGGAAGTTTCTGCTTATCCAACTGCTGCTGCCTAGCTGTCCTTGTGGTGGGAAGGATTTCTTCCTCCTCTGACTCAAACTCCTCATTGGGGCGAACTTCTTGCGGGAATGGGCAGCCTGCGAACTCGACCCTGAGATATAGGATATGCATAGAAGGAAAGCATGAGGTAAGTGCACATACCAAAAAAATATCCAAATAGCAAAGCATGGTAACATAGATTCATAAACTCCTAGGTTTCAGAAGTTCCGACAAAGAGATAGGAAGTTTCGGTCAAAAACCAATTGGAAGTTCCAACCGGGACCAAAGTGTCCAACCACATGAGCGGATCGATTCCCAAATCTAGATGTTTTTAAAACTAGGGTACAATGTTACTACATGGAAGAGGTGTCAAGTGTGGATTCAATCTATCCATTCAAAAGATTTTAACCAAAATCGAGCCAACTAGTTCATGCCCATGAGTGGAGTCTAGGTTTGAGATTTAAACCATAGAACAAGAGGGGAAGGGGCAAAATACCAGAGGCCATGGATGAGATTGACAGGGGAGAGCTCCCCACGGAGCAGATCTGCAGGAGACGGGGAGGGCCCCGCGGTGGAGGGGACTTCAATGGCGGCGCCGGTCTTGGAGGTCAACCACGGGAGGAAGAAGAGGAAGTGAGAGGAAGAAGGTATCCCCCCGTGGGATAAGAGGCAAATTTTTCCCGACGGGCCGGAAGTTCCGAGCCGAAGCTCGGAAGTTCCGAGCGTGCGGAAAAAATTTCGTCACGATCGCTCCGGAAGTTCCGCTCGTGCGGAAAAATTTCGATAGAAAGCGCTCCGGAAGTTCCGCACTTCTCAGCGGAAGTTCCGCCAGAGAAGGCAGGATTTTTTTGAAAAATAGACAATAAACATAGAACTTTTGTATGTGCATATGGATTGATAGCATGTTTAATGAGATAAGGAGTGCACGCTTAGGTTCAGAACATGGTCACTGATAAGTGGATACACACTTAGGAATTGCAAGATGCAAAGAATAAATGCCAATTCCAAGTGTTTCTCCCAAACTAACATAAGGTCTATAAATACCCGAATAAATCCAATTAAATCCGAAAAGAACCAACTCTTCATAAAGAAGAGGGCGGTGGCCAAGGCCACCATGTATGAGTTTGTGGTGTGACACCGCGAAGATGTATCTTGGGTTCACGGCCACTACTCGTCATTTAAGCTCACAATTCATGAATTGAAAATATAGAGACAAAATGAGTTCTTACTATCGGCATAATGGGGGGAGGGATGGTCCAATGGATTAGGACCGCACTCCCCCTATGTCCATGCCTACATCCAAACCAAATAATATCGTCTAATATGGGTAGGTATGCAAGAAGTCCACTAAATCCAATTGGATATGTCCACCACATTTAGTTCTCCTCTCAACTCCTTGAATCTTGCTTCACCAAGAGGCTTCGTGAACATATCGGCGAGTTGATGCTTGGTGTTGACATACTTGATTGCAATATCACCCTTCTCAACATGGTCTCGAATAAAATGATACCGAATCTCAATGTGCTTGGTCTTGCCATGAAGAACCGGGTTGTGTGCAATTTTAATAGCACTTTCATTGTCACATAAAAGAGGCACTTTGTCACAAATGACACCATAATCCTTTAAAGTTTGCCTCATCCATAATAATTGTGCACAACAACTACCGGCGGCGATGTATTCGGCTTCGGTGGATGACGAGGCCACACAATTTTGCTTCTTGGAAGACCAACTCACAAGGGACCTACCAAGGAATTGGCATGTACCCGAAGTTGATTTTCTATCCATTTTGCAACCCGCCCAATCCGCATCCGAATAACCAACAAGATCAAAGCTTGTACCATGGGGATACCAAAGACCATAGTTGGGAGTATCCAACAAATATCTTAGAATCCTTTTGACCGCGGTTTCATGACTTTCCCTAGGACTTGATTGGAATCTTGCACACATACCCACACTAAACATAATATCCGGTCTAGATGCACAAAGGTAAAGCAAGGATCCAATCATAGAACGATAAAGCTTTTGATCAACTTCCTTACCATCCGGATCTAAGTGAAGATCCGCCTTGGAGTCCATGGGAAACTTATATGGCTTGGCATTGTTCATATCAAATTTCTTGAGCATGTCCTTAATATACTTGGCTTGACATAAGAATGTTCCTTCTCGAAATTGGTGGATTTCAAAGCCAAGAAAATAATTCAATTTCCCATCATGGACATCTCAAATTCCTTGGTCATTAGCTTGCCAAATTGATCACTAAATTCACGGTTAGTGGAACCAAAGATAATATCATCAACATATATTTGGCATACGAAAAATCTCCATTTACTTTTTGTAAAAAGAGTGGGATCTATTACCCCAATTTCAAAGCCACGGTCTACTAAGAACTCCTTGAGATGATCATACCAAGCACGTGGAGCTTGCTTGAGCCCATAAAGAGCCTTATGTAGTAAGTAGACATGGTTAGGAAATTTAGGGTCTTCGAAACCCGGAGGTTGTTTCACATAACTCATTTAGTGGACCATTTAAAAGCACTTTTAACATCCATTTGATATAAAGTAATTTATGAGTAGATGCATAGCAATTAGTAAGCGAATGGATTCAAGTCTAGCAACGGGGGCATAGGTTTCACCGTAGTCGACTCCTTCGATTTGGGTGTAGCCTTGTGCAACCAATCTTGCTTTGTTGCGGATGACTTGACCATGTGAGTCTTGCTTGTTCTTAAATATCCACTTGGTTCCAATGACATTATGGGAGGAGTCATTGGGTTTTCCACTAATGACCATACTTTGTTGCGCTCGAAGTTGTTCAACTCTTCATGCATAGCCGCAACCCAATCCATGTCTTCAAGAGCATCATATACCTTGAGAGGTTCTAAGCTAGACAAACAAGAGACATGACCACAAAAGTTAGATAATTGATTGCGTGTGGACACACCTCTACGGATACTCCCAAGGATATTTTCTTTGAAGTGTTGTTGGTAATCCAATTTTGATGCACGCCGGATGACCCGGCGTTCCAAGGCTTGACCAATTGTTTCACCAACACAAATATCTTCATCATTGCCTTCATCTTGCTCATGGTCAACCCGAAGTGGAGTTCTTGGAGTTGTGGGTTCATTATGTTCTTGTTCACCACTAGAGTTGGGTGGGTCTTGACCGTCTTCTTGATCATTTGAATGAATATCATGTTCTTGTTCTTGGATAGTTTCTTGATCAATTATTGAGGTGGATGGCTCAACTTGAGTAGAACTTGTTCCTTCTTCTTGAGTATCATCAATAGGTCCTTCAATAGGAATTAGTTCTCCAATCCCCATAGTTCTTATGGCTTGAGATGGAGCATCATCACCTACATCATCATGATCAATATGCTCCGCTTGGGAGCCATTATCCTCGACAAACTCAACGTTCATAGATTCTTCAACACACCCGGTTGAAAGTGCATGGTGTCCCCATGTATGGTTTTGGTAATTAATGACAATCCTTATGGACTAATGTTTGTGTTGAGTTATTCTTGTAGGTTTGTCCATTGGTATCGCTTGAACTCCATGTGTTGGATTCAAGGTTGTATGCCATCAAGATCATTGATTATAATGGACATATTTGATATGATCAAGAAGAAGAAAAGATACAAGGTTGATCAAGACTAAGTGCAAAGAGTGGATTCAAGTTGATCAACACACAAAGCTAAATGATATACCATGTGGGATCATGTGATCCAATGGTATGGTAAGAAATTGTCCATATAGCTTTGTGAACTAACCCATTATGTGTGTGGCATTCCTTTGTTGGGTTTAGGTACTCTCCATGGGCTTGCATCAAAAGGAAGATTTCTTATAGCTCATGGAGGATGACGTCAAGTGGTGATCGTCATCAAGGTTGAGATGTGCAAGTTCAAGATGGGCATCTAGAAGATTTCATGCTTGAAGCTTGCAACCCATTTGGAGATAATGGTCAAGTGAAGATGTTCCTAAGAGAGGCACTCCCATCTTGGTGTATGGGGAGCGATTTGTGAGTCTTCACCAAGCAAAGCGCAATCAAGAAAGGTGGTCCACTTGAAGAGGACAAGATCGTCATCATCTAGCTCAAGTGGAATGCGCAAGGCAAAGGTATGTTCTTGATAGGGTTTCTATTTTACCGGTCTCATGGTGTTAGCGGGAGACCGGGTTATAGGATAGATACCGTACTATCAAGAGGGGCTCTCAATTGAGTAACTTGATCGCATCTTTGTGGAGAGCTCAAACCTTTGCATACTTGGCATATTATGTTTCTTGGTTCTTAGTTGGCTTTTCTCCTTGTTGGGTTTTGGTGATTGTTGTGATCTTCATGACAAGCCCAAGTTCACCGAAAACGGATTTCGTATGGAAAACTTGTGCGTTTTCGGTTTTGGAGGTTTTACCGGTTATTCCCTTTTAGAGAGGTTTTACCTTTCCTCATTTGGTCTTATCCTCCTTTGTTGGACTATGATGTTTCTCTGCATGATCTTATTGTACTCTTCGTTACGATTCCAACGAGCCAAGATCATCGAAAACGGAGTCCGGATGAAAAAGATATTGCAGTTTTCATATCTCTGTTTCTGTCAACCGGAATATCCGGGGGGCGGAATATCCGGGGTCTGGGGCCGGATATTCCGGCCCTAAAATGGGTTTTTACCTCGTTTCGAGCCCCGGGTGCGTGCCTCTGGTAAAACCGGACATTTGGGCCGGACATTTGGGTTTCTAGGCCGGATATTCCGGGGGGGGGGGGGGGGGGGGATATTCCGGCCCCAACTTGGACCGGAATATCCGGTCCCCTGTTTCTCCAACGGCCATATTTTTGGGAGGGGTATAAATACCCCTCCTCCTTCCTCCAGCTCTCTAGCTCTGCCCAGCACGATTTGCTTTCTCTCTCCTTCATTGTTGCAAAGCTCAAAACACCAAGATCACTCCCAATCCCTCCACCCAAACTCGTTGATCTTTGGAGGATTGAAGGAGAAGACCTAGATCTACATTTCCACCGATCCATTTCTCCTCTAAGTGAGTGGAACCCTTTCGATCTAGTTCTTGAAGTTCCATTTGTTGTGTTCTTCTTTGTTCTTCCTCTCTTCTCCCCCCACAAGCATTTGTTGCTTTGGTGGGATTTGGGAGTGAAGGACTTGAGCACTTCTTGTGTTCTTGCCTTGCTTTGTGCATAGGTTTGCTCTCTCCACGAGGATTCGTGGAAGTGAAGGTTGTGAGCTGTTACTCTTGGGTCGTTGGACCCTAGACGGTGTTCTTGTGACCTTTTGTGGTCAAGGCCTTTTGTGCTAGTTGGGACTTTTGTGGTCCACTTGGGAGCTCCCAATCCTTTTGTGGGTTGTGCCTCAAGATTGTTGTAAGGGACTCGATTTCCGCCCAAAGGAAATCAATAGTGGGAAGGTGAACCGAGCTTTTGTGCGAGGTTCATCGGAGAATAGGGTGAGGCCTTTTGTGGCATCTTGAGTTTGATACTCACACCCCTCCAACGAGACGTACTCCCTTAAAAAGGAGGAACTCGGAATACATCGTCGTCTCCACGTGCCTCGGTTATTTCTATACCCGAGCTCTTTACTTATGCACTTTACATTGTGATAGCCTTCGAGCTTGAAGTATTATATCTTGCTATCACCTTGTTACTTGTCTTGCTTAGCATAAGTTGTTGGTGCACATAGTGAACCTAGTTTATTTAGGTTGTGCTTGATAATTTAAACACCTAGTTTTATTCCGCATTTATCAAGCCTAAACCGGAAAAGTTTTAAACGCCTATTCACCCCCCTCTAGGCGACATCCTTGTCCTTTCACCGTGGATATGTTGTAGACCCTATAAGCATGATACTTTGCGGCATATCCAACAAATATACCATCAAAAGATCTAGATTCAAATTTAGCAATTTTGCAACCTTTAATGTAAACATGGCATTTGCATCCAAAGACTCGAAAGTAAGATACATTTGGCTTTTTACCGGTGAGGAGTTCATATGGTGTCATGTCCTTGAGAGGACGGAAGAAGAGCCGGTTTGAGTAATGACAAGCGGTGTTGATGGCTTCGGCCCAAAAGTTGTATGGGGAATTAAATTCGGCCATCATAGTTCTTGCCATATCAATAAGAGTGCGGTTCTTCCTTTCGGCAACACCATTTTGTTGGGGAGTATATGCAGCGGAATATTGGTGTTGAATGCCCTCCCCACTTAGGAAATCATCCATAGTGTAATTCTTGAACTCCGTACCATTGTCACTTCTAATTGCCAAAATCTTGGAGTCATATTGGCGTTGAACTAGGGTTGCAAAGTCAATGAATATCTTTTGAGTTTCACTCTTCTTCTTGATGTAGAAAGTCCAACAATATCTTGAATAATCATCCACAATCACCAAACAATATTTCTTGCCACCAAGACTATCATATGTGGGAGGCCCAAAAAGATCCATATGAAGGAGCTCCAAAGGCCTCTTAGTGGAGATAATGGTCTTCTTGGGGTGATTCTTTTCATGCATCTTTCCGGCTATGCAAGCACTACAAGGACGATCTTTGGAAAAATTAACATCGGTTAGTCCTACCACGTGTCCACCCTTTACAAGAGTTTGTAAATTTCTCATACCGACATGGCCAAGTCGGCGATGCCAAAGCCACCCCTTGTCGCCTTTAGCCATTAAACATGTAGCGATTTGAGTGGTCTCTTTTGAGAAATCAACCACATACAAACCGTTTTCACGAAATCCAACAAAGGCGACATTGAGTGTTTGAGTGAAAAGGATGGTCACGTGGTATTTATTAAAAATAACGGTGTAACCGGCATTGCATAATTGACCAACGGAAAGTAAATTGTATGAAAGAGATTCAACAAGGAGGACCTTCTCAATGGATAACTCCGGAGTGATCACCACCTTACCAACTCCCACTACCTTGAGTCTTGCATTGTTGCCAACGGTGACATGAGAGAATGAGAGTAGTTGTTTCAATAAGTCCTTTACTAGTTCTTTGCTTCCGGTCATATGGGATGAGCATCCACTATCAATGAGCCATGAAGATCCACCGGAAGAGAAACCCTACAATAAATCAAGTCTTTGATTTAGGTACCCATTTTGGAATGGGTCCTCTTTTGTTAGTCACAAGGGTCTTTGGAACCCAAATAGCATAGTGATAATCATCTCCATATGAAGAGCCAACATATTTAGCAAAAACACAACCATTTGTAGATTTCAAAAGAACATATGAGGGGTTGTATTTTCCCGCAAAGTTATTGTGAGTGGCATTGCCCCTAGTGACATTACCACTCCCAATAGAGTTGTCATTTGCTTTGGCTAACTCCCCCTCCTTCACAAAAACAATATCTTTGGAAGGGGGAGTCGCCTTCTTCTTTTTTGTTGACCTTCTTAGAGTTGGGTGTGAACCCAATTCCTTCTTTGCCAACCACTCCCTTTTGATTGCTCAAAAGATCATTGAGGTTCTTTTCCCCTTGGATACAAGTGGCTAGGCCCTTCTCAAGTTGGGCCTTCAACCTAGTGTTTTCCTCAATAAGAGATGCCTTGACACATAAAGGGTTAGTGGTACAAGATTTGCATCTTTATCATTATGAGAAGTGGTGAAGCTAGCATAGATAAATTGAGCTTGTAGTTTGGCATATGACTCCTTGAGTGTAGTGAGCTCACTTGAGGTCACCTTGTGGGTTTCCCTAAGTTGCTCAAAACCCTCAAAGAGTTTGTTATGACTCTCTACAAGTTCCTCATTTTTACTTTTTAGATCAATAGCAATTTGAATAGAGGTTTCACGAGTTTCTTTTGCCTTGGAAAGATCCATGGCATGTGTCTCCTCAAGTTGCTCACGGAGCAATTGTTCCTCAACAAGTTGATCTTCTAGCTCACCAATTTTGTCGGCATGATCACATGCATGCCCTTCGAGCTCACAAATCCTAACATCCTTCTCATTAAGAAGATGCTTGGCTTCTCCATATTGATACATGAGGGCCTCAACCATTTTCTTGGTTGGACCTTGGAGCTTGCTAATGAAGATAGAAATTTTATCCTCTTCTTCAATTTTCCCTACATCCTCAACACAATCCAATAGTGATGGGTTAGAGGAGATAGTAATTTTTGGTGGGGAATTCACCTTTGTTTCCTTGGCCATGAGGCACATAGGCTTGGAGATCTTGTCGTCGTTTGGAGATGAGAAGAGGTTGGCCAATGATGGAGGAAGGGTGCCCATTGCAAGAGCCGCCATTCCTACTTCTTCACTTGGTTCTTTATCCTCCTCACCTCCGGACTCGTATTCCTCTTGATGGGATGCCACAAGAGCCTTTTGAGGTGATCTCTTCATGTAGGTAGGCTTGGGGTGGTACTTGTTCTTCTTTAGAATGAGTTGACCACCATTATCCTCTCTTCTTTCATAGGGGCAATCCTTCACAAGATGAGTGTCCTTTCCACAATTGAAGCACATTCTTTTTATTGGTGGAGGGTTGCTCTTGTTCTTCTTGTTCCAAAACCGGGTGGCGGCAAGTGCAAGAACTTCATTGAGCTCACCCTCCAAGTCTTCTTCACCTTCATAGACCGGGCTTTCTTCATATCTTGGATGGTCTACCACACGAGCCTTCAAAGCAAGAGTCTTTGGGCCACGGACTTGGTTGAAAGACTTGGATGTGGACTTCAATGTATCATAGGTGACAAATTGAGCCAAGATGTCATTGGGAGTCATTGTTGTGTAATCCGCTCTTGCATGGAGGTTCATCACCATAGTTTCACTATATGGCATAATTGCTTGAAGGAACTTGGCCTTGACCCATTCATCATCCATATCCTTCTTTCCATTTTCCCTACATGTCACCACAAGCTTGTAGAGTCTTCGGTAAAGTTCGGTCGGAGTCTCTTCGTCTAGCATGATGAAGTTGTCAACTTGATGTTGAAGGACGGCCGCATTGGAGCGTTGAATGCCCTCATTTCCTTCATACACGGTTTCAAGATAGAGCCAAGCCTCATTGCAAGTTTTGAGATTCCGCACATGATCTTCATCATTTGCGGTCATAGCACTCTCAAGAATGTACTTGGCATTTGCATCAAGTTGCTCATCAATCTCTTCTTGCTTGGTCAAGTTGTTGGGATCAACTGGGTTGAAACCATGTAGAACCACCCTCCAAAGATGCACCGATGAGCTGCGAAAATAAGACTCCATAGATTTCTTCCAAGTGAAATAACGAGTATTATCAAGCTTAGGAGGGGGTCTACCAAGGTTGGTTATATGAGGTTGAGTGAGTGCAACTTGAGTGAGATAAGAGCTAGGTGGAGCAAAGTTAAGAGAAGGCTTCTCATAGGTTTATCATTTTTATCCTTGTCACTAGCTCCCTTAATAGGGCTAGCGGTTGATGAGGAGCCATTTTGATTAGATACCCGAGTATACACCTCATCCACCATTTTGCCTTTCATGAACCCAAAAAGTTCAATCATGGACTTCATGGTGATTGGGGCATCACCCTCGGGAGGGATTATTCCCGCTTCGATTAGTTCTTTGTCAAGTTGTTCTCTATCAAATTTTTCTTGTTCCTTAGCAAGTCTTAACTCCTCATCTTTAGCACGTTGTACATCCTCCGCACTAGCCATCCTCCTCTTTAGGCGATTAAGCCCTTAATAAAGAGACCTTGCTCTGATACCAATTGAAAGGATCGAGTAGGTTGACTAGAGGGGGGGGGTGAATAGGCAACTACAATTTTCTTTTCTTTTAATACAAATTGGAATTGCTCAAATATAAGTTCTCTAGATATGCAACTAGATGAACAATCCTATATGATGAGCAATAAACAAGCTAGCAAGATATTCTACACAAGATAAGCTAGCAATACAAGTAAAGGAAGGTTAAGAGATAACCACACGGTGACGCGGAGATGTTCTACCGAAGTTCACTTCCCAATGGAAGCTACGTCTCCGTTGGAGCGGTGCGGAGTCACAAAGTGAACTCCGAATAGCCTTGATATGGCACACCGTATCTCCCTCGTGTTATCCTCCGATGAGGAGATCCACGAGCCACTATATGATGCCCTCGAGGTCGGCAACAAACCTTTACAAGGATGAGGCACACTCCACAACCGAATTGGAGGCTCTCACCAAATTCCCGCGGCTCCCAAAGCCACAAGAATCACAAGGCCGGGTCGCGTCTCCACAACTTAATTGGAGGCTCCCGGCTAATCCTTGTGGCTACCAAAGCCACAAGAATCACAAGTATCTTCTAGGTATCCAATGTATCAAGTTACACAAGATCTACAAGTGACTAGGTCGATGTAGACAAATCGGCTCGGTGGAGATGCGGATCTAGGGCTCCTCTTCACTCCTCAAAGTATCAACGTGTTTGAGTGGTTGGAGTGGGAGCTCTAGTAGATTGAAGCTTGCAACAATGGTGGAGAGAGAGTGAGGAATCAAGCTTGGTCTTCTAGAGAAGAAGACCCCTTTTTATACTCTCCAAATTCTGGCCGTTGGGGAGCTTTCTGCGCATGGCCGGAACTTCCGGTGAAATGGGCGGAACTTCCGAGCGCAGGAATCTCCAGCCTTCTCAGCGCGGGGCCGCAAACGCGCAGGCCGGAACTTCCGGGCCAAACGGCGGAAGTTCCGCACCACCGGAACTTCCGGGCCAACTTCCGCTTATGAAAGTGAAAACACCCGAGAGCAAATTTGTTAAGCGAACAAGGAGCGGAAGTTCACTCGGAACTTCCGACGCCCGGAACTTCCGCAAATCTGAGCGGAACTTCCGCATTTTGCTGTTTCCAGAATTCAAAGCAGATTACAGGATATTATGTAAACACTTTATATAAGCAATCTTCATGTTGTCAAAGAGATGATAAACCTGAAATCAATCAACGCACATTAGTGTGCAACTTATTGTTGTAATCAAACCACAAAAACATTTAGAGAGAGACATGTCCTTTCAAATATGTTCTATGTATATTTGGATTTAATAAAAATAAAAACAAATTTTTGTGTAGAGCAAATTAAAAGGTGTATTTATGGAAGAAAAATGGAACACAAAAACTAAAATATATAAGTTACACGGCATTATCGTTGATAAACACACATATATATTTATACGTGTACATATTCCAGCTAAAATGAAACCGGCTTCAGTTTAACTAAATTGAGTCGCATGACATGAAAGAGAACTTCCGATCTCATTTGAAATGAACTTTCTAGCCAAACATCAGCACCCCTTGTTGGTGCACATTGTTTAATTGAACGTGATATTTGGAAAGTGATTATCGGAATGACTCATTTGATACCATTTGAAAGCTACGGAAATTGCACCTTTTTTTTACTGTCAGAAATATTCTGATTAAAAGTAATTTTAAATGTACTAAAATATTTTTTCACGAACTTATCTGTTTTCGTGATGTTTTTTAGTATGTATTTTCAAAAAAATTATCATGTTTATGCAAATGACATGTGGTTGGACCGCAGATGAATAGACGCAAATTTTTCATGTTAATAATTGATATTTTCCTTGGTTTGAGAGCAGTTTCAAATATACATAATTACGTTTTCCGAACTTCTCATTTTGTGTACTATCTTCTTGGCATTGTTTGTAAACGGATATCGGAACGAACCAAATGATATGGCGCTGGAAATATATATAGTAGCCGCAACCATTTTAACATTTTTGTGTTGAGATTTGTTGAAAATCAGCACAATTTAGTATTAATTTTAAAATATTAAAAACATAGATTACGACCCAAGTGTGGAAGTGATGAAATTGGCATGCTGCGAGTCGAATTAAACTCACAACATTTCTAATTAAACTCACAATATTAAAAACAGAGACGAAGGCCCACATGTGGAACCTTTTAAACCGTTGCGGCACGTTCGAGTATAATTAAACTCATAACATTTGTAATTATACTTGTTAGTTTTCAGTTCGGTAGCCTGAGTCGAACATGTCGCATTTAGGCACCCTCCTGATTGTTCAGGGAAAGGTATTCAATTTGCCACATTGGAGGCCTGGAAATTCAAATAGATGTAATTTATAATAAACTTTTATATTTTTTGCAGTCTAATTTGGCCATGGTCCTATGTTAACGATATAGTTCGCATATTTAACAAAGTAACATCTTTATTACACGTTATTCATTGTATTCTTTCTAATACCAATCTAATGTTACCATTGCAAAAACACACTTCTTATAAAACAATCAAACATGGCCATATTGGGTCGTGCTATATTAAAACTTTTTTTTGTGAAACAACACTTCTTGCATTATTATATATCATGGTAGGTATCACTAACAATCAAACAAATATCTCTATAGAGATTTCTAGCATATATTAGGTAATCATATGTATAGAAACTTATTGATCATATCGAACATTTCCATTGACTCTTTAACCGTTAGACGTACACGTTACAATACAATCGGTAATGAGTTAACAACATGTACATGTGCCATGTAGTTTGCAGTCAAATTGCATTGCTTTTACTAATCACCGAGGAACATAAGACCGTGCTAGTTCTACTATTTGTTCTTGATTATTTTGTCATGATCACCCAAAATGCTCTTGATATCAACTAGCGTATAAAAATGCACACTTCAGACCCTAAAATAAAAGTCCCCACAAGGAATTAGAAATAGAAATTTAAGATGTTTATATTTGGTGCATCATATATGATGTCCTTCGAAGAGAGAATAACATCCTAACTGAAGTCAGAAGCAGCTGGTAATACTAGTTCGTTACTATGTGGTACACATTATAGGTCTGTGGTGTGGACTTGCTTCTCCAAATCGAGCATTTAATTTTTTTTCTAGATATGGATTAACATTATAGTGAATAATAGTTTATTTAGTATTTGGGGGAATTTATCTCTTGGGGCTCGGGACGGCCATCCTATTTCCGTGGCTTAAGGCATAACCTGATCGATGCCCTACGCCTCACTATCTCTGACCGGAAATACTCCACATCATTTCCCCACGTATTGAGGTGTTGCATCTTGGTGTTAACCTCCTTACCTAGTTGTCACGTCACTTTTCTAACCCTAACTTTATTAGTAGGGCCTTCACGTCGGAGAACACAAGAATACATCTTCCAAGACCTGACGACAACCCTATGTAACATACTTTGAGCATGTATGGTAGAACAAGAGTCCTTCACGGATGACCCTTTCCTTTCTAGTGTGGTCATTGCTTCAATTTGTGACATCAACTCAGTTCAAAGGCACAATAAGTAGGGTCATCATAGATTGGTGCAGTTCATTTCCCCCTCCGGTCTCTCTCTTCCTTTTCGAGAGTCGATAGTGGGTCCAACTCCTCCCCCTCTCACCTTTGGCGGATTCGACAATTGTAGTGTGGGCGAATTAGGACGACGAGCTGTCCATGTACATGTAGGTCTAATGTTTGTTTTTTCCCTCTACGGCATCCGGTGTTATGTTGTTAAGAAGCTTCTCTATGACATCTGCGAGCAGCGACCATATGTTCAATGCTTCTTCCCTCAACGATCTTCGGGTTACAGGAGGGGAATCTTAATTGGTAAAGCTTCCCCAGTAAGCTCTTTTGGTTACCAGATCTGATCCACCAATGTTGAATCTTGAGCACGATATCACTAGTGGTGGTGCTATGGAGGACCTATCGTCCCAAGTGGCAAGTGGTCTCGTCCCCAACAACGGTGGATTTGGTCCTATGTTGAAGCCTAATTTGTGAGTTTGGGGTCCCTTCCACAAGATTCAGGACCAGTTTTGTAACTTAATTTTTTTTTTGGGGTCCTTGCATGAGCTATACTAAATGTTTATTTTGACTTTTTGTGAAACCAGAAGAAAATATTGCAACTCTTGGTCCTTGGGGACCTTCTCTTCTTAACGCTTTTTTTTTAAACAAAAAACCTAGCATCGCTCTTTGTCCTTGGGTTTGATTTGATGACCTTTGTAAAAAGCCTGGCTCATTGTGCTGCCATATCTAGGTTTATCTAGGGCGAGTCCATGGTATTTTAGACGGATCGAGCTAGCTTGGCTTAGATAGTGAACATGACGACCTTAGATTCAATCTCGGCTTGGTTCACGTCCTCGTGAGTTAGCTCAAGATTGAAACTTGCTACAAATGTGAAGAACAAAAATACTAATCTTATTTATACAACCATTCAAACAAAATCAGGGACTGATATTTTGCATCACAAATCACAACAATAAACGATTTACACGAGAGGACACACGGTCCACGCCATGAATGACGGCAATAAACATGAGGAGCTCGGGATAAAACTTGAACTTCGGTCGGCTCGCTAGTCAATGAGTTGGAGCCCGAGTCGGAAGCTGCTCACGTGAATCGGGCTGTCGAGCACGGGATGTGTTGGTGTTTGCGCAGCGCAGCGTGTATAGCTTGGCATTACCCGACAGACTCACTAGGGACGTCCAAATGCTAGTCACGATGGAAGCGAGTCCCATTGAATTCCTCGTCCATGATCTGCAGGGGTGCAGTTAATCATACTTTTTTCCGTCCTAGTTTGTAGGGCACAATCTAAAAAACAATTTGTCCCACCTCTTAGGCACAATTGCATTTAATTCCCTCTCTATGAGTGGGTATTGCCTCTTCAACCAATGCATGAAAGACTTTACCTCCAATCAATTAGCAGCTTGGTTCAAGAGATTTGCAAATTGAGCCTTACAAATTAGGAAGGAGGAAGTACTGCGTTTCCTTTGAATAGTAATGAAAACTTACAGTACCACTGGCCATTACTAGTGCGAAATCAAGAGCACCTTTATACGTGCCGTGATGTACCGTGAAATTTGTTTGTTGGCTAAATGGCCCTTTGCGAGACTTAATGTCACTTATTTTTGGACAACAAATATGTAAATTGCTAATCAAAATTTTACATCTTTGTGGTCCAAAAACGCCAACACGCTTGGCGTGACATGGAAGGTATATAGAAGTGGTTGAAGGTTTTCGAAAGGGCACAAGTGGTTGAAAGTCCAGCAATTAGTATGAAATACCTACCTAGTATCAACTTTTTTTTTAGAAACACAGTACAGACGCAGACGCTCACAAACACGCACGTACAGACACCCCTATGAACGCACGCACGCAAACCCTACCCCTAGAGCACCTCCGAGAGACTGGTCCGGCAGATCTTGAGGTTGACGAAGTCACCACGGCGCCTCGCTGTTGACGGGCACGTCACCTACCACTGAAATCATAGCGCCGGTTAAATCCTGAAAAATCCAGGAAAATGCGAGCACCCATGCCAAGTCTGAGACTTGAACCTGGGTGGGCCGGTTCCACCATAAGGAACTAAACCAGCTGACTAGGCTCAGTTCGCTACCTAGTATCAACTTGAATCTTCAGATAAAGTTGTTGCCGTGCAAGAGCGAAAGAGATCGTCAAGGTCGCTAGGATATTCAACGCCTTCATGGCGGACGCGTCCGACCAGACACACAGATGCAGGCAGCACAAGACGATGGTTGGCCTGCTTGCTCGCTTGCTACCCACGCCGCAGTGTTTCCTGTCCTGGCGTTCTCACGGCTACGTTGAAAGGCTCTCATTGCTCCATAAGTAATCAGACCTACTATGTAAACAAGAATAGATGGAAGATAATGGCCAAATCAGCTGTAGATTTCGTTACGTACATGGATAGCTTCTTGAAACAGATTCTGGGCATGTTTGGTTTTTTCTGAAAATAATTCATGTTATCATGTTCATTCAGCTCAGGCGAGTGGTGGTGTAAGATATCATAGAAAAGATCCTGAGATCCTAACAACAACGTGCAAGTTATCTATTAAGTCCGGGTCATACTCCTCACAGGCTCAGCCACAACCATCTAGAAAAGACCAATGTTGGGATATCGTTTAGCGGTAACTACCGTCGACCCAAGAGAAGGGGTAAATCGGCCGATTTATCGGCATATCGACCGATTTATCAGCCAATTATCTTATCGGTCAGACACCAAGAAGCGAGAAATCGGCCGATTTATCGAAATATCGGAAGATATCTTGAACAGTGGAAAAGACCAAGAATGAACACCAAGAATGAACTCAGATATAACCCTTCAAACATACCCTTTTTTTTTAGAACCATGCAGGAGTGCTGCATGTATTTATATTAGAAAGAATAGAAAGGCCTTGGAGGCCAAAGTGTACAGAAGAACTGCCTCGGCAGGCAAAAGGAAAGAGACATATACACACTACCATAACGACCCGGTGAAGCCTGAAAACTATGGTTCTGAAAACAAAAAACTGCTACGATCCTAGCGACCTACAGACTGCTTCGGATGGCCAGCAAGCATAAGGTGAAAATAAGTACATAGCCGAACGGGACCTCCACTAAACCTCAGAGAGGGTAAGACGACCTTGGCTGGCAAGACACCATAACTTAGCTTCACTCTTGATCTCCTCTGCACTGCAGCGTCTCTTGTCCAGCAATATGCCACACCTTTTGTGCAAAGCGATGTCAGAGGTATCGGGAAAGAAAACCCTAGGGTTCATAACTTCATATTACAGGAGAAGGGCACTAGAGCCTCGTCTCAGAGTGACAAGATCAATCAAATTTATTTCAAAACCGAACAAGCATCAACGTGAGATGGAAACTGATAAGTGTAAAGATTGCAGTTAAGTAGCGACATGGTCCCTCAAAAAAGTAGCGACATGGGAGAAGGAAAACCTGACACACTATAATCTATCATTTAAATCTCATGCTCCAAATCAGGTCCGGAACCTAAGAGCGTGATTGCTATAAATATGATCTCCTATACGTCATGTTCATTCAGCTCACAAGATCACAACAGTCATGGTAATACCTCACAGGCTAAGTCACAGCCCTCCCAGAAAATACTAGGAATGAACTCACACGTCAAACCAACTCTTAAATTGCTGCTACTAATAGGGTTTAGGGTTTGGGAGTGACTATTGAACAGACGTCTGTTTTGCAATTCAAAAACAGACAGATTCTAGAACCAATCACGAAATGACAGCTATGAAGCTAAGAAACAAACTGAGAACAAAAAAAAACTGCCTGTTTCATTCACGCCAAAACAGACACATTGTCAGCTGCTCAGTTTTGAGTCAGCTCAAAACTATTTGAGTTACAGGTTTGATTCCAGCTAAACTTTGACGTTTTCCACGGCCAGCGAGCAGCCCAGCGAGCCATACCAAGCTCTAGCGAAGCACAGCACAACTCAGTGAGCAGCCCAGCCCATTGATCAACACCAATAATAAAGGGAAAAAAAACCCAATAGTTGAAGGCATGAGACAAGTTTAGTTGCCACTGACTGAACTAATGCAGGTATACAGAAAAACAACAAATAGCCCAAGCTTCATTTGCAAGTACAAATAAATTACTGTCAAGAAAACCTCTCCCCATCCAAATACAACAAGAACTTATTTTGCAAATAACTATTTTTTGTTCCAGGTTTTTGGAAACGGTAGCACACAAGATGGGTACATCTTCCTCCACTGATGATAATCTGCACTGAAGATTAAGATTAACGCGCTACAGCCGTTGCTCCACCCACCTTCCTCCACCCTCGCTGAACAAACATCATGTTCTTTGAAGAAACGAGATAATAAACCCCGCGTGATTATGTAATAAAACCTACAGGTGGAAACAAAGAAATCGTTCAGCGACATACTGAAAGTAATGCGAACCGAAAGAGGACAAGTGTGAACTAAACTAAACTAAACTGAAGGACTGAATAAAGATGCAGCTAAACTGAACTGAAGAAACACTATTGTGATGTTACAGACTTAACTGCAAAACTAGCTATTCTTCAGGCCACGAATGGGTTAGTGAACAATGCCATGACAAATTCCCTCATCCATCACTCTACTAAGCCACCATGATCTCTCCCAGAACATGATCACAGTGACATCCTATTCTACCAGAAAAACCCAACGATCAAGCCATGAACGTATCTCACGCTGCTTGGGTAATTTTTCCAAAATGAAAAAATGACCTTGCAAACTATAAAAAAAAAACTACTACTTGCCTTCCTAAATCTACCCGTAAATGCTATTCTAAGCCAACTTGACTTGGGGCGACTAATCAAAAAGGGACTATATTATCCGCTAAAGTAAAATTACTACTTGGGGACTGAAGACTGAAGAAATCGAAAGAGAAGGACTAAGAAAATGAGACTCAGAACTGACAGACTAAGATACTGACAAAAATACTAAGAGAGACACTACTGAAATATCAATACTGATGACAAAAAAAACATACTGAGCAAATAAGATTGAGACAGAAGAAAAGCAAATAAGATTGAGACTGAGCTACTAGAATGAGACTGAAAAATAAGAGCTACAAGACTGAGGGACTAAACGAACTGATCAGAGGAGGAATAGGTGACTGAAAAACTGAGAAACTTGATACTGAAAGACTGGAGGAAATAACTTAGTTAGAAGGGACTGAAATAATGAAAGATTCAGAGACTTAAGAAAATATAATGAGTCTCAAGAAATGGAGAAAAATGAGAGCCTAAAGAAATGCAGAGAAATGAAGTGAATAAAATAATGAAGTAATGAGAGACTTAAGAAAAAATAATGAGATACCGAAGTAGTGAGATACTTAAGAAAATATAATGAGATGCTGAAGTAATGGAGACTTAAGAAAATATAGACTGAAGCAAATAAAGAAACAAAACTGAAGAACTAAGAAAGACCAAGAAAATAAGGACCAAGAGACTAAGCAAATCAAAACCTATTGACCTAGGTGCTCTTCTGTGATTGCTATTGAGATCTTCCAATAGCAGACCAGAAGAGTAGAAGAGAGAAAAAAGTACCAGCATAGGAAGAAAATGTTCATTAACCCGACGTAATATTTTTTACATAATCAAAAACTCAATCAGTTGAATATATATTGCTACCCACGAACAGATCATATATGGCTAGCTGAAATCGATTAGCAGACTAAATCTCCACCAGTCACTTTTAATTTGCTCATCACACATGCGCTGGCACCACAACATTGAACACTGTTTGTGCCAGGAGCAGCACTGCAACCTCGCCCACAGTCTGTCCAGGGCTTTGTCACCGACAGAAATAAAGTTGATCCCAGAACAACATAGCAAAATCTATCAGTATGATTTTCTTGTTCCATGAACATTACACGTTTGGCCTACGACCAATCCTCTCGAGTTGGTATGCTAGCAATGCTAAAACCAGTCCCTCCAATATCTATCAATATGCTACCTTGTCTGCCTTCCCAGCACTACGCTACAGCTTACAATAACGATCGATTTCAGTTAAGTCCTCGCAAGCTTTAACAAAACAACTAAAGTACATGAATATCTGTACAACCTGAAAGTCCAACACATCAGGGATTCCAAGAGCAAACACATACCTGAGCAAGCAACCATTGAGAAATTAGAGCACTGAATGACTGAATCAGGTATGCTCTGTAACTAGTATATGCCTATAACATGCTATTACTTCCAGCTAACAGAAGTTGCTAGCTCTGTTTCATTGTGCTTCCGAAATCAATTCAAGAAATTAACACAAATTTCTTCCGCTGGTTCTAGGTATCATTAGAGCATGCACTTGCGGAGCTGATATTATGATTCTGTGATTACTTGCATTGATATTAATTTGTGCTCTAAGCACATTAGTTTATTCAATCAGAAAATACAAATCATATAGATCTCCCAATCAATCTATATTTCTTGCCTTACAAACTGACCCAAGCTTGGTTGAACAAAAAGCAACACACAAAAGTAATTTGAGAGGATGTAAATAGATTCAAATTAATCACAAACAAAAGCATTTCACTGGGGGTAACCTAATGCACAAGATCTAAAAGCCATAAGAGCATTTTGTGAATTAGTAATTTCACAGTAAGCTAACAAAAAGCAGTACAATGCAGGCCGAAAATTATCATATACTGAACACAAAAAATGACTAAATCCGAACTCAACCCACATATGAGCACATCGTCAGTCTGTGCATAACATCAGCCTAACCTAAAATCATTAAAGCCTAATATAATCACCAAAGCTGAACCCTAAACTAATCTTCAGCAAGTTCAAACATAAAAGCATCAGCGAGACTACAGCGACTGAGGACGAGCTCCCTGACGCTAAAATCCAAGAGCTCCGCTACATCCGCCAAAATCTACATCCGCCAAAATCACAAGCTGGTGCAACCACAGAACATAGATCACCAGATCTCGTGACAACGATGAGCGCGATGCGAGCTCAATTAAAACAAAATCAGAGGACAGAGCAGCGTGGTGGGAGGGAGGGAGGAGGGATACCCATCTCGACAGCGGCGCACAAGCGTTTCGGGCTAACGAACTGACGATTTCTTCGCCGTTGGACGGCGATGGAGGCGAGCGGCGGCTCTCCCCAACAAATCAAGCGCCGGTTTCCACGGTCGCCGCTCTCTCCGACGGGCGACGGCTTTATCCTCGGCTCGCGAAGCACCGCCCCACTAGCGCCAGATGAGCTTTCCTGCGGGGACGACCTCTCCGCCATCGCCTCCGACCCTCTCTCTCCGAGCGAAAAAACGAGAAGAGCGCCGGACTGGAGCACGAAAATGAAACTAAAAAAACTCAGAGAAGAAAAGGACTCGTTGACTCAAAAGAGACACAGAAGGAGAAATGAGGGAGATAGTGTTGAGATTCAGACAGAAGATCGAATGGTCCAGAAAGTAGCTGTTTCCCAATTAGAAAACAGCTAGCTGTAGAATAGGAATGAACTCACACGTCAAACCAACTCTTAAATTGCTGCTACTAATAGACAGTACAGAGCAAACTCTTTCAGTTCGATGTAACAAGTGGCACCTACAGCACTGCTAGCTAAATGAGGTGCACTGCAGACTGCAGTCTCTGTCCAGCAAATATGGCACACCTTATGCGCAAAACGACGAAAGAGAACTCTAGGGCTCATATTACAGGAGAAGGCCACTCAAGCCTTGTCTCAGAGTTAGCAGATCCATCCAATTCATTTCAAAACACAACAAGAATCAACGTGGGATGGAAATTGCAGACTAAGATTTGCAGTTAAACAGTGACACGGGAGAAGCAAAACCTGGTGCACTTCACTAAACTCGGCAAAAAAAAACTAGGTTCAAAGCACTCCCAACGCATATACAAGTTGCAACTAGGACTGGAAGTCAAAAATCAGCAACAGATTCAGGCCAGTGACAAGAGAGCATGTAGACAACTCACTGCTTAGGAGGTACTCTAATCTAAAGTTACTGGCCACCACAAGGTATTCATCATGCATTTGTTGACAGGGCTTTTAGCTAAAACACAGAAAACATAGTAGATCAAGCACAAAAATGATATTTAACTACCAGCATAGTCATTAATCTATAAGAGGCGCCATAATGAGCATTTGTTGAGAAGGCTTAAGAAAGCATACACAATCGTTCAAACACAGATACATAGTAGATCAACCACATAAAATGATATTAAACTACCAGCATAGTAATTAGTCCAAAGTGATATGTGAGAACTTAGCACATCTAAGCACAGAAATTAAGAGTGCCAGGTTTCTCATAGACCAAAACAAGAACACTGAATCAATAGAAGCAAGTTCAACTCTTTAACCCATCAAAACAGATCATAAACCAGAAAAGACATATCTAGAGAAGGCAAGATAACCCATTATACCCTTTCAAGCAGCAGTGGCTTCTGCACTCTTCTCACCATCACCACCCTGAGTAGCTGCTTTATTAGCCTCTGCCTCTGCAGCTGCATCCATCTCTTCAGCAGTAAGATCCACATCATCAGTAGCTGGCCGAACCTGCTCCTCCTCTGGAAGTGGCTCTTCAACATAATCATTCTCAAACGCATCATTAGGAACCCGATAGATCCTCAACTGCGGCTTTGCGGGATCCTTCACAAGCACATACTTGCCCTCTTCAAACTTCATGCAGATGTCCACAAGTGACTTGACAATTCCCCACATGTTTGCAGTGTTGAGGTTGATCTGGGTAGCGAAATCCCTTGGCTTGTACCCCATCACAGTGAGTATGGAATGGTTGAAGTGATCACGGGGTTGCACACGTGACACATAACCCAGCTTCATCATGTCAGCACCAGAAAGCAAAGCCTGGGCTGTCCAGCGAGCAAGCTTGTTGGCATTGTTCTTGAGCTCTGTAGCAAGCACAGCACCACGCTGGCTCTCAAGCTTCTGCTTCCAGTCAACACCAGTAATCTTAGGATCAAACTCATTAAGTGCATTGAGCGTAAGGAACTGGCGAGCACCGCTTGGATCCACACCAGCAGCATGCACTTCACAGCGAGCAATGATACTAATATTGTCGTCCAGCTTCCAGCGGCGGTAGCGGTAGCAAACAGGCGCTGCCTCCTCATTCTCAGTAGCAAACGGGTTAGGCTCATCAAAGGTAACCTTCTCGCCATCACGGACAAGTACCTGCTGCGAGAAGTTCTGGTTGATGTAGGTCGCCTCGACAGCAAGAGAGGATGCTGAATTGATATCATCCTTGTTCTCGGGGAGCTGCTCCTGTGCAGTCTCATTGACAGTGAGCAGATCAAGCTGCCCACCATCACGCTTGTCAAAGAAGAGCTTGTTGCCCACGCGCTGCACGACAATGTCCCAGGAGAGGATGCTGCGGGGCGTGCACATAAGAGCGGCCAGGATCGCATCAGTAGCAAAGACAGTGGCCTTGTCTTCCTCGGCGAGGCGGCGGATGATGGGATCGTCGGTGGTGGTGATCTTGTAGAATTGGCGGTTCTTGAAGCGCTCGAGGCGGCGCTGTGTCTTGGGGTTGACGCGGTCGTAGGTGCGGTCGTAGGACTCGACGGCGCCACAGACGAGGAGATCCTCGGGCTGGTCGTTGACGGCGAAGGAGAGCTTGGTGAAGTTGGCGAAGGGATCTGCTCGAGCATGGTCCAGTCGGGCTGGATGTCGACCGAGGGCTTGGCGGACGACTGCTGGTTGCCGCGGAAGTTGCCCTGGTGGTGGTGGGAGCGGTGGTTCTGGTAGTGGCGCTCGCGGCGGGCGCGCTCCTTCTCGGCCTCGCGGCGCTTGGCCTCGACCTCCTCGTCGCGGCGCTGGGGCAGCTGCGGGCGCTGGTTGAAGCGCCACTTGGGGCCGAAGCGCGGGTGGCGCGGCGGCGGCTTGGCATCGACGAGGCTGAAGGAGGAGTCCTCGGCCGCGGCGGCGAGGGAGTCGTCCGCGGAGGAGAAGTCGAAGATGGAGTCGCGCGAGGCGGCGGCGTGCGCGCCGGGGTGGCCCGGGTTGCGCGTCCAGTCGGCGATGCGGCCCAGCTTGTCGGAGCGGGAGAAGGGCGCGAAGGGGATGGAGGCGGTGGCGACGGCGCCGCCAAGGAGCGGCGGCGCTGCAGGCGTCTCGGGAGGGCCCCAGCCGTCGGGGTTGAAGGGGACGACGCCCACGTCGAAGCCCATGGTTGCGGCGGCGGATTGGATCGGGAGAGGTGGAGGTGGCGGCGCGAGGGTGGGTTAGGGTTGGGTGTGTGACTCGAAGGAGGAGGACGAGGGTGGCTTTAGGGTTTGGGAAAAGGAATATTTATTTTCCAACAGTTAAAAGGGCTTCGCCGAGACGCCGAGGCCTCTGGCCCACATGTCAGCGTCTACTCCGTTAGCCCACATGTCAGCATCCGACCTCAGCCCGTTAAGCGGTTGGAAATTGGAATCGTTCACGGCATGAACAGAAATCATCACGTATGCAATCAGAATTTACGTGATTAGCATCGCTTACTTGAAATTCAGATGCATCTGTTCTGTATTTTATCGCTGGATTTGGACTTTGTTTCGAAATCATATGGACTGTGTTTCGAAATCATATGTCCTGATCACGCTCAGAACTCGTCGATTTCATAAACCTACTAGTGTCCTACTCCTAAACAACATGGTACTATGTTCGACACATTCACATGATTCCTCTTTGCAATCCTACTACGGAATTCGAAACGAGAACCTACAGCAGCAGAACACATACTCCCTCCGTCCGAAAATAATTGTCTTAGATTTGTCCAAAAGTGGATGTATCTAGACATGCACTTTTTGGCAAATTTAAGACACTTATTTATGAACGGAGGGAGTATATGATATACTCCAGTTCAGATTAAGATGCTCATAATACCAGGTTTCAGACAAAATTAGCCGATGCAGCAGAATGCAAGGAGAAACAAGCACGAGAGTATAGCAAATTCTGGGTTTACTCATCAGTGTTAACCACAAGGAATAAGTCTCAGGCTCTCACGTTTTTATTCTGTCTGCTCAGACACTCGGCACGGCATGATGTTCCCAATTCCAAACCGAATTGTTACAGGTCCTCAACCACGGAACGACATAGCACGGTAGATACAGCAATCTCAGCGACACCGTTCAAAATTCAGTTACAGGCTTTCGGAGTACTTATTACTGCAGCAACAAAACGGCATGGGCGTAGCAAATGGCAGGGTTCCGTTCAAAAAAACATGGAGCTACTCATGGTGTTACTCATTCCTTGTTCTCGGCCTTGCCCTCAGTCTCGGTGGGATCCTGGTCCGGGCTTGTAGCCTCAGTAGGCGAGTTGGCACCCTCTGCAAGGTAAAGTTGATGTTTGTGACGGTGACAAAAAAATGAACTTGCTGGATCTAAACAAACATGCTGGATGGTGTTTGGGTGGCATATTGTGATGTGAAGTACCTTCACCGTCAGCAGATGCATGGAGAAATCGGCGTGAACGTGCTTGCTGTTGAGTAGGCTGCAAGAAGATTGACGAAGATGTAAGCAAACTAACGAATCTGAGTGCAGCATGCAAGTTAATGTCATAATTATTACGAAATTTGATAACAAAAGGATACATCAGCTTCACAAGCAAAGACTAGATAACAAAAATGAAGGTGACATGTCATTTAAAACTAGCTCAGTTAAATATGGACATGCAATCTATTTGATTATTAGAAAGATCCTCAAATAAACAACTCCAACAACTAGCAGCTCATGTCAAACGAAAAAAGTATCAACAGTGGTACAATACTAGGTATGTGCATTCTTACGAACAAGGAGGGTCAGTTTTAGCACCTGAAAAATATGGACATGCAATCTATTGGATTACCAGAAAGACCAGCAAATACGCTACTCAAACAACTAGCAGCTGATGTCAAACGAATAAAGTATCAACAGTAGCACAATATAAGGCATGTGTAGGGCGAATAGTCGCATTGGTGCAGGGTCAGTTTTAGTACCTGTAATTTTGGTCGAAGTGCTTCAAGCGGTCCTTTAGGTTTCTGAGGGTGTCCTCCTTGCTGCAGGAAACAAACAATCAGGTGAGCAAGATTGTGAAGGGGCTGCATTACTTTCCCAAAATTAGTTTTAGCTTTCGAAAATAACAGTATAATACCTTCCCCAGAGCCCAATCAGCAGAATCAAAGTAAGCCCGCTCATGGTCCTGATAGACATTTTAACACGGGTGAAATAAAAAGGATATACCTGACTCTTTGCATAGATTACATAAGTTGTATATATATATCTAAACTTATTTTAACTTTCCTGACTGCCTTACATAACTGGCATAAATCGTATGTATGTCTATAAGGTAGTGTAATATAATACGGAAATGATACCTTGGATATAAGTGGCGACTTTTTGGGCAGCACTCCTCCATACTTTTTCTTGATTACTGCTTCCTGCAAATACTCAGTTAAGTTGAATTGTGCTTATGGATATAATCAGGACACACTTACAGTGCAAGCTAAATCAGCAAGACCATATAAATGAAAACATGCAAAGCATTACACTTGGTAACAAAATATGTTACCTCTTCCTGTGGTGAAGGCATCTCATTTACTTTATTCTGGTCGGCAGTTTCCACTTTCACATCCGGAACATCTCCTTCAGGCCTCACTTGACCAGTCGTATCGTCAAATGGATTCCCCGACATACTGTACGAACAGATGCTCAAACAAGCTACAGGGAGATAGATTTCTTTTCAGATATGACAGATAATTTATCTCAATGCCATCAAAACTAGTAGCCATAAAACACACCAGGGAATGCACAAATTGGAAAGGAAATGGGAAACATATTCTAGGAAATATGTTCACATTGGAACCATAATGTAGTGGTACTAGGAACATGTTTACACAAGTAACTAACTACTCAGGAATCAATGTAAAAATCGTATGGAAAATTTATTTTGGAAAAGTGGAGAGGAAGATAAAACTATGTAGCCCATTGGAGCTATCTCAATCTTAACAGATCTTGCAGAAGTATGTTCTAAGTTCCAAGATCAAACCTAACACTAGTATGTATGCCATTGCACCAAGACTGTTGCTCGGTCAGGTACTGGGAGTGGGAGAAGTAGAAACAGCAAAAGTGACACTGTTTTGAACAAAGCTATTGTCCTAGACAGGACTGGATGAAGGCAGTCAACCTGGACTCTACAAATGTCCATTAGTTTTCCCCAAGACTTCAATAACGTACTTGGGACCAACAGGTATAAAGAGCATCAACAATTTACCACTCTATGGAAAATAAAAATTGTTAAATGACATAAGCCCTCCAATCGCTTGTCATATATGACCTACCACATTTTGCAAAAAAAAAAAATGACCTACCACAAAACCCCACAGATAAAAGTGTGATACTGCATACACTGAAAAGAAGAGTTTCTTCCTTCTAATCAGTGAGTTACTTTGCACGAACAAAGTTTTGTGCTGTAAACATAATGAATCAAACTCTGAGGTATGAGGTACAATGAATCAAACATCCCCAATTAAGGAAACCTAGGACAGCCCAAACTGCATTCCCAGAAATAGGTATGATGTCGTCTTACTAGAAAAACCACATTGTTGCAAAGTGTACTGTTCGGTCAGTGAAACCATACAGACAAGTTCAGGCCAAAGAACCAAAATAGTTATAGTCAACATAGCCCGGCCGTTCCACAATGGTAGCTCGCGAAGATCTACTTGTCAGATTAGCTTTGTTTGAGCAAACAATGCAGGCAGGCATCGATTTTTTTCCTTACTGACTTGAGATCGTAGCATAGTCAGAAGATGTTTATGGCATATGGCATTATGGCAACACACTTCGCAAAACGATACGGAGTAGCAGATTACCGCAGCATGACTTGGCAAATAAACGGGGGCGACTACAGGCGATTTCCCCCAACGTTGCTTGATAATAGCACAGAAACACGCGAAATCAAGCATCGGATGCAGGATCACGGCTAGCTACAAGCCCCACGCGGCAGCATCAACCGATCCTCGGTACGAGAACTTGTAAAACGTAGGGGCGCTACTCCCTTCCTGAAGCCCGCAGCTCCCTCTACCTCATCCCCCGCACGATTCAGCAGCAGTCCCTTCCGAGGCCTAACGGGGGCGGATCTAGATGGTTCATCGGAGCTCGTACCTCGGAACCCGACGGGGCGGCGACGCGCGGGGTCGGGGGGCTCACTGCTGTGGCGCTAAGATACGGCGGCGGCAGCTCTAGGGCACGGCGGTGGCGGACTGGCTGCAGGCCGTGCTGCGTCGGGTCAGCACTGCTGAGGAGAGGGAAGAAGAATCGGGAATGTGAGGGACGGTGGAGAGAGGACGCCTACCTGATTTCGGCTGCGAGTGGAGGAGAGCAGTGATCTGAATCTGATTCGACCTGTCACGGGAACATGGATGAATGGGGCAGGTTTTATTATCGTAGAGAGGACCTCAGAGTTTGTAACAAGTGTATAAATAGTTACGTAGTACAATCTCTTTATTTCATCAGCTTTTCGTCGAATTTGGGTTTTATCTACAGAGAGATAAAGTGAATGTGAATCGAAGATAATTTGGTGATATTATTTACGAAAAAGAAAGAATGAATCTGGCGAGAAGGCGAGGTAGTGCTCTCTCGAACCAGGTTCGTCTGTGATGTGATCTGGACGGTTTTGCCATGATAATGGGATAGTTCCTATTCCGTTGGAAAAACATCTTTATTTATTGAAGCAACTGAGCAAGATTTTTATTTACGTGCATGATTATCCAATGGCTCCCCAGTTCCCAAGGATTTTCGTGCCTAGAGAGGGAATCATGTTGTCCCCTTTTTTCCCATCTGTTTTGTTCCTCTCATTTTCCCCATCCGATCTGTACCTGGAGTCATGATGAAAAACAGAGCTCCTGCTGTTTTTGTCAAATACAAACAAATTACGACCCAATTGTAATGAACCAAAACTATAAAACTGGTACCTGCTACAATCTGAGGAGATCCGTCAATACAAAAAATTGGTGCAAGGATGAACAAAAGGATCAACGAAGGGGGAAGAAACTGGCCATCAGGCATCAGGGAGCACTGAACACTACATACTGGGGGAACCATGCATTTCTTAAGTCAGACAAGACACAACTCACAGATCATTCTTAAGTCTTACTACTACGATGTACCGAGCTAGAACGTCTCATAGGATGATGCACTACACGGTGTTTATTTATTTATCTGCATTTCTATTTATGAAACATGGATCTGCACTCTTGAGTAGCTCCTGCTCTTCCCCTAACTCTTGGCAGCTCAGAACAGCAGGACCACGTTGATAACCGTGATGCAGGTGATGGCCAAGGTCGCGATTATCGATCCCTGATCGAAGGCTTTTCCTATTCCTCCTGTCCTGGTGAAGTGCTGGAAAGCGAGATAAGCGGCGAGTGCCAGAGACAGTATCGCGCCACCTTGAGTTCCCCTGCAGATGGGAAGTAGGGATCAGAGCTAATGAGCAAAAAGTAACAACCGGACATGAACTGAAGAGGTGAGACCCCAACAGATGCAGCATTAGTAGTAGAGCTAACGTCTCATTTTCAAGACATGGAGAATGTTTCATACCTCAGATTCATCACCTGGTAAGGAGCGACGGTGACAAGCAGCATTGTGAACAGTGGAAGGTCCAGTTCACCTGCAGTAGACAGATGCAATGTGCATAAGTGAAATATCTCGGCTCATGATATCCTACTTGATTTAAGCAGGACCTATGGATCTTCCTTGTTACTCTACCTGGAAGAGAGAAGAACAAACGCACCAAAAGCGCAAGAAAAGCAGTCCACAGTCCATATTCACTCCTGACATCAGGAATTGGTACCATATTATAATAAGTAGGGCAAATAGCAGTTATCAGATGATTATTTGCACCAATAGCAGCATCTTACTTGATCCATGAGATTGCACTGCTAGGTGCTTGCAGAACAAACAAGGGTACGAGGAAAGATTTGTGTATGCCCGTGCCTTTAGCAAGCAATAGTACTCTGCAAAAGGCAAATTAATAACAAATAAGTGCTTAAATAATAACCATTGAGGGTACTGGGAAGTTATACTTCGTATTTATTTGACAGTCACAACTAATTCACGACAGAACGAAATGCATAATGGAAATTCCACAAGGTGACTAGCAGGAGCTGAATGTTCGAACAATTTATGTTCATGCTACTTTTGGTGTCCATCCTCAAGAAAACAAGTACAGTTTGGAGTCATGACCAGCCAGAACAGCTCCAGTAACTCGTCAAATTTCTGAAGCAAGATTACCTTGGTCTTGTTTAAACAAAAAAATCATGACAGCTATCCTCGTCGCAACATGAATGTCCTAGTAACTTATGATAGACCAGAAGCATAAGTAGATATACGACAGTTCCAGAACAAGCTAAACAAGTCACCAAGTGGACAAAACCCAGAGTATCATGATATGAACAGTAATTTCTGTAAAACATCCAGACTGATGGCATTAACGAGACTGGAACATATACCATGGGGTAACCTTCTCCATACAGGCTATGCGCAAATCAAAATTTAATATGAAAACCATACATTGTTCTGTGATCGGAAGAGGTTCAGTTAAACCGACAATCTTATGGTGAAGTGTAACCAGACTGAAATCTGACACCATTCGTCATTACAGCCCACTATGTAGTGCTTGTGAAGTATAAAAATGAAGTTCCTAACTATAGAATCCTGAACCAGTGAGATCACATGGTGTCCTTTTTGCTCGTTGTAAAGAGATCAGCACGAGTGGAAGTCACCAAATGGACAAAACCCTGAGTATAAATGTATAATGATATGGAAAGACTGGACTATCCTGCAATTTCTGTTAAAAATTCAGACTGATGGCCTTAACATGAATGGAACTTGTACCCTGGGTAAATTTCCACGTGCAACCTATATGCAACTCAAATTTACTACGAAAACTATACATTGTGCTGCGATCTGAAGTGATGCTTTTGAACACACGACCTTATGTTGCAGTGTAAACAGACAGAATCTGACACCATTCGTCAATGCAGTCCACTATGTAGTGCTTGTGAAGTAAGGAAACCACAAATGAAGTTCCTAACTCTAGACTCCTGGACCTGTGAGATCACATGGTGTGCTATTTACTCGCTGTAAAGATAAGCACATGGTCACTTATCCAGAAACCTGCTCTAAACAGGGGTTGCAGTAAATGTCTCTGAATTCCGAACAATCAACAACAGCAGACTGAAAAATCTATGGCAGGATCGACATCTTACAATCTGATACCAGTTTCCATTTTCCAACCAACACTTCGCAGTTCACGGTCCTCTCTCAGGCAAAAGCACGAACAGATTCGAAGCCCAGAATTCCAGAAAGGCTCATGCCTTTGCACGAGCAAATCGTATAGCGTTACAGAGAGGGGTGGGGTGCGGCGAGGCGAGGGGAGGGAGAGACGGAGGCACTCACGCGGCGGCCGCGGCGGAGACCCACTGCATCGTGGGCGGGCTGAGGTACGCGGACGCGCGGCACACGGCGGCGGCCCCCCGGCGCGGGCACGGCCGCACCGCGCCCACGCCCAGCGGGTGCGGCTTCAGCGGCAGCGAGGCGCATCCCCTGCACATACATACATCGTGGGTCAGCGAATCACATACGGAAAGCGAGCGGGCACGCGCCGAATCGAGACCTCACCTGAGCGCGCCCGTCCGCAGGGCGGGGGCGGAGGCGGGCGGGGCGGGGAGGGGGCAGCCGGCATTCCGCGCCCGCGGCCGCAGCAGGGGCACGGGGCGGGCGGCCGGGACCGCCAGGCGCAGCGAGATGGACATGCCGGAGTTGTACTCACCGGTGATGTGGCGCGGCTGAGCTGGGTGTCTCTGGAAGTTTGTCTGGGCTTCCGGAACTGGACGGATGACGGGATGGAGGAGCGCGTGAGCCGCTGTAATGGACTGATGACGGGATGGATCAGCTCGCGGTGAGGACGGCCACGTGGCGGGCAACCACGAGGTAGGACGCCGCAGCACGTTGCCGTCGCGCGGCCCGGTGGAGCGGAGGTGGGGGCGGGTGCCGACGAACTCCGGTGGCGTGCAGCGGCCGTCGCGTCCACGGCCGGTGGGGCCTCGCCTCGGCTCCTGTAATGTGAGCTGCTCGTGCTCGGTGGTCGGCCGGGGCGATTCTGTTGCGCTCCACAACTTTTCTTTTTCTTTTTGAGAATTGAGAGCTCAAGTAGTAGGATTCTGCAATAGCATTCCTATATTTTGGATTACCAAACCATTTATAGAAAGAGGAGAGGAGGTATAGCAATTAAGAAAATCCGACAAATTTAGAGAGTTCAAAATATGCGTACTCATATCCACATTTTTGTCATTTTTGTTTAGCTCTAAACAGTGGCGGAGCTTGAAAGAAAATGCTGGGCAGGCCAACCTGAAGCAAAGCACACAAAAATGCAGATTCTAGACAATCTGATACACCGATGCTACAAACATGTGCTCGTGGGTACTGCCGAGTGTGCAAATATCACAGTAGACTTTAGACAAGTAGCCTAGTCAATCTTAAAGTACCTTTTCCTCAATAGATTATATATATATATATATATATATATATATATATATATATATGATATTTTATACACAGGAACTACTCTAAACAAAATAAAGCATGCTAGATTCAGTTTGTACATAAGGCATGGAGCTACAGGCTACAAATCAGTTTTGCGATTCTTCGTCTTGCTAAAATATTCGATAATATCTTCGTAGCTGTAATTCTCCAGAATTTCACCCTCTATGTTAACCAAGAGATTATTGGCAAGATGGTCATCTTCCATCTTATTGCGCAACCTTGTTTTAATGATCTTCATACTAGAAAATGCACGCTCAGCAGTCGCTGTTGAAACTGGTAGTGTAATAAGCAAACGGAGTAACCTATCAATCAGATTAAAGATGGTATTCCTTCCTGTCTCCACAAGGCATTGACAAAGACCAATTAAGGTTGATATGTTTTTCAACTCTTTGTCCTTGGAAGCATCTGAAACAAAGTGTTTGAGTTGAAGTTGCAATCCATAAATATCTTGTTGAGAGAAATCTGCTGGGTAGTACTTTTTCACCATCTCACAAATATCACTAGCTTTGAATCCTCTAAATTTGTTTCTAGGAATCAAGGTGGCACTAGTAGATAAAAGATCCATTACCTTCTCATTGAACCTGCGATTTAGTTCAAATAGTTGAGTGTCCAATGTTGCACGAAATATTTCCACTCGAAAGTAATGTTCCTTGGTGAGCTTATCAGGTTGATGGCGAGCACGACCACCACGCATGACATAAGTTTCCTCAAAGTTAGGAATGTCAATAGAATGTTTTATGCAAAATTCCATAACCATTGCAATGAATTCTTGGTAGCCCTCATCTGATCGCAACTGCTGAAGACAATCTTTTGTTGAGGACACTAGGCGAATAGCATTCACAATATCTTGTGACTTCTTCTGTAGAGCTTGGCCAAGCAATTCCGTTATTTCCAATATTTCCTTCATCAAACATAAGGTAAATATGAACTCATAGGAGGACATGTGGCTGAAACAAGTGTCCGCGTCTCCACGAAGTGAACCCATTGATCTATCAGCAGCAATATTTTGGACCATAGAATAAATAACACCAAACATCTCCATAATGCTACAAACTGAACCAAAATGAGAACCCCACCTTGTGTCTCCTGGTCGCTTAAGTGAGCGGATCTGGTTTGCCCCTTGACCTGTCTCAACACTACAATTAGCAATTGCATTT
This sequence comes from Poa pratensis, assembly GCA_947311845.1. NCBI lineage: Eukaryota > Viridiplantae > Streptophyta > Magnoliopsida > Poales > Poaceae > Poa > Poa pratensis. The sequence continues at coordinate 46,490,184 of CAMZMU010000038.1, forward strand.
TCTAGTTCAACTAGTTGGGCCTGATGGAGCTCGTCATGGCGCTTTGAAGAGGAGTCCACAGTATTTATAATAAAGATCAATTTCTGAAAAAACTGGGAGACAAAAACAACCTCTTTGGAAGCATCAACTAGAGCAAGCTGCAATCGGTGGGCATAACAATGGACATAATAAGCATATGGACATTCTTGGAGGAAAAGAGCTTGCAATCCATTCAAGTCACCTCTCATGTTGCTTGCCCCATCATAACCTTGTCCTCGAAGGTTTTGAATGTCAAAACCATGTTTTGATAATACAAAGCTCAACTCATCTTTAAGTGTCAGGGACCTTGTGTTCGCTACATGTATCAAGTCAAAGAACCTCTCTTGCAAAATACCACCTTTATCAACAAATCTCAAAACTAGCGCCATGTCGTGGTATGAAACAACAGATGCCTAGGGGTAGGCTTATCTTTGGGGCCGATGGACGCTAGAGGATTCGGGGAGGGATAGCGCGCTAATGAGCGCACACAGAAGAACAGATGAACACATGGATTTACCCTGCTTCGGGGCTCTCGTGAGAGATAAAACCCCTACTGCAGCATCTAGCCTATTTGGTGTATTTTCCTTTCTGTATACGGTCTGTATAAATGCTCCTGGAGCTGTATCTCTAATGTAGTTGGACTCATCTCCAAGAAGTATGCTACTCTGAGTGCTAAGTGAGAGAAGAAGGCTCACGGGGAGCAAGGAGAGAACGAGCCCAGCAGGGGCTAAATGAGCCCGCGCGGGAGTTCCCTGGAGCGTTCCCCCTGGTGCTCCTTATAAAGGGAGCCCAGGGGACAAGACACAATGTACAGGCACTGCTGCTGAGATGACTACTGGGGTCTAATCAACACTATGCACGCGTCACGGAGGCGTACGGTCGTCACATCATAGGCACTGTAGCCACGTCCAGGATGGGCGTGGCCTGTCTAGTCTTTGTCCTTGCTTTTGTCTTCTTGCGCCTGTCTTCTGGATCGTCTGGCAGAGCATCTGGTACTCGTCAAGGCAGTTGATGTCGGAGTACACAGGAGACAGCTATCTCGGGTGGTTGATGTAGAGGTTGGGGAAGAGACCGAGGAAGCTGTACTGACTCGGGGCAGCGCTGGGGATTACGCCTCGGTCCAGGCTGCAACCCGGTTCCAGCCATCGACGTCCCGGCCAGGAGCCAGCGACGAAGCGCCCTGGAGATCTCGGCCGTGCATGATCGAGCGAAGGACTCGGTCGTGGCAGTCTCGGTCCATCCGAGGTACGTGCCAGCTCGGCCCGTCCCGAAGTACTCCCTGGCGATCTGGCGATCTCGGTCCACGGACGACCGAGGCGTGGAACCGTGCGAGGGCCTGCTGAAGCTGACTCGGCGAGGTGGCCCGATATGCCGGCCTGGCCCGCTGAAGTTGAAGCGGAGAAGGTGGCCCGATACGAGGTACTGGAGAACTCGGCCAGCCCGAGTTAAAGAGAAGCCAGCCCACTCCGAGGTAAGCTCTTGCCGGCCTGCGGACTGCACACTCGGCCCGAGCCGGGGCTGGAGGGTTTTCGGCCTGCCCGAGACTGGGGAAGCCTTGGCCCGCCCGAGGTAAGGAGGCAACTCCTTGGCCTACTAGAAATCTCGGCCCAATCCGAGTTTGCTGGAGATCTCGGCCCAGGACGCTTTTCCTCTGCTTTCTTTATCTTTTCAGCCATTTCTTTGTTGTTTCCTCTACCAACTCCATAAAACAAATAACTTTGGGGTACCCGGGGTTACATCCCCGACATTAGTCCCCGAGGCTGCGGGGGACTCGCAGAGTCGCGCGCAGTCTTACAAAATTAAATAACCATATTAAAATCTCTCTATAAGCAACGTCCTGCCTGCATGGACACCATTATAAATCGGTTCTTTGCCATCTTGGGCATTACCGAAGGCGCATGTCACCAGCATTAGCTGGACCGACATAAGCCTGCATGGGCATATCTCATATGTCGGTTTTTAGCCACTCTAGGCATTACCGAAGGCGCATGTCTGCACGGACATATTTCATATGTCTCTCATATGTCGGTTTTCAGCCACTCTGGGCTTTTACCAACATTGGATGTCATCAGCCTGAGCTGAATTGACATATAGCCTGCATGGGCTAAATCTGACATTTTGCCTTCATAGGCACTTGTCAGATGACGAGCTGAGACATTTCTCAACACGTAAAACTCAGTGAGATCAGATACCTTTTGACTCAATGTGCCGAGATAGTGATGCTATGATACTCTGGTAAGCTCGGATAATTGAAGAGCCATGATAATTGATTAAGCCGATAAAGATAGCAATTATGAAACGCTCGATGATATGAGATCAATGCCGTGATATCTTGGCAAACCGAAATAAACGGCAATTCGAGATATGAGGTGATATTGAGATATAGCTGCAAACCGAAATAAATGGCGATCTGGAGAATACCGATAATGCCATGATATTTTGGGTAATCCGAGATAACCGATAAAACCATAATCTCAGGATGAATACTCTCTCAGTAAAACCGATATCACCTTTCAATATTAGTTCAAGCATATATATAATGAGTAATTAACGAGAACGACAACTATATTAACAGACGAAAATAAGTCTAGCAGCGAAACTATGCACGCAGACACAGACTCGGTCTCAACCGAGTCCCCGAGTCACTTTTCTTGTCTAGGAGATAAAACAAAACTGGACTGGCTGTCCAGTCCCCGGGTCAAGACATCTTGCCCCCGGGGAAAACAACTAAGCAAAGCAGAAAAGAGGGGAGAGTCCCCGAGCACTGTTTGAGACTATTTAAAAGAGTGATGCAGACATATAATTGATACTCACAAGGTAGTGTTGTTGTAGCAGTAGAGGAAGACGCTTGTGCCGGCCGGAACACCGGCCTGTCGGCCTGATCCACCAATATCTCGGTTTGAACCACCTGCATGTCAGATTTGACCAACATATGTCGGATTTTCCAAGCTTAACTAGGATTTCCCAACCTTATCTCGGACTTCCAAACCTTATCTCGGATTTCCAAGCCTTAACTCGGATTTCCAACCTTATCTCGGACTTCCCAACCTTATCTCGGATTTCCAAGCCTTAACTCGGATTTCCCAAGCTTAACTCGGATTTCCAAGCCTTAACTCGGATTTTCCAACCTTATCTCGGATTTCCAAGCTTAACTCAGATTTCCCAAGCTTAACTCGGATTTCCAGGGTATCTCGGATTTACCAGCATATCTCGGATTCGAACTGTAGTCAACTCGAAAATGAGTTAACACACGGGGATGATGCCGAAGTTGAGTCCCCAAGTCACTTTTCTCATCCGGGATCTGCCGATGATGTCCGTTGGTGGAGGCAGCGCTAGCCTCTACTCACAGCGGCAAGCTAGAGCGCGGGGGACAATGGCGATGTCGAGTCCCCGCGTTGATGACGAAGGTCCCGTCCGAATTGATCCAGCAAGCGCCACTGTCAGCCCCACGGTGGGCGCCAACTGTCGTGGTATGAAACAACAGATGCCTAGGGGTAGGCTTATCTTTGGGGCCGATGGACGCTAGAGGATTCGGGGAGGGATAGCGCGCTAATGAGCGCACACAGAAGAACAGATGAACACATGGATTTACCCTGCTTCGGGGCTCTCGTGAGAGATAAAACCCCTACTGAAGCATCTAGCTTATTTGGTGTATTTTCCTCTCTGTATACGGTCTGTACAAATGATCCTAGAGCTGTATCTCTAATGTAGTTGGACTCATCTCCAAGAAGTATGCTACTCTGAGTGCTAAGTGAGAGAAGAAGGCTCACGGGGAGCAAGGAGAGAACGAGCCCAGCAGGGGCTAAATGAGCCCGCGTGGGAGTTCCCTGGCGCGTTCCCCCTGGTGCTCCTTATAAAGGGAGCCCAGGGGACAAGACACACTGTACAGGCACTGCTGCTGAGATGACTACTGGGGTCTAATCAACACTATGCACGCGTCACGGAGGCGTACGGTCGTCACATCATAGGCACTATAGCCACGTCCAGGATGGGCGTGGCCTGTCTAGTCTTTGTCCTTGCTTTTGTCTTCTTGCGTCTGTCTTCTGGATCGTCTGGCAGAGCATCTGGTACTCGTCAAGGCAGTTGATGTCGGAGTACACAGGAGACAGCTATCCCGGGTGGTTGATGTAGAGGTTGGGGAAGAGACCGAGGTAGCTGTACTGACTCGGGGCAGCGCTGGGGATTACGCCTCGGTCCAGGCTGCAACCCGGTTCCAGCCATCGACGTCCCGGCCAGGAGCCAGCGACGAAGCGCCCTGGACATCTCGGCCGCGCATGATCGAGCGAAGGACTTGGTCGTGGCCGTCTCGGTCCATCCGAGGTACGTGCCAACTCAGCCCGTCCCGAAGTACTCCCTGGCGATCTGGCGATCTCGGTCCACGGACGACCGAGGCGTGGAACCGTGCGAGGGCCTGCTGAAGCTGACTCGGCGAGGTGGCCCGATATGCCGGCCTGGCCCGCTGAAGTTGAAGCGGAGAAGGTGGCCCGATACGAGGTACTGGAGAACTCGGCCAGCCCGAGTTAAAGAGAAGTCGGCCCACTCCGAGGTAAGCTCTTGCCGGCCTGCGGGGCTGCACACTCGGCCCGAGCCGGGGCTGGAGGGTTTTCGGCCTGCCCGAGACTGGGAAAGCCTTGGCCCGCCCGAGGTAAGGAGGCAACTCCTCGGCCTGCTAGAAATCTCGGCCCAATCCGAGTTTGCTGGAGATCTCGGCCCAGGACGCTTTTTCCTCTGCTTTCTTGATCTTTTCAGTTATTTCTTTGTTGTTTCCTCTACCAACTCCGTAAAACAAATAACTTTGGGGTACCCGGGGTTACATCCCCGACACGCCATTTGCTCTCTCTTTGCTACATCACATGTCTCATCAACTAAAATAGAGAATTTTAAATCCCCGATTTCCTCTCGAATATGCTTCCTGATTTTACTTGCAAATATGCTCAAGATCTCCTTTTGAATTTCCGGTGATGTGTATTTCTTATTATATGGAGCATTCCCCCCAACCACTTTAGCAATATCAGGGTTGAATTCTGCAAGAAGGTCCACCATCTCAAGAAAGTTCCCTTTATTCTTTGACTGAGCACTCTCATCATGCCCTCGGAAAGCACAAGCTTGCAACGTGAGCCACTTGACAGCTGCAATTGAGACTTTCAGTCGTAACCGGTTCCTTTTTATTTTCTCTTTGTCCTTCACTGCTATGACATTTTCAACGTGGCATGGTTGATGCATTAAGTCTTGACAAATTGTGACCGCATTGTTGTGTGGCGAGCATGGTCCAGATCCTATGTGAGTCAAGAATGCACAATGCTTACCACATTTAACCCTCTTCCAACTGTCAAATCCATCCACTGTGAAGACACTAGAACCTCCTCTTGTATTCTCCTTGTTTGCAGACACAAAGCAAAATAGACAATATGCACGATCTTTGGCCACCGAGTACTCCAACCATGATGGAAAGAGGCCAAACCAGCCGTACTGGAAGTGTCGCCGATGCCCTTCTTCACCCGAAAGCTTATAATTCTGGAGCTGGGGCTGCATAGGCCTAACAAGAGATAAGCTCTCCTCACGGTATCTCTTTGCTCTGGTGGATATTGCCAAATTTGGGGGCGCAAACCAGGGTCTTGAAAAATAATTGGTTCATGTGTCCGGAGTTCTTCGTCCGGGCTCGGCTGTTGTTGTTCCAGTTCAAGCAATGGCAAAGGATTAATTTCTGGTGGCAAAGAATCTTCAGTTTCAAGATCTCTTTTTCTTTTCAAGACGAAATCAATTCGTCTCTGGGTGGCCTTCCCCATAGCTGCTGCAATTTGTAAAATTGAAAACAAATTCGGTGATCAATCATCCGTAAATTGTTCCGTGACCAAACCAATTAATTCCTCCAACGAATTCGATGGATTTGATTATTGATAGAGGGGAAAGTAGGAGAGGTACCTGGATGGCGGGGGAAATCAGGGAAGAAATCGGCTGAATTCGGCGTCGTCGCCGCCCTTGCTGCAGTGCTGCCGGCGGCGGCGCGTCAGCGGCTCGGCGCCCCCTTGCTTCTGTGCTGCCGGCGCGGCAAATCGACGAACTCCTGGTTGCCGGTGCCGGGGGCGGCAGCGGCACAGCGCCGCTGTCCAGTGCTGCCCTGCTCCGCCACTGCCTCCAATTTCTAAACCTAGCGGCAGCTGCGGCACCACGCCATGGACTTGTGCTTCTCTGCTACCAGTACCAGCGCGACCTATTCTTTTTTTCCCGAGTCAGGACTCGTGCGAAGTAGTGAAGTAGTGAAGGGTGTTGCTGGGCTGGCCTCTGATCAGTGCCTCTGATGTGTAGCAGGCTAGCAGCGTAGTAGTAAAAAAAAAATGGCCAAAATCCTGGGCGGGCCGTTGCCCAGGTCGGCCCCTATTAAGCTCCGCCAGTGGCTCTAAATACAACGTATTTGAGAATGCATGTGATTTACTATTGACTTCCAAGTCGAAACGAGATTATATTTCTTTCTCTCTATACACTATGTACTTACTTTTCCTGCTATGCGAGAGAGACTCTATCTTTGGTCTATAGGCACAAATCCAGTAGAAAATAGCAGTCTAACTTCTTTCTAAAATCACTACTAACAGGCGAGCGTGACTTGTGCGCTTTTTCGTTAAATCGAGCAAATGGATGTGTTTTTCCAGCCACTAAGTATCTAGGCTCTTACCCTTTACCAAACATTGGAGTCGCTGCTTGGGTTTTCTCGAAAGCTTTCGCTTTCTTCGGTATTGGTACTTCGAATCCGGTGCCAAGCTTTCTTATCTCTCTCAGTGAGGAAAAATATTAGGATTGATGCTGGATTAGATAGTTGATTTTTGACTTTCACACGTTTGTGGGTTTTTAAACTCGTAAATATTATAGATACGTCTCGAACATACCAATTTACCACAAAAACAAAAACCCAAAACATGTGGTAGATGGTGTCGATCTACCACGTGTGACGGGGTAAATCGTGGCAAAAGCCACTTCCTGATCTAGTGTCCCGGACTATTTCCAGGCTTGTGACCCCTGGTACACGGTTGAGATGCATCGTCAAAACTCGTCGTTTTGCGGTTTGTCGTTATTATGGGCTAGACCTCACTGCTTTCGGATCCCGGAAATATTCTAGGGGTCGCGGCCCCCATACACGTTTTGACAGTTGTTAACAAATCTCATTTTTCTAGAGTATGAGCACACACCATGTTGTGGTACGGGGACGATTTACAGGGCCCATGCATGTAAACACATCGTTTTGGGATTTCTGTCTGTCTTGTGAACTATAGCAAACGATATTGTGATCCAGAGACTTCTAGGGCCCTGTTTGTTTGGGCTTCTGCTTCTGCTTCTGCTTTTAGGTCCAAAAGCAGAAGCCCAAACAAACACCATCAAATGGAAAAGCGTGGCTGAGAAGCGCTGCGCGGAAATACACGTGAAGATAGCGAACGAGCGGAAGCGGCGCTGGAACTGCTTCCCGCAGCTTCTTACTTGAATCCCGAATCGTTTCTCTTAATACCCACTCGGTTGCAAGAAATTACCAGAGGACTGCCATCGTGAGGCCCGAACGGCTGACTCTCGCTTCTGCCTTCTCGCTTCGCATGGTATCTACCTGTAAAGTACTTGCAATGAGTTAAAGCCATACTCCAGTTCATCTCACACAAATAAATTTCAGTTCGAAATATTTTGTACATGAAATACGTGTGTATCGATGAGCAGGTTCCATTCACATAATCGGTTTCGAGTTTCGTGAATTGTAGGTTCTTAATTTATGATCAAAGTTCGCACCATTTTTAGAAGAAGTTTACTAAATTCGTCACACTCGGTCGCCCATTTGAAATTTCCTTTTAGGAGTAGAATGATCTTGCCGTTTTACATAACTTTCGTGGAGTAACTTTTTCGGTTTGACGGACATATACGAATAGATCTTATAGTATGTGTTTACACTCTTTTTGTTAAACCAATTCATGGCATGGTCGTGTTTGTTCCAGCTCCAAACTTCGCCAAACCTTATCTCCCGTGACCTCAAGTTCGTCGAGCAGGGACGGCCGGACGGCTCGAGTTCAGCAAGTTGTCTCCGGCCGGCGTGCCGCCAAATCCGTTTTCCTCGACCCCAACCACCGACGGATCCAGTACTCCGCGTTGGCGCGAGCTCGCTGTGTTGTAATATATGGAGAAGTCTTGTAATATAATTAGCACAACATTCTCGTATTATCTCGTGAATATATTCCAATACAAAACACTTAAAAATTTTATTCCAATACAAGCGTGTTAAAAATCAGTAAACCGAGATAATTCAGCTCTTAAAACACTCACAAACAGCTAATTCGTATCAAATCAGTGTTTATACAACACTTTCAGCATTCAGGGGCATTACAGACATTTCACCCCAAAACTTACAGCAGCAGTCATGAAGCCTTCCTGCCAAACATCAAATCTCTGCTTCCAACAACTGCTTCCCACAGCTGCTTTTCCACAGCCCAACAGCTACAGCTGCTTTTCAAAAGCTGCAGCCCAAACAAATAGACCCTAGGACCATGAACCCCCGTACAACACGGTTGGGGGGCGTTGCAAAAACTCGTCATTTTGGGGGTTTTCTGGTTGTTGTAATGGGCTATGGCCCATCGCTTCCAGGGGTCGTGACCCTTAGTACGATTTGAGAGGTGTCGTCAAAACTCAATGATTCCATGTTTCTGGCCATCGCTTTGGCATCCTGAGACAATTTCTAGGGTCCGTGACCCCATACACGGTTTGCGAGGTAAACATGTTGTTTTTGGATTTATGGCCATTTTCGTAAGGTATAACATTTTTTTGGAATGTTGGGACTATTCTAGCGACCGCGAACCCCAGTTTCCGGGCTTTCTGATATCGTTTCCGATTCCGGCGAAATATACCCTTGGCTACCTCTCCAGGACATGTATTTGTTGGACGCTGTAACCTGCCGCCGGCCCGTTGTTGCAGGATTTCCTAGTATAGAACGATGGGAACCTCCAGCGCCAGTAGCGAATCCAGGTCGAAAATAGAGGATAGGCTTAAAACACTATTATTTTAGCTCACTAATGGATTTTTTGCAGATATCACTAATAGAAATACAACCAGTGACGAAGCTTAGTGTAGCTAAGGGGGGACCACCGCCCCCTTCCAACCCAACCCATGGAGATTTAGGCTAAAAACTCTTGTAAATTGCCTACCCCCCCCCCCCCCCCCCCCCCCCCCCCCCCCCCCCCCCCCCCCCCCACACACACACACACACACCCATATTTGACAAATAACTCTGAAATTTCAGCCTTCTAACCTATTTGCCCCTGAGGGATTTGGTCCAAGCTGTATCACTTAATAGAACATCATGGTTTCATATCTAGGTATAAAATTAGCTAGATAACGTGTAAGGTAGTATTACTTGATAGAAATAGTTACTATCACGGTTCTCCATCAGTTTGTCGGCTATCAGCAACATCGCTTGCACGTTGCACCCAACGAGGAGGACCTCGTTGCGGGTCGATAGAGAGTATGGTAGCATCTCTCCAAATTGCTCCAGGTATAAATCGGAGAACGTCTGTCTGAAATAGAAGCTCCGTGTACTGTTTTCGGTGGTGAAGCTTATCATGACGCCTATCCTGATGACGTGGACCGTGGTGTTGTCCAGGGAGATGCTGATAACGCGGAAGATGCCGTAGTTGTCGAGCAGTAGACGCGGGTGCTTGTGGCCAGAGGCGGAGCCAGGCCCCGGGCAACCTGGGCCATGGCCCGGGGCGTGGCAATGTCTACAAGCAGCAATTTATGTAGGCACAAGATTTGGCCCGGGATGTGTGGTGCTTCAGCCCAGACAGTAACAAAGCCCACTCTTTTATATGCAGCTTTGCTGCCTTTGTAGGCCTCCCAACAGTGGCAAGACAGCCCACTACAAATTCGTGCAACATTCCAGCCACCTGAGTCTATTATCTAGGCACTGATTTCTAGTTTTCCATACACTATTTCATCAAAGATATAGCTTCTTCAAATATTGACAATATATTATGGGAGGTCTACATCAACTAATATACTTTGATTACGCACCATCTTTTGTATCACACGCGATTCTACCAAATGTTGTGTCCAGGTTCAGTACTATTTGTGTGCGCACTTGAGTTTTTCTTTTGCTATGCCTTGAAAACGGGAAAAATTTCTATCTTGGTAAATTGATCGTTTTTCCCTTGGTTTTTGGCCCGGGGCGTAGCTAATTCCTGGCTCCACCACTGCTTGTGGCCGTAGTCGCAGGTGAGGTTGAACCCCGGTGAGTAGCACCTCCCCGGGCCCATGCCGAACGGGTACGACACGACCACCTCGCCGCAGGACCTGTTACATGGCGTTCCTGGTGGCGGCAAGGCATGCGGGCATTAATTAATGCCACCTAAAATTGTTTTGCTCGGATAATTTCGTTGTACTAGTAAGTAGTAACTCACCAGGTAGATCGGTGGAACTAAAGCAGCCACCGGGCACGGCCGGGTTGCCCTGGGTTCCTGCTGGGCAATGACACTCAAATGATCCATCTGTATTGGTACAAATGCCTTAGCATTTGATGTCTTGTGGCTGGTTGCACTCGTCAATATCTAGTCGGGAAAATATTGATTAAGCAAGTTAAAAATAGAAGAGAAGAAACTAACGACATTATTGAGCAACCAGGTTTCGTTTTATTGATGAAATTAAAAAGGAGCTAAAAAGAAGAATGGAAGATAAATCCACTCGTAATTGGGCATGCACGTACTATCTATGTTTCCACTTGATCAAGATAGATGGATATCAATTATTATGAACTGTGTCAGTTCGGTAAGGTACCAGGTGAGATTTAATTCCAAGGAAACATACATGTTCACTCCCACTAGAGGGCTGCGCCAGGGGATCTGCTATCTCCATATTTGTTTCTCATTTGTGCAGAGGGTTTATCCAGTTTTTGGTTGCACGAAGAAGAAGTTGGTGGCATCGATGGTGTAAAAGTGTGCAGAAATGCACCGTTAGTCTCACATCTAACTTGCATTGGCATCGCCATAACTTGCTCTGGACCTTCAGCTTGCACAAATTGAACTGAACCAATAGAACCTCCTGAAAACTGATAGTAATAGAAGACTGATCTGCTCATTGTCTTGCTGTAGTGGGACAATTGGTTGTTCCCAGCCACCATGGTCACCATGTCCTCCATTGTCACCTGCCACTTCATCCTGCAAATTACCCCAACCAGGCAAATCAACATCTCCATGTTCAGGCAACCAATCATCTCCCATGTTCACATTGAGTCCATTGCCATGAGGAGGGTGAAGATTTCCATTGTGTGGTTCTGGTGATTCATCTCCAGGGAGCACATCAACAGGTTCCCTAATGAGAATATGCACTGGAACCGTCCACAACACAACAGTACCTCCATAGCGTTGTGGCTCCCTAACCACAATAGAATGAGGGATATCTCTTGCACCAGCATAAGCACATCTCATAAGAGTGCGCACATGAGAAGGATCCTCTCTATGCCGCAAACGAAGTTTTGTGTGCCTTATTGTTTGTGTCAAAGATAATGAAAAAAGTTGAAGTCGTATTGCATGACAAAGAGGACATCATTTTCCTTTTCCTGACATGGAGGACACACCGCCGCCAACACATGGCTCACCATCCATGATGGTTATTCTTGTCTCGACGAATTGGTCTAGTCGGGCCTTGGACCCGATCATGACAGCTAGGATCCGTCACATTTCCATGACGGTTTTTCCAAACCGTCACACCATTCATCTCTGGCACGAAATTCACAAGAGAATCCTAAACCGTCAGTGATGGGCTCCTACGACGGTATTTGGGATCTACGTGATGGTCTAAAACCGTTATAAATCGACACATGCGATCTCGCTTACACGTTCTAGTTGCCACCAGACAGCCGTGTGCACCTGGGCTTCCATGCATCACCGATCAAATCGTTGACCGCCAACTATACATTGGTCTTCCTCGAGCTGCGGCCACCTGCCAACCTCATTATGGTGCTTTTGCTCCCAACTCAGATCCTGGACCACCGCCTTGTAAAAAAGGGTAACAACACAGCGGTGCGGATCAAGGAACAATGGCCGTCTCAGCCCCTGGACTCCGCGACGTGGGAGTACTACAAATTTCTACGCCATCGCCTTCCGTCGGCACATGTCTCGGATGGAGAATCGCCATGATTGTTGGCATGATGGCTCCAGGCGTGTGGCAGGTCTCTGTTGGATGTATGCCCAAAAGGCAATAAAGTTTAACAACTGATTCATAATTATGCTTCATGATTCCATGCTATAACTGCGGTGACTCCTGAATATGTGATTCAGAGGAAAACTCACTCGCACGTGTAGAGATATGAACAGAATAAAGTATACCCTAGTCTTGCCTTTTAGATTAATTCGTTGATTGCTTGAGACCACGTTTTCCTGGTCTGGGACATTGTTTATGTCAGCATCAATGAGTGGCATATTGTTGGTGGAAACAATATGGCTGGGTAGACCCAAATCGTTGATATGCTAAGTAAGATTCCAAAGTGTCTTTTTGTCCTTAGTGCAATATCGCATATGATTATTATATGACATGTCCTTAGACCATGAGGTTATTAGGGTTGTGTACATTGGAAGAATTACTTTGGTACTGTCATAACCATGGCCGTAACTGGGTGGGAAAACGGCAGTCACTGGGTGGTTCTGAAGATGTGCATATATCTTAATGTTCCAAGATGGAAAATTACTCCTCTGTCAAAAGAGAGATACTTCCAGAGCCCACTCGGTATGTATGATATCCAATATGTTCTGCAGACAATGCATGATGAAGTTACATCATGTGGGATATCGGATTACGGGAACGAGAAAAGGAAATTTACCGGTAACGAGATAGACAGAGATATAGTGAATCAGGGATTGATTCATGGAAATATCATGAATACTTTATCTCGAGTAATTTCAGTATCGTGAGTAATAGGAATGACGAATAAATAATCAACAGGTTCAACAAAGTGTCATTCGCATAACGGTAGCAGTTATTTAGGTAGCCCATGTATCTGACCCTGGCTGGTGATTAGATGGAAACATCTAATTATAGCTACACGTTATCGAACCTGTAGGGAAACACGCTTAAGTCAGTTCTAGTTTGTTGTGTATATGGTTGGTCTGGATACCGAGAGAGTATCACCTGAATGGTTTATGTGTGGTAGATAATTTCTTTATCAGAGAGATTGAATTATGCAGACACTAGGTGTCTCGGAGTAATAGAAATAGTTTCTATTACTAGTCGGATTTATTCCGAGGGTTTATATAAGAGGGAAATATTTATTCGGAGTATTTTGTCAGCGGACAGTAGGTGTCCCGGATCATGTAAAAGTGTTTTATATGATAAGTAATTAATTCGGGGAATATTCTGTAACAGGAAATATTCAAATAAGAATTAACTAGATAAAATATTATTTAATTAAATATTAATTTATTTAATTAATAAATAATTATTGAAAATATTAAATAAATTGGAGCCACCAAGAGGGGCTGCCAAGTGGGCCCATGGGGCCCACAAGGCAGCCGCACCCCACATGGGGCAGGTGGGTCAAGGCGCCTTGGGGGGGGGGGGGAGTTTCCCCCATGGCCAAAACCCTAGATGGGCCAAAAGCCCATGGGGGAGGCGTTTGGGGGGGGGGGGGGGGAGCCTTGTTGGACAAGGACTCCTCCCCCCAATGCGACTTGGGCAAGGGGAAGTCTTTCCCCTTCCCCAAACCGACTTGGGCTAGGGGAGAGCTTTCCCCTTCCTCAAGTCCCTCCACCCCTTGGCCTCCTATATAAACCCCTACCCCTCTCCTTTGGAGACACACAAGTTTAGATCTCTTCTAGTTGGATTAGAGGTTTCCTCTCTCCGATTAGATTAGATCTAGATCTAATCTCTCTCTCTCCCTCCTTCTCATGTGTTGAGATCTCCACCTTCATATACACCAGCGGTGAGTGCTTCAAGCATGGACGGCGAAGCCCTGCTGGACTAGATCCGATGTATGTGTGCGAAACTCAGAGGGGTGATCCATTGAGAAACGGTTGACTCTATCTCACTCTGTTGGATCAAAGTGAGACGCGAGGAGTCTACGATATTCTCTCGGCTAGGCTTAGCCGAGGGAGTTTTTCCACAAGCTTCATCAACGTCGTCATCGACATCTCTTCCGCTTCACGGTGTCGGTAACGAATTTACAGTTGGATCAAATATGCATGTCTTGTCACTTGTATCTTCATAGTAGATCTGGGAGGTTGTTGTGTAAGTTGTGGCGATTTTTTTTGTTTTCCATGCACGCAACCCAATAGTCTCGTCCCCTATGTTGTGGATGTGGGGCTTTGTCTGCCTTATTGGGTGGGTAAAAGATAACGACAAAAGTTGAAGTCGTATTGGATGACAAAGAAGACATCATTTTCTTTTTCCTGACATGGATGACACACCGCCGCCAACACATGGCTCACCATCCATGACGGTTATTTCTGTCACGATGAATCGGTTTCGGTGGGCCTTGAGCCCAATCATGACTGTTAATTAGGATCCATCACAGATCCATGACTGTTTTCCTAAACCGTCACGCGGTTCATATGCGACACGAGATTCACAAGGGAATCCTAAACTGTCAGTGATAGGCTCCTATGACGATATTTGGGCTCTCTGTGATGGTCTAAAACCTTTATAAATCGACACATGTGGTGTAGTAGTGTCGGCATAGTCGCTTACATGTTCTAGTTGTCATCGCACAGCCGTGTGCACCTGACCTTCCATGCATCGCATATCAAGTCATTCACTGCCAACTATACATTGATCTTCCTTGAGCTGCAGCCACGTGCCGACCTCATCATGATGCTTTTGCTCCCAGCTCGGATCCTAGACCACCGTCTTGTCAAAAAAGGGCAACGACGCAATGGTGCATATCAAGGAACGACGGTCGTCTCCGCCCCTGGACTCCGCGACATGGGAGTACTACAAAGTGCTACGCCATCGTCTTCTGTCGGCGCATATCTCGGATGGAGAATCGCCTCAAGCAGGAGATCATGTCTTCGCGATTGATGGTGTTCTCGCAGATACATCAGACTTGGAGAAAAAAGAGGGTAATTGGGACCCATGTGTAAGGGAGATGAAGGTGTTGGCCACTGTCACGATGGGTAGATGTTATAAACCCCACCAAGGTACTGAACAAGGAAAAAGGAAGTAAAATCCTAGGCTCACATCGCTCGTTCCTCTCTTCGTCCGCATTCCCCATTTCTTACCTCCTCTCCAACCAATCCAGAAGTGGGCCGCCTTCCCCACCCCGTCTTGCGAAACCGGGCCTCCACGGGCCAGCCACGCCGCCGGTCCCTTCATATAGACCCGAGCCCGACCACGCTCCTGTGCTTGCGCTTCGCGTGGTGACTGGTGGAGCGAGGGAGGACTCGCGGCTGACCACCGCCGCGACTGCCGCTGCCGGCACCGGCAAGGCAAGCGACGTCCGCCGCCCGCTCCCTCCTCGGCCAGTGTCCGCCGAGCCCCTGCTCTTCACCCGCTTCCTCCTCCCTCCTCCTCCTCCTAGGGTTTCGTGGCTGGGAGCTGGCTAACATTTCCCTCGGGCGCGCGCAGGCAGACGCCTTCCTCCGCCGCTCCGGTGAACGCTGACGAGGTAGAAGACGCACGCATCCTACGCCGCGTCGTCCGCTGCTCCTCCGCCCGCCCGCACGCGTCCGTAAGTGCATCACTCTCCTACGCGCGCGCGTACGCCAACCAACCAGGAGCGCCCCCCATACGCATCCCACGTTCCGGTGCCGTTCGCGAAGGGCCGATGCTCGAGTCTGGATCGGGTTCTCCCCAGTTTCTGGTCCGTTTAGATCGACTGACGAACCAGCTCAGCTGTGTGCCTGTGTGTAGTGCATATATTGCGGCTGTCGTGGATGCGTGGTTCGTATGGTCAGGCATGGGTGGATTCGGGCGTGCGTCGGTATGGGTGAATTCTGTGCGTCAATGCGTTCGTATGCATGGTCAGGCGAATTGTGCTACCTAGTTCATCCATCGCTGAGTGAGTAGGATCCTGCGTTAGTGCCTAACAGATTATATATCATTCCTCCTGTTTGATATTTACAACTGTCTGTGGATGGATGTTTCTGAAGTTCGGTGATATTTACAGCTGCCTGTGGATGGAATTTTCTGATGTTGGATATTTACATTCCTCCTGTTTCTCATGTTAGTTTGCATTGCAACAAGTGCGCGAATGGTTCAGTTAATTTTTTTTGGAATGGTGTTCAGTTAGTTCTACATTGCCGGCAATGTCTGCGATGGATGTTTAAGCTTAGGTCGATTTTCTCCAAAAAAAAATTGGTTACATTCATGGGAGTCTATTTCTAAGGCGCTGGCATAGTTCCTACTGCGGCCATATCGCAAATGGATGCATGTGTTTGTCGCCTCCTACATAAGGTTTGGCATTTGTGTGTCTTCTGAAATAAGTTGTAGTTCATTGTTGAGTAGATTCTACTTCACCATACTGAATTGCTAACTCTGTTCAATTTCTAGGCTGTGTTGGTGCCTCAACAGATTCCTCTCGTATTTCATCTATTTTTACTTGTACTAGTTTTATTTTTCTGAGCAACATCCTAGTACCGCTGAGCGAATGCCTGAACTGATTTATCTCCCCCAATCAACGAGTACTGGTTGTTTTTCTGTTCAGTTGCTTCAAGAAGTTTGTTCAGACTCTTAGGTAGACTTGCCATCATTAATTATCGATCCTTTGATGGTATTTACAACTGTGAATGGGAATTCGAATGTGGTATTTGGGAACTTCATTCATTTGAACTTGTCTCATCTTGTGCATTGCAGCCATCATCAGGCATTGAGCCAGAGCAGGCTGATACCAGCAGCATGGCCACTGAATCGATGTTGATGGCTGATCCGAACAAGATGGCTGCCCGCAAACCTGCTGCTTCTGTGTTGCCGCGAAATGTAACATATGCTTCTTCTTCCTTGAAGTAAACCACATTCATCAACACCATGCTGTTCTGACTCTTGTAGTTGATCCAATTATTTTGTGTTGCACGTATTTCAGGTCAAACGTCCGCCTAAGGATTTCAAGGGGTGCAAATGCCCGATGTCGAAATGCGTGAACAAAAACTGTCCTTGCCCCAGGGTGTGTCTTCTGCATTCATTGTATTTCTAGTGTAGATTATTCTTGTTGCATCTATTGTTTTTGAAAAGCTAGACATGCTTCTTCTATTATCCTCCTGACTGAGGCTAACTGGTTCTTGTTCTGAAGAACGGCTACCCGTGCACCTCGAAGTGCAAGTGCAAAGGATGTAAGAACAAACTTGGGGTCAGAGGGAGTGAGTGCACGGACCACATTCTCCTCTTTCTGTTTCCATTTGTGATTATACTCTTGTGATACGTGTCGTACAAAGCAGGTGATCCAATAGGTGACGCAAACACTGAACCAGTCAGGAAGGGGTGCAAATGCATGGTCTCCAACTGCGCCACCAAGAACTGTCATTGTCTGAGGGTGTGTCTTATACATGCATGGTCTTTCTTCTGTAGACTATTCTTGTTGCATATATTGCTTTTGAAAAAGTAGACGTGCTTCTTCGCATATTCCCCTGACTGAGGCTAGCTGGTTCTTGTTCTGAAGCGCTCGCGCAGGTGCACCTCGATATGCAAGTGCGAAAATTGTTGGAATCTACCTGGGGGCAGAGGGCGTGAGTGCACCGATCATATTCTCCTCTTTCTTTATGTTTTCCTTTATGATTGTGATCCGTGTCTCTCTGCATGTACAAAGCAGGTAAACCTGAAGAAGCAGTGCGTCTTGCGGAACTGGCGATGCAGCTAGAGAACGAGGGCTCCGACCCAGAGGTGGGTGAGGATGATATCAACAGCAAGGTTACGGAACTGTTGACGGAGATACAGAACAAGGGCTCCGACCTGAACAAACTACCATGAATCCGGGTAAGTTCGCCTTACATTCATCAGGGGAAGTGGCAGTGGAATCCAGTTTATATGTGTATTGCCTCATCTGTTCAGCAGTAAGTAACCCAGGTGTTCTTCTCCTCTTGTGCAGTGATGATGATGATGACATTCAGTTCAGAGCATGTCACGTTTTGTGCAGTGATGATCGTAGTCTTCAGTTCAGAGCATGTCACACTTTAGTGCAGTGTTGATGATGACAGTCTTCTGTCCTGACCATGTCGCCTTACCATCCTGATCATGATGCCCGTTCTCTGTTCAAATATGCCGCTTCTTGTCGAACATGTGACTGTAAACCTTCGGACCTAAGCGCCACAACAGTGATGTCAGGTGGCTTTAGTGCACCTACATGTTTATCGAACTGCTGTAGTTTCAGGGGCTTCAGTGGACCTAGCACTCGATCAAACTGGTATAGTAGTTCAGAACGTACTGTACAAGCTAGGAACAGTTGCCAGCATCGGTTATTCGTCTTGCAAAAGGTTTTCCTTCTTACATTTAGGAGGATTTTGATCGTGTTTGAAAGTTGATTCATGAGATTGCAGCATCTTACTTGATCCATGAGATTGCAGTGTTAGGTGCTTGCAGAGCAAACAATGGTACGAGGAAAGATTTGTGTATTCCAGTGCCTTTAGCAAGCAATAGTACTCTGCAAAAGGCAAATTAATAACAAACAAATGCTTAAATAATAACCAGTGAGGGTACTGGGAAGTTATACTGCGTATTTATTTAGCAGTCGCAATTAATTCACGAAAAAAATGCATAATGCAGGAGCTGAATTTTGGAACAATTTATTTTCATGTTACTTTTGGTTTTACTTACAAGAGTGTCCATCTTCAAGAAAACAGGTACAGTTTGGAGTCATGACCTGAGCAGCTCCAGTATCTCAGTCAAATTTCTGAAGCAAGAGATTACCTTGGTCTTTGTTTAACCAAAAAAATCATGATAGATATCCTTGTTGCAACATGAATGCCCTTGGTCTCAGTAACTTATGATAGATCAAAAGCATAAGTAGATATACGACAGTTCCTCAACAAGCTAAGCAAGTCACCTAGCGGACAAAGTCCTGAGTATCATGATATGAAAAGACTACATTATCCTGTAATTTATGTTGAACATCAAGACTGATGGCGTTAACGTGACTGGAACATACACTTTGGGGTAAATTTCTCCATACAAGCTATATGCAAATCAAACTTTATAAAAACCATACATTGTGCTGCGATTTGAAGTGGTGCTACTAAACGCCCGATGTTATGTTGAAGTGTACACAGACTGAAAATCTGACACCATTCGTCAATTAGTGTGGCTGCTCCTTTTGTTGATTGCACACCGACACTTGTTCCCAGACCAATGGTAGCACTTGTATGTACTTTCATCCCCGGTTTCCATCTTGTACAGTTCAGCACCACACTAATTTGACACCAGTAAATGAGAGCTAAGATTGGACACTGTACACCCTGAAGGTTTATCATTGGCCATAGTACTGGGCTATAGTCAACTTGCTCCACCTGAAGCATTTCATTGAAGTTCAGAGTTTTTGTACGTTGGTATACCCAAGATTTTTTCCTTCCATGGCAGCTAGTAGCGAGCACATTGGAGTATCCTGTACATCCTCTCTTGACATGCAAACTAAGTCCATCTGCGTAGTATCTGGTGGTATGTTAAACCACCTGGACCCCTTCCCCGTTCCCCACCTACAGTGAACCGGGCGATTTTTGGGCGACTCCTGTGCAAGCCAGCTCGCCGCCGGCGATCCGGCCGATCCCTCGCCCTCCGCGGCCGCTCCGGCGGCGGGAGGACGGGGAATCGCCGGATCCCGGCGTGTACATAGTTTAGGCGTGTGTAGGGAGCCTGCCGGCGGCGCTGAGGAGGTGGCGGCGTGGCCGGAGAGGCTTTTGGCGGCGGCGGTGCCCTCCTCTGTCCTGGGTGCTCCGGTGGACGCTCGGGGCAGATCTGTCGCTGCTGGTGCGTCCGCTGCTCCTCGGAGCCGTGGCGTGCCTCCCCCCGAGCTGGTGGCCGTGGTGGCGGCGCTAGCTCTTGTCTTCGGGGTTCTTCGCCTTGCACCGCGGTGCAGGGTGGTGCTTTTGCTAAAGTTCTCTGGGAGTTTGCAGGCGAGATGTTCTCCTTCGACGGTGGGCACGGTGGGCTTCGCGGAAGATGGATGGCGCCTTCGTTCTCGTCTCCGGCGTGAGACGGCGACGGCGCTCTGGCGGCGGCTCGGGGCCGATGGTCTTTCATCGCTCAGATTCTGCTGCTTGCGGCAGATGGATCCTGCGGCATTTCAACAAGGTTGGTCGAGGCGTTTGCTTGGGTGCGTGGTGTGCGTGGTGGATCTGTGTTTGCCGTGTGTGGGGTGGCTCTTGCTGCTGTTCGTGTGTGCTTGTTCGTTCTGTTCTTGATCTTGTACACGAGCTCCTTTCTAAAAAAAAGTATCTGGTGGTATGTTATTCAGTAAATTTTGAATAAACTGAGCAGAGCTTGTTATGAATACACCACACTCAAAGATAGCAACATCGCCCGGTTTGCTCCTTATTTCCAGGACTGAGAGCATTTCTTCTCCATGGGGACACATTGTCAAACATACGACAAGTACTCTGTCTGTGTGCCAAATATCTTAACACCATTGAGATTCCAGGACAGTTTTTCTTCTAGCAAATGCTCCAAATGCTGTCTAGGCAAAAGATCACACCAAAAGTCCAAAACGAAGGTAAAGGTACATACCCAAGGTAAGGTTGATTGCTTGTACTATTTAATTGGAAGGAAGGTGGCCATGCCAGCTTCAGCTTTACACTGCTATTACGTGTCCCTAGCTCTTGGAATAGCGAGCAACTCATCAGGAATGCCTTCATCCCAAACTGAGCCCTTCAGGTAGCTATCATTAAATATCTCCTATGTAGAATCATAGTCAAGCTGAGTCAAAAGTGACAAGCCTCCAACCAGGGTCATCACCTCAGCAGGCATGCCAGTGTCTAATTCCAGAGCGCGTGCACCAGGATCATCCAGTGGGCAGGAGAGGACATGGGGTCGAACAGCCTGAAGACTTGTTCCCAGCATGATCGATGTTGTCGCACAACGATGCCTCATGCCACAGGTCGAAAACGCCACCGCGTCATGGTTGCTGTCGACATTGATGGCAGAGCCAACTGTCAAACACCTTGTGGGCGCGGAGGCCGCGAGGACCGTGCCCGTGTGTGTGTAGAGCAAAATCAACCACGGACCTATGCGCCAAGATTATCGAGGGCGACGAAGGCTTGGTCACTGTTGCTCTGGTACGCGACCCAGCATGAACAACGACGTGGTTGCGGCGGTGGGTGCAACCGTGGAACCGCCGGGGAGCTCCTAAAGCGCGTGTCACGCGGGAGGAAGCTCATGTCCGCGCGTACCCCCTCTTCTTATTAGGCTCGGCCCAAATTTCGCACGTTCCGCCGATGCGGCCAGGCCAGCCCATGGGCCAAGTCACATTTTTGTCTTTCCTCTTTTTTAATACTGTCCAGATTTGAAAAAACAAATCAAAATCTGAACCATTTTCACATATGAACGTTTTCAAATGTGAACATTTTTTAAATCTGAACAATTTTAAGAAAGGATCAATTTTCAAATATGAACATTTTTTAAAAATGAGCATTTTTCAAATGTGAACATTTTTAAAATGAATAATTTTCAAATGTGAATTTTTTCAAATATGAACATTTTTTGAAACTGAACATTTTAAAACATGAACATTTTCAAATTTGAACATTTTTCAAATCTAAACATTTTTTAAAAATGATTTTTGAGAAATGAACATTTTCGAAAAATATAGAAAAGAAAATAGAAAGAAACAGGAAAATGAGAAAATAAAACTACTACAAAACAATAAACAAAAAAGGAAACAGAGAAAAAACTTAGAAAACAAAACAGAGCCCACATACTAGGAAACTGGGCGAAGCACATAAGTCGTCAAGGGTACGCGGGAGCTATTCGCTCCCACAATACGCGTAATATAGGTTTTCCCCAACCGCCGCTATCATATGTTAGCACCTAAAATGTCACCGGGCCGCCAACCTAGGAAGGAGAAGGCCCAAGGAAGGAAGTGGCTCGCCGCATCAGCACGAGGGCACTCCAGCCAAGCACCATAGTGGGTGGCGACAACTGGACAAGGTAGCCCGTAGCGATATAAAGTGGAGGGTGATCCAAAGAGAAGGCATCAGGGAATCGATCACAGCAAAGGCACGGCGGCTCTCATCCTCCACCTCCTTCTTGTTCTCCAATGCAGCACCTCGTGCTTGTAAGTTGTAACCCAAGAGGTCGCTCTGTAGGAAGAGCAATAGCTATTAGCCTGGCTAGCACGCAATAGATTTAGTTGATCAATCGCCTCGCCGAGGAATAAAAAACACTCGGTGTGATAGGTCAATCAACTCTCGCCGAGGAATTTAAGCACTCATACGGCCGGCCTACCACTGCTTGGTGAAGCTAAGGCCTAAAACCAGTGCCCAAGCATGTTCTTTTTGGAGTCCAGACATGTACGAATCATGGCGGGAGTCGACGCGTATAGGATGCATGGAAGAGTCGAGATCGCAGCACGTGCGATGACATGTGTACAAAAGGCCTGCTTCGGAAAACGAACATATAATGCGATTTTACAAAAAAAAAATCGACTACTACGACAAGTATTATACAGTCTGATAAACAGATAACGCAGACCGAGTACCATCCCAAATCGGAGCACCGATGAGCATCAGATCAGACGTGAGTCCATAACAGAACGAGTCTGACACAAGAAACAATTCACATACGTAACAATCGCAGGAGAAGACCGTTTGAAACCGAAGTAACCCAGTAAACAACATAAAGCGAACAAAAGAAGAAATCCATCGTTCCTCCTTCGGGGACAACACATAATATTGGAACTATACAGAGACGAACTCCATCCTTTACAACACCACCGGTCCATTTTAAACAATCCAGCCTGCGTCACAACACCAGAAACAAGGCGACAACAAAAGCCAGAAAGGAAAATACATAGGCTATTTAGCCTAAAATCTTCTTCACCTGCATCGACTTGACAACTGGAAAACAAAGCTTGCAGTTCTAATTGTTGCTTCTGTGAGTCTATGATTTGGCATTGTTTCCATTAATTTAGCTGGTTACATGTGCAAGAGGCGGCCACCATGACATATACCGAATGGAGCTCGAGATCGATGTACACGAGTAGTCGTGGAGCCGAGGAGCCACGCTTCGCCACGGGTCACCCAGTTTCTGAGCGTCTCAGTTTTGAAGACATGGGCATCTGGAGGGTTGGGCGTCGGTGGCCACGCGGCATTTAATGCTTGAAGGTGTGGGGAGGCCGGAGCGTTTGCAGTCTGGCCCAGGCCGCAAACCTGCACTCCCTATAACCTCTATCTGCCGCCCTTTGTTCTTTTCACTTCTACGCCTTCCCAAAGACTCATTTGCTCCAATGATGAATCCGGTGCTTCTTCGCGCCTCTGGGGAAGGAGGAGTGCCGTGGACGGGCTCCGCGCTGACGCGCGGAGACATGGACTTCATGGCCTCCGTCGGGTTTATCCCGAGCGCGAAGCGGTGTCGTTGGCGGGTTCCTATCACGGAACTGGCGCCGCTTCCACATCCAGAGGAGTGTGTCCTGTTCGCATATCATCTGGAGAGGGGGCTCTCTCCTCCGATGCATCCCTTTTTGGGGCGAGTCCTTAAGCTGTATGGTATTCAGCTCCATCATCTTACCCCGGATTGCATAACGCATCTCTCGTGCTTCATCACCCTTTGTGAAGGGTACATAAACATTCATCCCCACCTCGGCCTATGGTGTTCCTTATTCTTTCTCACCGGGAGGATTGCGGGGGAGGGTGACGCAGAGTTGGATTGCGGTGTGGTGAAAGTGGCACCCCGCAAATCCGTTTACCCTGACCTGAAGCTGCTGGGGACAAGCGCCGGATGGGAGCGCACCTTCTTCTATTATCCTGATCTGCCGCGGTCATCTGGCGGTCCGAGCCTTCCTTCCTTCCGCCGCGGCCTTCCTCTTTCACGGCAGAACTGGAACACGGGGCGATGCGGGGATCCAGATTCCCTGGAAGTTACGAGCAGAGTTCTGGCAGAGCAGGTGGCTGCAGGGCTTAACGGTCTGGATCTTCTTACCACATGGAAATTGTGGCGTGTGCAGCCGCTACAGCTTCGTGTGCATGGAATTGGGGAGTGGTCGCCCTATGGGGACAGCACCCGGATTTCCACGGAGCCGCTAGCTCACTCACGGTCAGTTGGATGGATGGGTGTGGTCCGTCTCCTATCTCCGGGTTGAGAATCCTCATGTGGTAGGGAGAGCTGCCTACTGCGCCCCCAACACGGCCCCGCTGGTAAGTTTCCTTCTTGACCTTTAATTTTACGCCGGTTGAGTGTGTGGGTGACGATACTGGGTGTTGCCCACAGTTGCTTCCCCGGGACCCCTTCTGTCTGGAGGAACCTGCGTCTCGAATGGACCCAATCTATCAAGGTCCTGCTTACATGTATCTTTCTCTGGCTATCCCCGCCAGCACGGTCATTCTGAAGATCCTCCAGAGTAAGATGCATGCCAATGATGCACCCGATCTCAAGGAGCTGCTGAACCAGGCAGCCGATCTCATCGAGCTGTTGAACAAGGCTCTAGAAGTAAGTTCGCCTCTTTTGCACTCAATTCTTCATATATCTTGTTTCGTCCATTGACTTCGGACCTTTCTTCAGAACGAGAAAAGGGAGACCAACACATCCTGTGACATCCTGAAGTTGGAGAACGCATTCCTCCGCCAAGACCTGGAGCAGAAGAGAGGACCAAGTCGCTCACGCCCGCGTGGAGGAAGGGGGGGAAGCCGCTCCCGCGAGCCGAGCAGACAATAGAGTGGATGACTCGATCGAGTAGAAATATCGTTTGTGCTAGGTCTACAATGAGCCCGCGCTATATGGAGTCCATTTTTCTATAAATTCTGAAATGCTATTCTTTGTTTTCAAAATTCTTGAAACAAATCATCACAGATGTAGATAGTTTCTATATCCACATCCGTTGTTTGTGTGTTGTTGCTGCAGTGCTGGAGTTTTGCATATACTGGAGAGAAGACAGAGGCAAGTACATAGGGGTGGTTATGGATGGAGAAGCCAAGGCTGCCGTTGGGTAGGGTATAGTCACACCCGTGCTTTCCCCAGCCCACCCATAACCACGAAGCACCTTACCTGTTCTTTACCCTCCCGTTTTCCCCATTGCCCATAAAAATATATTTTTTCCATTTCCGTTGGGTATCTATGTACGATCGGCCCCATCAGCTAGCTACACAACGTTGGTCGACCTATCGATTCATGCAGGTGGCTTGCTACACTGTATGGTCGTTGTTGTTCGAACATATGCGAAGACATAATTTCGTTTGGGCCATTTTATGTGGCTTAGTTTGATGTTGTTTTGTAATTGTTTGTAATGGTTGATGACGTGGTCGGCCTAGCGCGGCGTGCCGCCGCGCCGGTTTTTGCTAGTATATCTCAAGGTGTGAATGATTTATTGACTTCCTGGATTATTGATTCCGGGGCCACAAACCATATGACTGGCTCATCTAAATGTTTTTCATCATATGCTCCTCGCTCTGGAAAGGATAGTGTACGTGAAAGGGCATGGCGCCCCCATGTGTGGTTTTGTTAATTAATGACAATCCCTATGCACTAATGGTTGTATTGAGTTGTACTTGTAGTGTTTGTCCATAGACCATGCTTGAACTCCATATGTTGGATTCAAGGTTGATGCCATGAATATATTGATATAATGAAGTATTGGGCATCAAGATCATCGAGGTGTATGGATATATACTTGATATGATCAAGAAGAAGAGTATGTGATGACCAAGTTGTTATTCGAGGAGTTATCTGATGATTGGTCATATGTGAGTTGAGCATATTGCAAGTATGTCTTGAAGAAAAGGATTATGTGATCATTCATGGTTATCTTCAAGACATCATTTATTCAAAAGAGAAGAAAAGATACAAGGTTGATCAAGATTCAAGATTGATCAACACACAAAGCTCCAAGATGTACTAAGTGGGATAATGTATCTCTTGGTATGGTATCTTTATATGGGCGTGCATCAAATGAAGATTTCATATAGCCCATGGGGATGACGTAAAGTGGCGATCGTCATCAAGCTTGAGATGTGCAAGTTCAAGAGAAGTATCTCGAAGATATCATATGCTTGATGCTTGCCACCCTCTTGGAGATAATGGTCAAGTGAAGATGTGCCTATGAGAGTCTCTCCCATAGTGGAGTATGGGGGAGCAATAGGTGAGACTTCACCAAGC
Source organism: Poa pratensis (assembly GCA_947311845.1). NCBI lineage: Eukaryota > Viridiplantae > Streptophyta > Magnoliopsida > Poales > Poaceae > Poa > Poa pratensis. The sequence continues at coordinate 46,516,428 of CAMZMU010000038.1, forward strand.
AAAGCGCAATCAAGAAAGGTGGTCCACTTGAAGATATCAAGATCGATATCATCTAGCTCAAGTGGAATGCTCAAGGCAAAGGTATGATGTCGATAGGGTTTCAATTTTACCGGTCTCATGGTGCTTGTTGGGAGACCAGGTTATAGGATAGATATCGTACTATCAAGAGGGGCTCTCGACTAAAGCTTAAGCGTATCAATTGGAGAGAGCTCAAACCTTTGCATACTTGGCATCGTCATCTTTCTTGGTCTTACTTGACTTTTCTCCTTGTTGGGTTTTGGTGCTTATAGTGTTCTTCATGACAAGCACAAGTTTCTCGAAAACGGATTTCGTATGAAAAACCATTTGCGTTTTCGGTGTTGGAAATATTATGGTTTCGCCTTTGTGGAAGGTTCCACACCTTCCCATGTGTGGTATCCTCTCTCCATTATTGATTGTTAATGTATGGAAGCTCTTGTCGATAGCTTTTCATCAAAATTGGTCTCACCTTATTTGGAGTTAAAATGCAAAAGTTGTGGGGTTTACAGTTTTGCTAAGTGGTTGTTGGAAACAGCCCGGAGTTTCTGACTCAGGGGGCCGGAGACTCCGGCCTATGTTTCTCTGGGCTGGGCTCACTTCGCCAGCGCGTGGCATAAGCCTCTGGTGCCCAGTCCGGAGACTGGCCGGAGACTTTGGAAGTTTCTGGTCTGGCCAGATATTCCGGTCCCCCGTGGGCCAGATATTCCGCCAGGCCAGAATCTCCGGGGTTAAGGCTCTATTTTGTGGGGCCCTATAAAAGGTCCCCTTCTTCCCCATTGAGACTAGCTTTGTTGAGCACGAAATTGACCTCTATTGTTGAACTTCTTGAGCTTAGCTATCTCTCTATCCCTCCATGATTCTTGCCTCCATTTAGTGAGAAAAGAGAGAGGAGATCTAGATCTATTGTTCCACCAATCCATCTCTCCTCTAAGTGAGGGGAAGCCTTTGGATCTAGATCTTGGAGTTCCATTTGTTGAGTTCTTCCTTGTTCTTCCTCTTTTCTCCACTCACAAGCATTAGTTGCTTTTGGTGGGATTTGGGAGTGAAGGATTTGACCACCTCTAGTGGTCTTGCCTTCATTGCATTAGTTGCATCGGTTTGAGTTCTCCACGGTGATACGTGGAAGTTGAAGTCGAGGACTTGTTACTCTTGGGTTCATTGGAACCTGTAACACCCCGACCCACCCCCGGGTCGGGCCTGTCACCCCTGGCAGCTCTCTAGAATGGCCCCACAGATCAACACCGGTCTTTTCTGCGCACTTTGTCCTCACTCGTGCGCACCGAGAAGTACTTCCCGGTCGGTCACCCATCCTTGGGAGTGCTCCGGGCCAAGCACGCTTAACCTCGGAGTTCCTTCCAGATGAGCTTCCGGAAAAGAAGTTGCAACTTGTTGACATGAGTATCCTATCAATCCTATTGAGCCCTGAGCCAGGATCTCACATCCTTCCCCCCTTAGAAGACCGACGCCCTCGTCGGTCAGCCCCCAGTCCAGGAACTTCCCCCCTTGGCACCCGTCTGTGCGCCCAGTGCCGGCACATGCTCCACATTTGGAAGTTGAATGTTATACCGATGCTGATTGGGCAGGTTCACTCGATGATAGAACGTCCACATCTGGGTATTGCACATTTATTGGAGGAAATCTAGTCACTTGGCGTAGTAAAAAACAAAGTGTTGTTGCCAGGTCTTCTCCTGAGGCAGAGTTCAGGTCCATGGCTCATGGGATATGCGAGGTACTATGGTTGAAGATCATTTTGTTAGAACTGGGTTTATTCAAAGCAAGACCATTAATGGTGTACTGTGATAACAAAGCTGCACTAGATATTGCTCATAACCCGGAGCAACATAGTCGAACAAAACATTGAAATCGATTGACATTTTATTAAAATGATGCTGGAGCAGGGAATAATATGTATGCCATATGTGAGCTCATCGAATCAGTTAGCAGATATTCTAACTAAAGGACTATCTGAAAGGGTTTTCTCTAGTCTATGTTGCAAGATTGGGCTATACGATGCATTTGCCCCATCTTGAGGGGGAGTGTTAGAGGTTAAAAGTTGAGTACCCAAGTAATTGTGTAATTTTAGTTAGTACTTGTTGTTGAGCTGTAAATGTTAGGAAGGTGTAAAATGTAAAATAGGAAGAATGGACAAATAATATAAAAAGAGTGGGGACTGGGGAACGATGGAGAAGGCTCCAGTTCTCTCATTCTCTGTTCTCTGCCCCATAGTTCATCTCGCCCAGATTTCCTTTATTTAGATTTCCTGTTTGATTTGAGTAATAACCAGAGTATTAGCAACAAAATGCATCAGGAGTGTGGTCGTTTCATGGAACCAGCTTACCGCACAACACCGTGTATCGCTCTTGCTGCGGTTCCACAACAACAGTTCAGAGCGGCACCATTCCCTGCCGCTGCTGACCGACGTGGACTGGAAGAAGCTCGACCACCCAGACCAGATGCAGCTAAACCAGCGCCTGCCAAGCCCAACCCTCTTGCCCCATTGCGCGCGTACATGAGAGCTTGAGACCTCTGTTTCAGATGTGGGGAACGTTGGGGGCGTGATCACCTCTATCCGGCCACAATACATATGCACGTACTCGAGGAGCTCATGGATTTCATGTGGCTTTCGGAGACTGACACTACCAACACTCAGTTAGTACCAGAAGATCGTGAATAAACAATTCTGGCCATCTCTTTAAACATGTTCAACGGTGATGACGCCTCAATGTTCATTCAGCTGTCAGCAATAGTCCATGGCAAGGTCGTTTTCAATCTTGGTGGACTAAGGCAACTCAACTTTCTTCATTAATGCCAAGGGAATATATGGTATTCGTCCAATGCCCAGACCACTGCGTGTGAAAATTACAAATGGGGCAGAGTTACAGTGTTCTGAAGAATTAATTGATTGCTCATGGAAACTCAAAATCAGCTGTTCAAAACCAACTTCAAAATACTGCCAACGGGAGGATTTGATACCATAGTGGGTATGGATTGGATTGAGAGGTTTCAATAATGTACTGCAATGCTCTATCATTAATTGTGTCTTCATTTCTTATTGTTGTTTTTCTGCGTCTCATCTTGAGTTCCATGTCTTGAGCATGTCATTTTTTATGTCCAGTCTTGCGTGTATACAACTCGAGTACAGTACAGTAACGAAACTGGTTTGTTGCCAAAAGAAGAACCCCAGAAAAAGATCAGTTGTTGAGAGAACTAGTTGAATTTGGCGCGGCGGCACGCCACGCCCTTTGTGAGAAATTGTGTTGCCGGATAGCACATTTTTTGTCTTAATTATTGAAACAGATAAGTTGCAACTGATATGAATTGTAGTGAAAACAAAATGGAGAGTTTTTTTTTGAATAATCGCAAACATTATTGTTTCTAATATGGACTTCGATGTAGCAAAAGGCTGATGCATAGTAACATATACATACATAATTATAGACCAATGCATCTTTTTGATGGAAAAACGATAAGAACCATTAATAAGAACAACCATTACTACATGATAATGAAATTAGAAAGATCACATGCTATCATTTACCCCATTACTCGACATTGATAGAGAACCGCAGTTCGCGGTTTGTTTTGGCATAAAAAGAAACTGAACTTCATATATTGTCGAGCATCTTAATTGATCATAAAGTTTAGAACCATAAGCCCACTCCTCTTTTGGCTACCCTCAGCTGGGCATCATCACCGTTGGTAGTGACAGATACAACAACAACAAGGCTGGCAGCCCTATAGCTCCAACCTGTCAATATATAACAATAAACGTTCTTGGAAGGAACAATATCAAAACAGGTAAATTAGCCAAACTGAGGTAAAGATATTGACCATTTGAAACCAAGCAAATAGATCTGTTGCAGTATTGCAACAAATATATTTAATAACATGCTAGGAGGTGGTACTCATAGTTGCGAGCAGTATTATCAGGAGAAACCCGCGTTGCCGACCAAGAGTATGTAGCTGCTAGCTTCTACTTGAATTGCCGATCTCTTGCGATGAAAATCAAACCCCTTGCATTCCAATTGGTGATAATGTTTCCATCCATACCTAGGTAAATAAGACCAACAAAAATCTAGAAATATTTACCCAGGAGAGAAAATAAAAGCAAGACCTTTACAAACATTATGTATACAGATTCATATGGCGACATTATTGAAGTAAAATATCATGAGAAGATTTTAAAAAACTGAACATACAAAGACATCGAGATGCAAGATGTATCTATTAATCTAGCTAGTGTAATCGTCTAAAAGATTTAAAAGCTTACTGATCCTTTGTTCTAGATAGGCGGGATGGTTTGGAACTTAAAATCAAGGATCATTTAGTTTAGAAATCTGTATTCCCGGGTTTCTATTTGTGAGTACTGGGTAGGTGGCTAGCATTCTGTGGCATACATGTTTCCACTATATAAACAATACTGAAAAATCCAAAAAAAAAATCTTTGATGGTACTATACTGTAAGGAAACCATGAATGTTATAGACTCAGGTTTATCCAAAAAAAATCAGCTAAGAGTGAGTAGTATAGGACATGTATGGTTTATCCACAAAATAGACTCAGGTTGCTGGGCAAATATAAGCAAGAAGAAATAGCCAACCAAATGAAGATGACAAATAATTTAACCTGATAGCAGGTTGATTTCTATTTCCCTAGCAACATGATCTGCTAGTTGCACATGGGTGTGGTGAAGTATTTGCCCTCAGTCTAGCATAGTGATGCTATGCTAAATCATCACAGGGGAGTAAAAAGATCAAGCATAGCATCTGTTCTTAATAAATTGAGCCTCAGCCTATGCATCATAGGCAAGGGGCAAATGACCCACAATTCTGAGCAAAAACATACGCAAATATTGCTTTTCACAGCTATGTGTGAAGCACAGATCCAATATTTGATGTTGGGCACAAAACCCACAAATTGGAGTGGCACCACAAGCACACATATGCACTAAAAACACCGCTGAGCAGTATAATCAAATTTGCCTTAGCTAAATACTTCTGTGTAACTCAATTGAGGCATCACAGCAAGCAAAGCTAAATAATTTAGCTCAAACAAATGAATTGCACTACAACAGGGCACAATTAGAGCATAATAACAAAGGGGCAAATCATCAGAAGCATTTTCTGAACCCAAGGTTCAGAACAGCATCACCTGCACATCACAGTAATAGCGAGTATAATTCCAGCACACACAGCAGCACATAACAGTATTTGCCCTCAGGCTAGCATAGTGATGCTATGCTAAATCATCACAGGGAGTAAAAAGACCAAGCATAGCATCTGTTCTTAATAAATTGAGCCTCAGCCTATGCATCATAGGCAAGGGGCAAATGACCCACAATTCTGAGCAAAAACACACACAAATATTGCTTTTCACAGCTATGTGTGAAGCACAGATCCAATATTTGATGCTGGGCACAAAACCCACAAAGGGGAGAGGCACCACAGGCACACATATGCACTAAAAGCACCACTGAGCAGTATAATCAAATTTGCCTTAGCTAAATACTTCTGTGTAACTCAATTGAGGCATCACAGCAAGCGAAGCTAAATAATTTAGCTTAAACAAATGAATTACACTACAACAGGGCACAATTAGAGCATAATAACAAAGAGGCAAATCATCAGAAGCATTTTCTGAACCCAAGGTTCAGAACAGCATCACCTGCACATCACAGTAATAGCGAGTATAATTCCAGCACACACAGCAGCACATAAGCATTTCAGAGCATGGCCGAAGGCCTGGACGGGGAAGAGATGAGAGGGGAGAGGGAAGATCATACCTTACGCCTTTGACCGTAGCTCTCCAGCGACGGGGCAGTGCCGGTGTGGCCAGAGGAGAAGGGTCAGAGGAGAAGTGCATCGCGCCACCAACACCACGGCGGCACAGGGGTCACGACCCTGTACCCAGCCGTGGCGGAGCACCGGAGTAGAGCGAGCACGGCGGAGCCGCGCCGACGGCAGAAACCCTAGCCTAGGGTTGGGTCGCGCGCGGCCGCGCCAGGCGGGGAAAACCAAATCGAAGAGGAGGAGAAGGTGGAGCGTCGACCGGCGCATCGACCGCGCCACAGCACGGCGGCGGAGGTGGCCGGAGGACGCCGGAATCAATCGGCGACGGCGAGGCGGCAGAGGATCGCCAGAGGGGCTCAGGAGAGAGGCGGGTGGGGGCGACGGAAATCCAGATCGAGCTGCACAGGAAGGAGGAGGGCATCGAGGCACGTCGTTTGCGACCGAGGGCGGCGGCCGAGGCGACTGGAGCCGGCCGTGGAAGGAAGGCGATGGCGGCGGCGATTTGGGAATCACGAGAGAGAGAGAGAGAGGTCGGGGAGGAGACCGAGTGGAAAAAGGACTGCGGTTTTTTCAGGAGGGCCCCTGGTTTTTCGGGAAATTGCAAATAGGTCCCTCCGCGCGGTACTGTTCAACACTGTAGCTACTGTAGCTATCTACAGTAACGCGAGCGCTGAGAGCTCGAGGAATCGCTCAGCTTTCATATAGTGAGAGAATGCAGAGAGTTTTACCCACATTAATAGTAACTAGTTGAATGCCCGTGCTTTGCCACGGTGTTTTTTTTCCCGTCGTATCGCACATGTAAACATGAAATGCACATAAATATTCATTTATATTGAAAAGATAGCCAAGTAGTAATTCAAATCTATCGGCAAGCATTACATTTTCAAAGACTAAGATCATCAAGAAAGAAGCTCAAATGTGGTCCAGCTACATCAACATGAAATGGGCATGGGGGATGCCCCTATTCTGGAACTCTAGCACATAGACGTACGCCTGCATATGCTTCTTGGTCAACATCTCTTTAATCGTCTCCAATTTGTACCTGAACACTCTAGGCCACAAGATCTGCTCAACGTGTCCTGTATATCGTGCTAGTTTGGGTTGCAGGTCATCGTCGGGAAGATTTCAGGCTTGTCGTACGTCGCCGGGGTTTCTGTGATGTCTGCATATGTCCGCTTACTTGAGAGTTTAACGAGTGCAATCTACATAATAAAGATACCAACATTCATTCTCTACATATGGTCACTAGTAGGAAAAGGCCTACAGCCGCCAGCCTACCACTGGCGAATTATTCTATCGGTTCGCCAGCACTAGTACCTCTGGCGAACAGGATTTGGTGTTCGCCAGTGCTACACACAACACCGCTGGCGAACTCCGTCCTCTAGCCGCCAGCGGTACGTGCGGGCCCGGGCAGGGGAGCGGGGCAAAATACCTCTGGCGGGCGCTTTATGTTGTTCGCCAGGGGTGGTGGAGCGAGCGCTGGCGAACAGAGCGTGTTCGCCAGGGGTGGTGGCGCTAGCGCTGGCGATTTTTGCTTGCGCCGCCAGCGGTAGTGGGCGTGCGCGGGAGGGGGCCGCAGACCCCAGGTTACCGCTGGCGAACTGGGTAATTTGTTCGCCAGCGGTAATCTGGGAAGATGCAATAAGTTCGGCCTCACTTATTTCTCTCACTAGCTCGAACTTTCCTCATTATTAGCCAATTTCCCCCATCTAATACTTCTATTTTAGCCAATAAAAACTAGTTTAATTGGTAGATCCAACCAAATCTCCCACCCATATCCACTTCCACCAATTAGTTTTCCCTCTAACCTATCCTATCTCTAGATCTACATCTCACACTCTCTCCAACAAACCGGCCTAGTTCTATCCCTCGTCTCTTCGACAAGTTTACAATTAATAAAGGTAGAGTACTACCTAAAGATGAATTGGATTATAAAGATAAAATATTGTGTGAATTTGTGAGATGATAAAATGAATGTGTTGGTGGTGGTGGTGTGATGCAATTGTGTTGGTGGTTATGATGTCGGAATGCGATCGACATTTGTCGATCAATTTGCAGGTACCCCGAGAGGCCCTTGAGATTGCCGGAACGTTGATTAACTTCCGTTCCGGCAAATTCGGGAACTCCATATGTCTTATTTTTAGCAAAGGTCATGGCGAATTTTTTCGTGAAAACTGAGATATATTTATATATGGTTCTAATTGTCGATTATACACCGTGCAGGCGATAAAATGGTCACCATGTGTGAACGTGTCGTGAATAAATACTCGAGACACGCGACGGAAGACATGATACGAAATGGCCGCGATACAATAAGATGTCCTTGTCAAAAATGCAAACTAGTGGGTGTTGTCAACCCCTTAACCGGAGATTTGATGAATCACCTGCTGATGCGTGGTTTCAAGGATGGCCACACTCAGTGGATAAGTGATGATGAGGATGATGAAGTCCATGGGGAAAATGATCAGGATGATCATCAAGGGCAGCAGAACAATAATAACGACGAGTGGCAAGAAGATGAAGAGTTTGATCTTGCACATGTTGGAGGAGATGCGGAAGAACATGTAACCGAAGACGAGGACACGCAGACACCGCTAACTGAAGTCTGCCGGATACTCATCTGAAAGAACTGCTTCTCAAAAACTCTCGGCAATGTAAGCTAGCGCAACTGGAGATAAACTTGAATACTCAGTTGTACCCAGGTTGCGGGGCGAAGGAGTCTCGCTTGAAAGCAGCGCTTGATGTTCTGCAGATTAAGTCAAGACACAAATGGAGCGACAAAAGCGTTGACGAATTGCTGGATAACTTGCACGGTGTCCTTCCGGACGGCAACAGTTGTCCTAAAAGTTGTGACGAGGCCAAGAAAGTCGTGTGTCCCTTTGATTTACCGCACCAGAAATACCACGTGTGCATCAACGACTGCTACATCTATCGAGAAGAGGATGCAGAGAAGACCAAATGTCCGGTTTGCAACGCTACTCGATACAAGCAAGGGACGAAGAAAGCTCCTCAAAAAGTTGTATGGTACTTTCCGCTCATTCCACGTCTGCAGCGGTATTTCGCGGACTGCAAGGAAGCAAAACTTATGTGTTGGCATGCAGAAAGGAAGAAGAAATTGCTGAAGATGCGACTAGAAGATCCAAAGCGGAGTGAAAAGCTAAAGCTGACACACCCTTCGGATGCTAGCCAGTGGAAAGCATTAGACGCTAAAGATGCAAATTTTGGAGCAGAGGCAAGGAACATCAGGTTGGGTGCGAGCACAAACGGACTCAATCCGTTTGGCAACCAGAGCAGCACACATAGCACATGGCCCGTGTTTGTATGGATATACAATCTCCCGCCCTGGTTATGCATGAAGAGGAAGTATATTCACATGAGCATGCTAATTCAGGGGCCGAAACAACCTGGCAACAACATCAATCTATATCTGAAGCTACTAAAGATGAGCTAGACACATTATGGGCTGAGGAAGGGGTCAGGACATGGGACACCTTCGCACAAGAATATTTTGATATGAGAGTTGTCTTGCTTTGTACGGTGCACGACTTACCCGGCTACGGATACGTCGCAGCCCAGGTGTGCCACGGACATAACGGATGCGTCAGGTGCATGGATGACCCGACGTTCCACCAGCTTAAAAGAGATCCAGGGTCCTCGAAAACCGTACATAGGCCATCGAAGGTGGTTACGCAATGAAGACCCGTGGAGAACACGTGGAGACCTTTTCAACGGTGAAGATGAGCTCCGGGGCCTCCGCGTAAGAGGGTGGCGAAGAAATCGACGAGTTGCTGAAAAATTGGGAACAGTGCCCTGAGCCGGGAAAGAAGCGAAAGGCGCCAGATCCGCTCCTGCGTGTATGGAAGACGAGGTCCGTGTTTTGGGACTTGCCGTACTGGAAAATCCTCGGTACGCCGAATTGCCTTGATCTAATGCATATCACTAAGAATGTGTTCGAGAGTTTGTTTGGCACTGTGCTAAACATGGCGGAGAGGACCAAAGATGGGATGAAAGCAAGAAACGACCTGATACATCTTGATGTCAGGAAAGACCTTCATGGTGGCGCCCGGATAATGATGACCAATCGGATGAGGAGACGGACGGTCGCAAGGCTAAAAGAGTTAAGAAGAATGACTATTACTGCCCACCCTCATGCTTCACTCTAAGTTCAAACGAGGTCCAACAACTGATCAAGTGCCTTCTAGGAGTCAAAGTGCCTTTTGGTTACTCGGGGCTGATAAGAATATGGCTAGACCCGCATAAACAAAAGTTCAGCGGTATGAAGTCTCATGACTGTTACGTGATGATGACTCAGATATTCCCGGTCGCGATCCGAGGGATAATGGATAAGCACGTCCGTGAAACCCTTTTTGCCCTCTGTAACTTCTTCGACGTGATCTCTAAAAAGTCGATCACCATGAAGCAACTCTCAAGGCTACATGAAGAGATCGTTGTGATACTATGCGAGCTTGAGATGTACTTCCCGCCTGCATTCTTTGACATATGTGTGCATCTGTTGGTCCATATCGTGGATGATATCATCCATCTCGGGCCGTTGTTCCAGCACAACATGATGGCGTTCGAAAGGATGAATGGGGTCATCAAAGGATACGTTCGTAACAGGGCCCGTCCGGATGGAAGTATCGTTCAGGGCTTTCTCACCGAAGATTGCATCTCTTTCTGCACGAATTTTCTAGAACTCGAGAACCCTGTTGGTTTGCCCGTAAACAAACACATTGGTAGGCTCGATGGAGTAGGTCACAGAAATGGCAAGAGGGATTTGCATGTGGACGACTCTTGTCGACGCACCGACTTTAACAGGGCAAACTTAGTAGCTCTCCAACACATTGAAATCGTTGATACTTGGTTGGAACGGCACATAAACATGATTAAGAAGAAGTACACTGACCAAGGCAAGGAGGACCGAAGGAGAAATAATCAGAGAGCACAACTCCACTTTCTTGCATTGGTTCAAAGACCAGCTTGTTGTTCCACCACTTGGTGCAGATGGTCCAGTCCTATACAGCTTGTCACGTGGCCCCGCCCCCAACCTCGCAACGTTTCAATCATATGATATCAACGGGTTCACTTTCTGCACAGAGGAAAAGGACAAAACTTCTGATTATCAAAACTCCGGGGTAACAATGAAATCCTACACCGGTGACCAAAAGTTAAGATACTACGGAAGGATCAAGGAGATCTGGGAGTTTAACTACTCTGGAGAGAAGGTGCCGATGTTCCGCGTCAGATGGGCTAGGTTATCGACCGTCAGAAAAGAAGACCAGTACTTCACCACCATGGTATTACCCAAAGCCGGCACTTCATCAAGCGCAAACGTCATCGCGCAAAATGAGCCATGGGTATTGGCTAAGCACGTGTCCCAATGCTTCTTCATAACCGACCCGTTAAAGCATAGCCATGTTGTCGTGAGGAGAGGCAAAAGAAACATCATCGGAATGGATGGAGTCGCCAACGAGGACGAGTTCGACAAGTTCGGTGACCCAGATATTGACGATGAAGAAGAAGATGATGATGATAAGCCATACATCCTAAGAAGAAACATAACCACGTTACCCAAGCAAGGTTTTCCATTTTAAAGAAGAAGTCACAATATGGGGCTAAATTATTCGACCGCTACCAAAAAAGGCAAGAAGACCAAACGCTGAGAAAGATCGACGCAATGTAATATCTCTTTTGTATAACTGGGCACACTCTTTGTATTGATATCGATATGATGGCACTCAATATTAATTATATGTGTGTAACTCACGCTTTTGCATATATATATTTGCGTACGTTGATCGACTTGCGCACTTCTTTATACATGTATATAATTAAGAATAAAAGAAAACAGGAAAAAACAGTGAAGAATAAAAGAAAACAGGAAAAAACAGAGAAGAATAAAAGAAAACAGGAAAAAACAAAATATTAAACAGAGAAAAAAACAGAAAAAATGTTACCGCTGGCGAACAGAGATGCGTGTTCGCCAGCGGTAGAGTGCCCCTGTACACGCGTATAGCCGCGCGCGCGGCCGTCTCTCTCCTCTCTCCCAAATCCTAACCGGTCGCGTCTCGCGCCTCCGAAACCCTAACCGGCCGCTGGCCGCCGTCGACCCCGCCGCCGCGTCCACGCCACTCCCTCCTCCGCGCCACCACGCCTCTCCCTCCTACGCGTCACTCCCTGTCCGCCGTCGACCCCGCCCACGACGCCCGCCGGCCCACGCCGCCCGCCCACGCCGCCCTCCCTCGTGCCCCCTCTCTCTGCCACGTGCGCACCGGCCCCGAGCGCCCACGCCGCCCTCCCACGACGCCCGCCCGCCCACGCCGCCCGCCCGCCCACGCCGCCCGCCCACGCCGCCTCTCGCCGTCGAGCTCCCCTCCTCTGCTAGGTAATCGCCCTCGAGCTCCTGTTTTAGGTTTAGTTAGGTATAGTTTTAGGTTAATTAGGTTTAGGTTTGATTATATTTAGGTTTTAGGTTTGATTAGGTTTAGCTTCTAGGTTTGATTAGGATTTGAATGTTTCAATCAGAAAATTGTAAGTACTTGTTCTGACATAGTGCATTTTTTGCCATATATGCAGGCATTTTCGTGACGCTGCTGTTGTTCTTTGATCAGGTGAGATGTGAATGTGTCTGTGGTGGTCCTGGTGATCGGAGATGTGATATTGATGCATGTAAAATGCATACATGAACTTTGCACTTTAATTGCTTATATTCCAACCATATTTGCATCATATAAGGATTATCAATGTTTTATAATGATTTTTGGGAATATTCATTTATTTCCTATTTTTATGGAAGGCCTGGTACTGTAGCCGCGTGGGGCCCACTCATTTGGGCCTCGTGGCTCCGTTGCCTTCGATCTTTTCTCCACCGACATCGTCTTGGCCTAAAAACGCCTATAAAAAAGGTCCCCCGACGTTCTCTGGAAGGAGCGCCGCAAAAACACAGAAACACCGAAACGGAGATCAGGAGCTGCAGATTGGAGGGGGAAAACTCCGGCGGGGCGCTGCCGGCGTGGTCTCCATCTTCTCCATCGACTTCTCCACCGTCTCCATGATGAAGAGGGAGTAGTCCACCTCTGGACTATGGGTTTGTGGAAGTAACTTATGTATCTCTCCTCTCTTGAGCTTCACCGTATGAGCTGCTGAACATGATTACGGTCACCGTCGTAATACCTTTGTGGTGGATCTTTATGAGTTAATATATGTTTGAGATTGCAATGTTTGTTTCAGTTATGAGTATAGATGCATATTATGTACACCGTTCTTGTCTACTTGTTTTGATCAAGCATGTTTATGAGAGCGTGTGTGGGGGAACGTGTGCATTAGTTGGAGTAACGGGGGGTGGCTAGTGCAGTGAACGTGAGAGAAAGTTCTGCGATCCACTTTGGTATCTTTACCTTACTTTGTTGTCTCACTAGGGATAAACTAAAATACCATGCTACCGGGGATGTGGGCGTGACCATTGCCACTACTCCATGACTAGATCTAGCATGTTCTTATTTTCACTTCATGTCATGATACTTAATGCTATACTCTGAGTTATCTTAATTACTGAGGTGTTATGATTTAGTTCGCATCTTGGTGGAGTATAAGAGAGGTTAATAACCAAAAGATCTCTATGTTAGGACGTGATGCCCATATATCTAAGTAACTTGTTATCAAACCCTGTGTTGCAATCTCATATGTTAACTGTGTGTGTTCCATTGTCTACCACTTTATAAAGAGATAGTGCATTTGTGAAACCATGAACCCCAGTCCATTTTTAATCATAAGAAACACCTTTCCAACACCATATACCACTTTTCTATTTTCAGCCATCATTAAATCCGAAAATACAAAAATACTTTTCATCTTGCATACATCATTCAAAAACCCAAAAATATCATTTACCATTGCATCCACCATCATTGCATATTTATTTCTTATTTGCATTTGCATAACTATCCTGATATCATTCTTACACCTTGTGCTTGACAACCACAGGTGAGGTTGAGGACCAAAACATCTAACCTTGTTTTGTAGGTAACCAAAAGAAGGATAAGAAGATAAATCTACCACTTCAGATTCCCCGAGAGTTCGATATTAAACCCTCGAGTCACCCCTCGTGGGGAAAACTGTCTTCCACTTACTATACACTCTGCACTTGGAGTCTCAACCTAATCCCGTTTATTTTTGCAGGTATCAAAGCCTTGCTCTTCGGGACCATCAGATATTGTGAATGTTTTTGTGGCGTCGATGATGTTGTGGTGGTGGTGATGTGATTTTTTGTATGTTGTCGGCCGGCGATGTCGGTCAGGGTTTGACTCCCATGTCCATTTCTGAAATGTATGCAGGTACCCATGAGGCCCTTGAGATTGTCGATTAACTTCCGTTCCGGCAAATTCGGGTACTCCATATGTCCTATTTTTAGCAAAGGTCATGCCAAAAAAATTCGTGAATTTTGGCATGACTTTGCTAAAAATAGAACATATTTGAGTGTCAGGAGTTGCCGGGACGGAAGTTAATCGACATTCCGGCAATTTGGACTCACGAGGTAGCTTAGTACTTAGTTAAGCGAATTTTTATTATATTTGTTTTACTAACTTTGACTTTCCTCGTTATAGTGCGAATATGTCTAACAACAACGAGGCCGGGGGTTCTCAGAAAGAAGGCGAGGATCCGATGCGGGATTACATCGAAGACGCACTGTCAGAGACATTCAACAACCTGTTTCATACCATCTGTGATTTCGTTGGAACTTGGATGAAGGGAGGCCAAGTAGGGCCTCCCCCCATGATCGGCTACGGCTACGGCAACTCCATCAGCAATTTGACGCCTATTGTGCAAAACCATGATACGCCAGAAGATGCGCCGGTGAACAAGCCTAAGAAGGTACGGAAAACATCCAAGAAATGTAACTTGGATGACTCCAACAGCCGGCCGGAGGAGGGGACTGATTCCCGATTTGTGGACAGGATACCCATCAAGAACTGGCATGTGACGCATCACTTGGCTAAATCGATCCTGCCGGATAGTTTGGTCAAAAAGTTGTCTAGAGATTTGTTCGACCTACATGAGCTTGTTCTTCTTGTGGAGACGAAACTTCTCGAGCAAGAAGATCCAACATACCCGATTTTTATTGCAAAGGTACCAAAGGACTTGGGCTTTGTCACTGAAGCTGATAACACATACCTGCTCTTTGTGAGATTTGATGATATCTTCATAATGTTCCATATGCTCCCGCTCCACCCATCCATGGTCCGCCTTATTGCGCTCAAATTGGCGCACCAGATCAAAATGGAGGATACCCCTGACATGGTGATAGTTGACCCCTACTACATGCAAGAAATGTTCGTGAACAACCATGTGGGTAGGAAAAGCGCGACGCGTTACCTCAAAAATCTCTTCCTTGAGAATGTTCCCAAGCGCAACTTTCTCTTGCCTTATTTTCCCGAGTAAGTCATTCCTAGCCGTCATAACATGCTTCCATAGATTTCCATTGTTGAATTTGCATCTACAATGGTGACTTTTTGCGCAGAAACGAACATGGCACCCTCATCACGTTGGACATGGAAAACTGGACTGCCTTGTATCTCGACAGCGGGGATCGTTATAAAGACAGCGGGGATATTATAAACATAAGACTACACCTACATCAAGATTGTTCTGAATGATGCTCTCAATGACTACGCCTTAAAGGGCGACCCAATAAAAAAAGGCAATTGATGGAAAGTTTAAATTCTCCCACAAACTTTACTTCCCCTGCATCAAGCATGATTCAAGCAGTTGGATGGAGTCATGGTACCTCATCTATCAAATGCGGTGGTTTTTAAAGTTTCAACGACGAGGCCAATTTGTTGGTGATATCAACAAATGGTGCATAACACTAAAAGACGCCACTGATTATGTTATCAGAGATGAGTTCCGTTACATCCAGAAGATGATCGCGTGAATCATCATGCGTGACGTCCTAGATGACTATGAGGAGTTCTACTTCGGCCTTGAACCACCACCTAACGACGAGATAAAAAGGCGCATAAGATGTTCGGGGTGATTACAAGCTATTCAACTCATTACAAGGTGGTCTCCCGTTCCCGTAGATACCGAAGAGAAGGTGAGCAACAATCAACAGTGTTCGTAAAATATATCCCTAAATTATCTTTGCCTACCTCTAGTTTTGAAAGTCGTTGAACTTGTGTGATCGATGCTATATATTCAGGGTTATGAATCGTGCATGCTTAATTAATTATGTTACTTTTATTTATTGCAGACATGTTCCAATTCATTCTTGTTAATAGTTTGGTATTCTCTAGAATGTCAAGGATTAAAATATTGTTACACTATGTGATCCAGGGGTGTGGCTAGCGAGCCTTGTGATATGCACGAGTGCACACATCTCGTGCATCCTACTTGGCTCGCTTGCTCCATCCCTGAAACCTGTGTGTCACTTCTAAGTATGAGGCATCATTCTTGTTTATAGTTTTGTATTCTCTCTAGAATGCCGATGATTAAAATGTTGTGACACAATGTGATCCAGTGGCGGGGCTAGCGAGCCTCGTGATATGCACGAGTACACACATCTCGTGCATCCTACTTGGCTCGCTGGCTCCGTCCCTGAAGTCTGTGTGTCACTTCTAGGTATGAGGCATGCTTTTTAGTTGGTCCTACTTTATTTCTAGAATGCTGATGATTAAAATGATGTGGCGCACTATATGATATCCTGATAGTTTGTTGAACCTTGTATCATGCACATATATGAGTTATGTGCCTCCTACTTGGTTCCACAAAGCTATCAAGATTGTTTGTGTGTTTCCAATAATTTTCTAAGTATGTGGCATAATTTTTTTTAATCTTGTTTTGTCTAAGTCTTACAATGCCGATGATTTGTGTATATATGAGACATGCTTTTTTGTTGGCCCAACTTTATTTCTAGAATGCCGATGATTAAAATGATGTGGCGCACTACATGATATCCTGATAGTTTGTTGAACCTTGTATCATGCACACATATAAGTTGTGTGCCTCCTACTTGGTTCAACAAAGTTATCAGGATTCCTTGTGTGTTTCCAATAATATTCTAAGTATGAGGCATATTTTTTTGAATCTTGTTTTGTCTAAGTCTTACAATGCCGATGATTTGTGTATATATGAGGCATGCTTTTTAGTTGGCCCTACTTTATTTGTGTCTAATTTACATCTTTCTGCACCAAATTCAATTCGTTGCCTAACTTTTTTATCCGTCTTCTGTATAGAGATGAAGAATGAGTAAGGAGGAGACGAAAGCTAGCAGCTAGAAGAGAGGAAGAACGACCGGATACTTCATCGTGATCCCCTTCTTCTCGTCATTGCGCGGCTCACTAGTTTAGCTTCTAAGTGATTGTAATTTAGATGACTACTTACTTTTGAAACCTTGCGATTTAAACTACTGACTCATATATCGTGATGTGTTTGTACTTGTATGATACATATTCGGTCGAACACTTGTATAACTTTCGGTTTATACTTCTTAATCATGTATTTATACTGTTTCTGCTGTCTGTACGTATACTGCTGATATATATCTGTATATACCGCTGGAATACAATTTTCAAAAAAAATACTACAAAAAATTACCATTGGCGAACCTTTATCGGCACCGCTCGCGAACACGGTTTTACCCCGACGCTCGAACGCTGGCGAGCGGAGCAGCTACCTCTGGCGGGCATGGATTGTCGCCAGCGCTGCTAGAACCTATCGCTGGCGGGCACAGCTTTCTTCGCCAGCGGTAGTTTTTCGTACCTCTGGCGGGCAGAACGTTCGCCAGTGGTAGATATTACCACTGGCCAGCCTGTACTGGCGGACGCTTGTTCGCCAGCGGTAGGCAAAACGTGTCCGCCAGTGGTAGCTGTTTCCCTACTAGTGGGTGTACAAAAGGTACTAACTATTCCCACAACATACAAAATCGAGTAAACAGAAGTGACATAAGACAAATAATTAGCAATCTGACTTATAATAAAAAGAAATGAGTATGTAAATTATGCAAGAGAAAAGGCAACTATTATAAAAGTACATCAGAAAGATCTTTTAAATGCAAAACTGAATAATACAGGAACAGTTACAGCTTGGATTGATGTAAACTTAGTGCATTGTCTGATCCTCTAAAATACTTGCATGCTCAAGTGCATCTTTGAAATATCCACATGCCTGGATCCACACCTATTCTTATTTAAGCAGCTGCTAATAGTAATATACAACGAAATCACTAAATCATTGTATTTCAGATGCGGCAGCCCAATCAGTTCATGGTAAGAATAATCTAACAAAGCCCCCTATAATCTGTACAAGAATTTTTTGATGTAAATCCTCAAGGAATATTTGCAACAATATTTTCTTGAATCAATAAAATAGTTTTTCAAGAATAGTGTAATAAACCAAAAAAAGGTATGCTTAAAATTCTCACTATTCAGTCTCATGACAGATCACTCAGTAAAGAAAAGAAAGTGAATGTATCGAAACACCTTTGAACAATTAAGCAATCAGGACACTGGGTCTCAGTTTTCACACTATAAAACAAATAAGAGATAAGCTCTTGTACTGTTGCACAACAGAAAGTTGATATCATGAAGTATAGCCGAGAAAATAAACATGAGTTCTCATGCAGCTCTATTGAGCATCTAGATTACTCTGTCTGTGTACAATTCGAAAAGTGCTATTCTGTATATACATCACAAACAGCACAAGAAAGCATGAGATCCTATGAGTATAAAAGAAAGGAAGTACGCTCTATTACAGTAGAAGCTCAACCTACAGGAATAAGAACGAACCAAGAAAGGTGTCGCTTTTGAGATCAGGTAATCTAATTAATCCTCAATTACCAACATCATCAAATCCCAAGAACATTCTACTATATATAAAAGATGGTGGAATCGCAGCCTCCTCCAGCCCTCCACGTCGCGGACTTCCCCTGGTCGTCCGATCCACGGGACGGACGGCGAGGATCAAACCACGTCGCTCCCCCGCGCGTTACTGTAGCGAAGCGATTTTCTTCCAATCCCGTACTGCCACGCGTCCCCGGTACCCGGCCGGTCACCCTGTTTCCAGCCGGTGACCCACGCTTTTGCAGAAACCCCCCCCCCCCCCCGTGGAAGGACCTAAATGCCCTCCACGTCGCGGACTTCCCCTGGTCGTCCGATCCACGGCACGGACGGCGAGGATCAAACCACGTCGCTCCCCCGCGCGCGTTACTGTAGCGAAGCGATTTTCTTCCAATCCCGTACTGCCACGCGTCCCCGGTACCCGGCCGGTCACCCTGTTTCCAGCCGGTGACCCACGCTTTTGCAGAAACCCCCCCGTGGAAGGACCTAAATGCAAATTGGAAAAACTCCAGGGACTTCCATGCAAAATCGCCTGAGAACCCCCCTCCCTCTCTCTCCTCGCGCGGCCTCGCGGGTCGCCGCAGACGTCGCCGCGGCGCGCCGCCGCCACGGACGTCCCCGTCCAAATCGCCTCCCGGCAAGGTGCGCCGTCGACTCCTCCGCTTCCTCCCCAATCGTCGCGTCCTGGGGCGGCCTCTGCGCCGCGGAATCGTCGCCGCCGCGGTCCACATCCGCCGCCGGGTCGGACGGTCGCCGGCGCCGCTCCTGTGATCAAACGGCGGCGGCGCGGCCACCTT
The DNA here is from genome assembly GCA_947311845.1 of Poa pratensis. Taxonomy (NCBI): domain Eukaryota; kingdom Viridiplantae; phylum Streptophyta; class Magnoliopsida; order Poales; family Poaceae; genus Poa; species Poa pratensis. Next base: position 46,535,864 of record CAMZMU010000038.1, read on the forward strand.
TGTGTTCCCCGCGTCCAGCCGCTTAGGGCGCGCGCACGCGCGCGTGCCAAATCGCGGCGGCGTGCTCGGCGCCGCCGCGGGCGCCTCCGGCCAGATCCGGCCGCTGTGACGTCAGCATGACGTCACAGTAGGCCCATGCTGTCAATTTTTTTGTGTGGAAAAAAGCCCAAATTATTCGTATACTTCTGAAAAATTCGAAATAATGCAAACCAACAATTTAAATATGTCCACAAAAAGAGGCAAATATGTCAAGTTGGTCACATAAAAATAAATGTAAACGACCAAAATTCAAATTTTCATATTTCCATGTGCCGTCCAAATTTGTATTTTCCGTATAAATCAAAAGGATTTCAAATGCGTCAGCTTACTCAAAAACTGGGGGACTTCCGAATTTGACCTGTTTTCGAAATGCGGACAATTTTAAATTTACAACAACTTTACCATTGAATAATTCAAAAAATTAACCCACGGGTGCGGCGAAGCCGCGCTTAATCCCCTAGTACAGAGAAAGTTTAGATTTCTAGACATCAGGTGGTGGGGTTAATTTCTTAAGTCGATCTGAACTACGAAAGCAAATTCATTTTGACAGGTCTTTCCATGCTTGATAAAGGCACAAACCACCACTCTTGGATAACCATGACTCATATGGACAATAGACAGTGAGAGGGCCAGCAGCGAGAGAGGTACCTCAACCAGGGAGTCGACGGTGGTGATGAAGAGGTCGCTGGCGTGGACGGACTAGAGGATGGCGCCGACCGGCTTCTTCCACAACACGAGGTAGTGTGGCTCCATGTGGCAACGGGTATACTAACCACCGGTTATTGCTATACCATAACCATCCCCACGAAACAAATTTCTTACCGTCCCCATCCCCAATAACTGTTACGGGGACAGGTTTCATACCATAACCACTACCCATCGGGTAACAAATAACCATCGGTTAACTATATCCACTAAGTCAGCAAATTGAGTATAAAAATAAGAGCAACAATTTCCTGTAAGAGCAAAGATATAACACAAATATGAGCAGTCACAATATATGATAGCTACAATAATATAAAGAGTTCACAAAGGCACACATCCACAAATAGATAACATAAATGACAGTTCACGAAATATATAACAACAACATAATATATCAAAGTTAAAAGCAAAAAGGCACACGGGCACAAATAAAAGTGTTCAACCCATTAAATCCAGATCACAATTACGTTTAGTCATTACATAACATAAATGGGAGTTTTCGAAGGCACACATGCCAAAAATACTTGGTTCAAATGTTGACCAAAGGCACACATGCCATAACATTCAGAATTCGAAAGATGATAAATTTTGGACTTTGGGACTCCAAACATGCTGCACTGCTGCGTGCGGCGGCTGGGGAGTGGCTGAGTGGGGAGCGCGGTTAGGGTTAGGGCGTGCGATGCGGCGGCTGAGAAGAGGGGAATGGATAGTGGGAGGGAAAATGGTAAGGTTTAGGTTTTTTGGGGCATATATACATGTGTCTAACTCCCTCTGGTATCCTGGCCCCACATGTCATAGCGGGTACCGGGTATGTCGGGTATGGATAGTGGTGTACCAGATCCGTCACCGCAATAACCGTTGGATAGTGTTTTAGCACCGATAAGATCCCCACGGGTAGCAATATGCAACCAAAACTGTCCCCTAATGGGTGAATTAACCACCGGTTATCGGGGAATGGATATCCATTGCCAAATTGAAGTGTGGCAGAACTGCGTAAGGTCAAGCGATGGCGATGAACACGGCTAGGAGAGCGAGATGAGAACGAGAAGAGAAAAATGTCAGACATCAATGGAGGGGAGGGGGACATACCTATTTTTGTATCGATTGCAAGACCACCTTCGATTTCCATGATCTAGGCGGACCGGCGGTTACCGTACGTTTGACTGATTGGATCGTGGTGGTGGCCGTTGTCATGGCAGATCATGGCGCAGCGGGGTGGATAGATCTGGCGGGGAGGCGGCTTCCGGCTGCAAGGCATGTGCCGGCGATGCAGCGCGACAGAGCTGAGTCCGGCAGATAGCTCGACGGAGATGGAGGCCAACGGCGCCCAAGAGCAAAGGTAGGCGGAATACTGGGAGTCCTCGTCGTGAGAACTGCAATCGGTCGTGTTCTTTTTACTGCGATTTGTTTTGGACCGAGCGGTCTTCCCTGGAGCGAGCGGTTTTCTTCTCTGGACGCGGGGCTTAGGACGTACCGTTTCACCCCGTTTTCTATTGCGTGCGACCAGGGAAGAGGCTGATTTTTCACGTCAAAACTATTTTTTTCCGCGCGGGGTGGGAGGGCTGGGGACGTACCGCAATCACCATCACCACCTAGCCTGCTTTAATATAGTAGAGATTGAGAAAATGGAAACGAGAATGAAGAAACGAGGACAAAGGAAACAAAAAAAATCTGACTTATGGACCGAAAAAAAAAAATCCGAACTGAAATGTTTTTTGTGGTTTGACTGAGTTGAAAGAAAACTGAGCGTATAAGGTGCGCAATTTCTTTTTCTTGGTCGACCTCGATTCTGACTATCGCGTGCTCACTCGTTCTGGCCGCGCGATGCGGATCCAATGGCTCATGCGGAGTGACGCTTTTAGCAGCTGACTGGCCCACGTGCAGGCGAGGCGTGAGGACGCGACGCTGCCTGTTTCCCACGCGTTCCCCATTCCCCCTCTCGTTCTCCGGCGAGAAATCGCACGACCGGAGGGTGCGTCCTCACGCCGGCAGGAGGCGCCCGTTCCCTACTCCCTCTCGTTCGCGCACGGCCGGAGGGTTCTTCCTCACGCCGGCAGCAGGGTGCGTCCTCACGCAGGCAGGAGGTACCCGTTCCCCATTTCCCCACCCACTCTCGTTCTCCGGCGAGAAATCGCACGGCATCCTACCGGCACCGCGTCCCGCCGCCGATCCGCTTCATCGAATGAGGATATTGGAAGAGGGTACCATTCCAGAGCACTGGGAAGAGGGTTCGGATGGGAGGTGTAGGCCATCTCTCGATTCGTCCCCGCAGTCAACTCCCCGCGACCTACTATGTCGCCGCTGTAGCGATCTAGGCGGATCTCCCGGCCAGGTAAATTCAGAATCGAGTTGCGATGCTGATTTATTTTTCTCTCTTCCTTTTGTTCTTCTTCTACGGCATGGAGGTCTGTACGAGGAATGTTCTAACACACAGCAGCCCAATCAAATGTGTGCGTTTGCAGGGCTTTGGGTGTATGATATTCTGGCGAGTTTATTAGAGTTATCAGCGAGAGGAAACGAAGAGATGGTGGCCGTTTTTCTTTTGGCTTTCTGGATCTGTGATTGTCCGTGGATTTTTGCTCACAGACTTTACAAGCAGGTTAGTAGATGTTACTTCTCATATTTTTACTAGATTTCGTATTGTCCATGCACAGACCTTTCTTTGTAGAAACGCATTAGCAGATGTAAGTTGGATTTTAGCATGGTTGTAAAAATGCAAACTTCCTGTAGTTGAATCTTCTTCCTCATGATAGTAGACACACCATAACAAACAGGAGATGCGCTGATCATAAGCGGAAGCCTGCAAGCACGCCTAGCTTCACTTATATGCGAAGCTATTCGCCTGTGCCTGCAATTACATCAATTACTACTGCCATCTATCTCTACTGTCTGTTGCTGCTTCTGACCTCGTCGTGTACCTTTTCGTCTTGGCCTACCATTATCCTTTGCAGCAATGGTCAATTGGTCATGGACCCAAATTCTTGTGTTAGTGGACAATTTAGGGCAATTCGTGGTGGCCTTAATATTTTCTTGCAACCATGAAATTATATCAGGGGTCGTAGATGTAATCTTCGTAGATGCAACTTTTGTGAGGTGTAAGTCTGTTAGTAAAATGAGTGTCCTTCTCTACAGGGAGTTCACCCTGCATGAAAGTATATGTAAATGTGTAGATGAAACTTTTTAGGTGTAAATTTGTCAGTAATATTGGGGGTCCCTCTCTAATCGGTGACGTCTTCATTGGATCCGGTCCATTTTCAATACAATTATATATGTATCTTCCTGGTACATACAACTATATTTCCTAGGCACGCGCACGTTATTATTTCTTCTTTTGTTTTCAGATGTAAACACCCCAAAAAAATAAAATGTATATCTGTCTTTGTAGCAGTGGCTGGATGCAGATACTAGATGTATCTTTCTTTGTAAAAGAAAAAAAGAGTAGATGTAAATTTTATGTTATGGTCTTTTTGTAATTCCATCAGAAGATGCAATTTACATCTACCATGTGTTTTTCGCACTGGTAACAAATACCACCAAAATTCCATCAGAAGATGTAATTCTTTTTGTTTAAATTGAAGGGTATTATTCTCTCTGGATCAAGGGTATTAGTCCAGCCTATAAATTATGTACATGTAAACTTTTTATTCATAGTAGTAGCATTTACGGTCCACTGTTTTAGGTACCATGTAAGCTTCCAAAATATCATTTTCTATAGGATACTCCGACCATAGCCTAATTGTCCTGTCCTCTCCGACAAATTTTGATAGTTCGGTTACTATTTTTGCCAGCTTTGTTACATATGAACACAGCTTAATCTTTTCTGATTGTCAACTGCGGATCTCCTAGATGAGCTGATCTTCACGGAAAACCCAATGTGGTTAGCATACTTATTCTCTGGTGAATCAAATTTTTGGAGCAAAACTTTTGGGCGTTGACTCAACTTCACCATCGCTGCCACTATCTGGACTAGGCAGTGTCTGACCAGTTGGCAACCTTGTCTCCGGTCTCCCACAATTGCCGTTGTGTTCCGAATTTACATCCAAATCGATAACTGGAGGAGCAGATTTATCCGCTGTTCCCGTGTCATCGAAACCTACAAGAGCAAAGTCCTAGAGCTTCATCCACAGTGGGATTGTTTAAATCAATCCCACCAGAACCTTCAACACAATTATTCCCTGAACTTGAATAGAAATCAAAAACTATGTTGTCAACCATCTGTACAATTTTTAAAACCAGAAACGATGTACTTATTGTATTCTACAAACAGAAAATTGCATGCATGTTTCAAATATTTAGAAAAATCAAATATTTTTCGCATATACACTGCTTTGGTTTTTAACACATTACTTTCTAAATACAGGAATAGTACCTACATTTTATCTACAACAGATATTTCTCTCTCATTCTCTTTTGCGAACTACTTGTAATATTTAATGATAACACCTCTTTTAACTCTTGACATTATAATGCAGGTTCAAGAAATTTGTTGTCAATTTTGGAGTTACATACTGACAGAAAATGTAAGTTAAAGCTCTTACTTTTACTTGTTGTCAATGGGATCCAAGTTAAAGCATTTACTTGCTGCAAACAGTACTACTGAAACCAAATATTCTTTAGCTGATCAAAGAATTGTTCTTTTTTCTGCTCTTCTATATGAATATTACTTGCTGAGAACATGACGGGGTAAGATAATGGGGTACAATCTGCACTCTAACATGCTGGAAATATTACATCATACAATTTGTTTGAATTAATTTATGAAACTTCTTTCACATCTAAACTTCTTACACCCCAGCGTTTTGTACAACAAAGGCACAAGTTTACACCACACTGTTTTTTTGACAAATTTCTGATAGGGGCTAGGCAATATCATGCTTGGATTTTTGCATTACATCTAGTTTACAAGAATAGCATAGGAACCTATTTTCATTTTATAGCGCAGTTTTGAACAACACATGCAGAGGTTTTTGAGAAGATATCATGTCTACACAATTACAGGGATGTAATTAAGGATCATGGACGTTGCTGGTGGTGGGGAAGGGGCTTGAAAAGCAGATGGAGGGAAAGAGCTGTTTGAGTTTAAAGAAACTTACATCTGATGTCTTAATCTTGCACTGGCTGAGACCATTTTAGACCCTTTTACTTCCTAATGGAGATGCAACTTCGTAGATCTATGTGCTCTTTTTTGGAGGGAGATCTGTGATTCTGGATGTATGTCCTGGTTTTGGTTTCTTGCAACGTGGGGAATCGGGGACGAGAGGGAGGAGAGAAGGGAATTCTGTTATTGATTTTTTGCTGGGATGTAATCCAATGGGATTTTATTGAGAGTCTGGTGGCTAGGGTTCCTCCACAGGGGGCCATGGCGCAGAGTTGGGGAAGAAAATCGCACGGGGTTGCCCTTCTTTACTGTCCCGCCAAATCCGCATCTGGGGCGTGCGTCCAGCGCGTCGCGTGCAGTAACTCTTTCCTTTTTCTGCCTGGGGCGCGTGGGGGCCCTTTCCGTTTCTGGGTATTTCAGACTGACCACGCTATAGGTCAGATCGTGGTCAACCACGATCTAGCAGCGTCCTATAAGGTGAGCGTAATGCGGTACTAGGAAAAGAAAGCGTCCCACCGAAGCTATCTCATATTCTCTTTTTTTTCTGAACAAAAAAGCTATCTCATATTCTCATTTCACCCGCCAAGTCAATCCGGTAACAAGGGCTGGAACACAGCGCGCCTCCACGATCCGGGCTGACTCGCGTCTAGCCAACCAGATCGCACGAACGTCCTCTCCACGGATCACAATCGCAAAACTCAATCCGCACCGTCCACACTCCACCGATCCAACGCTCCACACCCACCTCCCCTCCCCAAAAAGCAAAACGCACGCGCCCAGCCGCCACCGTACCCCGAAAACGAAAACCTCCCGCGCACGGATCCAAATCTCCCGCGCACGCGCCGCCTACTTAACCACCGCCCACTCCGCTTCGTCCTCCTCACTCCAAATCCAAATCCCCAAATCTCCAGTCGAGCTCTTGTCTTCCTCTTCGCCACAAGCCAAGCCATGGCCCGCACCAAGCAGACAGCGCGCAAGTCCACCGGCGGCAAGGCCCCGAGGAAGCAGCTGGCGACGAAGGCGGCGCGCAAGTCGGCGCCGGCGACCGGCGGCGTGAAGAAGCCGCACCGCTTCCGCCCGGGAACCGTGGCGCTCCGCGAGATCCGCAAGTACCAGAAGAGCACGGAGCTTCTCATCCGCAAGCTCCCCTTCCAGCGCCTCGTCCGGGAGATCGCGCAGGACTTCAAGACCGACCTCAGGTTCCAGTCCTCCGCCGTCTCCGCGCTGCAGGAGGCCGCCGAGGCCTACCTCGTCGGCCTCTTCGAGGACACCAACCTCTGCGCCATCCACGCCAAGCGCGTCACCATCATGCCCAAGGACATCCAGCTCGCGCGCCGCATCCGGGGGGAGAGGGCCTAGGCGAGCGGCGTCCTTCTTCCTGCCTGCCGGCGTATTGGTGGTGTGTGTGTGTTAGATCCTGTGTTTAAGTAATGGAGATGTGCTAGTTCTCTTGTTCTTACCTTTGTGGCCGTGGCGTTCTCTGATGTTAACAACTTGTTGTCAGCAGCAATCGAAAATTTGTCTTATCTGAACTTAAACTTGTGCTTCTCAATGCCATGTTTTCCCCTTGTATTTGGTCCAGTGCTCGAATGCGATTTCACCTAACACTACACCAGCTTGTGAACATCTCTGTCAGTTTTAACTCGCTCCAAATTTCTTTTAGTTTCAGCTTCAATTGTTGGCGTCAGACCTCACCAATCTGGTTGGTTTCCTCTTAACCTTTTTTTTTGCGGTGGAGGTTTCCTTTGAACCTGATCCAACATGATGCTACGATGGTCGTGTTCAGTCCGGATTCTCCTGCGTGTGCTTGAATTTAATTTCTCCAAAAGGTGGATAAGATTTACCCAACTTGTGAACTCCCAGTTTTAGCTAGTGTGTTCTAAACTGCTTTGATCTTAGCTCATTATGTGATGATTTTTGCTGTGAACCAACCTTCCTGGAAGTTTCTGAACCCTGCTCCTTTGCTGCATAAACAATCTTGAAACTACATAGTTACAGTACAACTTCCATGGATGTCTTCATCCGCAGTATTTTTTTGATTCAGTGTTAATCACAACATTCAGTAGTACTTATTCAGGATTTTAGATGCTCTCACGGTAATATAAGTGCCAATTTGTCTGCACCTATCATCCAATCTTGAAACTACATACTTACAGTTCAACTTCCATGGATGTATTCATCCACAGTATTTTATTTGTTGATGAAGTGTTAATCCTGACTACAATGAAACACAAGTTCTGGGAAGTTTACAGTTGCGCTTCAGAAGTTGATTATCTGGTATCGAATAAGTATATGCTTGAGTATTTTCTTGTATGTGAGCCTGTGTCCGGATGCTATTTCAGCAAATTGTGGATCAAATTATCCAAACTTGTGAATTTTCCTTCCATTTGTAGCTAGTGTTCTGAACTGTTTTTTTTTGCTTAAATGATGCTGTGGCTGCGTCCAATTTCGTAATCAATAGTCTTGTTGGCTGCCTCTGAACCTGAACTAACAGTAGGAGCATGTTTGTTTAGTGCGCAGATTCTTGACATTATCACAGCAATCCTAGTAGTTGGATGCCTCTGAACCTGAAAGAACCGGCTTAATTTTCTCCTTTGCAATCCGGTCTATCTACAAGTTGCATGATACTACCGGTCTTTTTTATGTTGAGTGCGCAGATTATTATGCCTCCTGATTGCGTCAATCCTGGAATTGTCTGAGAACCCTGTTCCTGCGCCGCATAATTTCAACACAACAAACATAGTTAGTCTGAACCCTGCCACTGTGCTTAGTTACAATACATCTTACCTGGATGTATTAAAGTATAGTATTTTTTGGGTGGCCGTGGGTTAAATTCCCAAATACAATAAAGTTAAATGAGAAGAAATAAAATAACCCTATGCCAGATCACTTTTTTTCCGTTCAGCCAGGTTTTGAGCTCTTGTTATTGGGATAGTTGTTTAGATGCTAATGACAACAGAGAATTTAGACATGTTCAGATTTTAGATTTAGCAATCTACAAAACCAATCCCTCCAAGCCCCTTGAGATTTATTTTTCAGAACAACGCAACAGCAGCGCAGAGCTACCACTTAGAGGGATATGCATTCTTCGTCGTTGGGTAATTCTGTCATGACACCCTTCATTTCCCTCCTCTTCATCCTGATCTGATTTCTTTACTTATGGTTGGTTGTTCTCATTCAGAATGCACTATGGGCGGAGAACAATCGAGGTACCTACAACAAATGGGAGGGCGTCGCACGTTCCGCAATCCTGGTGCTGAAACTCATGTGGATGTAGTCTATTATATATGTTCTTCAGAAACCTATTAGTGAAGTGCATCTGTGTCTAGCGATAATTCATAGAAAACACTAGTAACCTGGAGAAAACCAGAGAATAGGATATGACTTTTGTGTTTTTGTCAGTAGGCAAATTTCAACCATTCTGCAAGCTTTGTTAGGTTACAGAAATAACTTGTGGCCCCTCTAATATTTGTTGGACAGATTCATTCACGCAAATGGCAGATAACTGTTATCATAAAAACTGTTTATGTGTACTGACTGAATAAAATGTGTCCAGTGTAGAGCGATTAGATTAAATAAAACTAAGGACACTCAACCAATCCCTTCGGGATTAGCATTTTGTATGGCATAGAAAAAAATCACTGAGAGACACTAAGTCTGATGAATTAGTTTGTCATGAGTTCGGTTGGTTGATTGGGAATGTTTGTGGACGACAAATGCAGGTATTCCTGGGCGCCTGTAGTGCTTGTGTTTGTGTTCTTGGACAACGAGGAGATAGGGAGCCTACGGGTAGAAAACACACGGTTGAGGACCGCGGCGACAATATGGTTATTTTCATCTTCGGACAAAACGAATTTAAGGGGTGCGCTCTCGAAACAGGGGTACATATATTTCCTTTGTTGTTTGTAGGGAGGAACGGTAATGAATTCGGAGGAGATTGTCATGACAGTAGGTGCTGGTTTGCTGCGTGCGGAGAACAATCTCATAGGTTCCAGTACTCGGGAGCTTCGCAGGCTGGGAAGCCGGCGTCTGCTGTGGCGGTTTTTGACGGCATGGCTGGCTGCTACTTGGTTGTGATGATGAATAGATAGATACATTGGATGAATCTGTATAGAGTGATATGGAGGTTGGTGGTTGGAGAGGAAATCAAGAATTGCTAGTGCGGAGACGGGAGGATAGAGCATAATACCAAGGATACCAAGGTGGTTGGTCTTTCCTGTGAATGAGTAAGGATCTACTCCCTTTGTTTCAAATTATAAGATATTTTAGCCTTTTTCCGATTTACATGTATGTAGTCTACGTTGAAAAAACTAAAACATCTTATAATTTGAAACGGAGGGAGTAGTAAGGAAGGAGCAATGTGTTTGAAATTCAAGCAACGTGGCTTGCATTTTGCAATGCAAAAGTGTGATATTATGTATGCTGACGACAGCTGCTGTTTTCGTTCTGTTAAGAGTTTGGTTCTTAGTTGAACTTTATGTGCCTGCTAAATTTCAGTTGCTCTAAAATGTTTTTAGATCTCATTTTTCACCATAATCGTGTCCGGAGTCAAATTTGAGTGTGCGATTCCTGGCTTATAGGTTATAGATATGAAGTGATAATAACTGTCTTGAAGCGTTCCACCATGTCCAGACGGCTGCGATCTAGGCGAATTCATGCAAAGTTGCTGTACAATTTCTCTTGAAACAGGTTTTCGTCCCGGTTTATAAATAGAGCCGGTTTATAAATAGAGCCAACACGGCGGAAGATACAAGGTAATGAGGTAGCCCTCTTACAAAAAGGATCCTAGGATAACCAGATAACAGAGGTCCAAAAAGGCCAAGAGGCGATACAACCCGACTACCAAACCGAGCAAGCATTCCGGGATGTCTAAACTCCTCGCCATGCCCTATGGCTCTCCATGACAGCGCCCCAAGAGGGTAACAATGCACAAATGGAGTTTGATATACCATCCTCTGCTTGAGATGAGCATCCACATTCTTGCTGAACGCCTGAACCCACAGGGTATATGTGCTCGTAGTCAAATAAGCTCGTCAGGTATCTATTTGCACACAAGAGCCAATGTAAATTGTCCAATCACTTCCTTTGATATCAAACAAATTGTTTATTTAGAAAAGGTAAACAGGTACAAGCACGGTAACAGCTAATGTAGACTGCTGATAGCCAAATACATGTAGCACTCTTGAATGGCGCTGACTGACAGGTGTTGAAAAATAAACCAAGTTACAGCTACAAAACCCACTAGAGAGCTAGGAAACGATGAACAACCTATGGTTTCAGGGGGTGGCCGGGAAGCCAAGCAACTTGCCGCATAGCAGAGCAAGCGTAGCAGAGTTGAGGTTAGGCTACTGTGAAGGGCGATAGCCGCCGCCAGACCCGCCGTAGCCCAAGTAGCTGCTCGAAGAACCAGGCAGCTGCCCTGTGGAGCCGCCGCCATAAGCCGCATAGCCACCCGCTGCACTCGGCAGGGCCCCAGGTCCGCCATACGTGACCTTATACTGCTGGCCTGCGTTGTATGACGCGGCAGCCGCGGCGGCTGCGGCAGCGGCTATTGATCCTGGGTTGTACTGGTATGGCTTGGGGGCCCCATACTGCTCGCCACCGCCGTAAGAAGCGTAGTGTGAAGCAGCGTCGTATGCTGTGGGGGCAGGCGGCGCCGCGCCGGCGTAGTGAACATACTGGTCGGCCGCGACCCCGTACCTGTCCGGGTAGGCAGGCACCTGTGGCGGGGGTGCGTGCTGCTGCCATGTGCCGACTGGGACCGCGGGCCTGCGGGGGCCTGAACCAGCGGAGCCAGGAGGCCGCCGAGGAGCTGAGATGCCGGAGATCCGGGGCTTCTTCGTGTAGCTGCGGCCAGCGTCCACTGATGGCCTCTTCTCGCCCTTTGATTTCAGCTCGGAGATGCGCTTTTGGAGAGGTCCTAGTGGACAGTCCTTCTGGAGCTTGTACTCTTCGACACACTTGATGATGGCCCTCAATGCAAGTAGCTCACGAGTCTTGAGGTCATCCTGCACATGTGTTTAACGAGTTGCAGCACAATTAGCTCAAAAATGCTGAACAGAATATAAAATAGATAAGATGATTGGAAAACTAAACATGAAACTATTTAAGCATGAAAAGCAATATATTTACAATGATTCACCATGTTCATTACTCTGGATTCTGAAATAAGGGAATGCCATGAGGCAGTTGCTACAACCTAATACTTCATGTGACGTATCATTCACAGACAGAAGCACAGATGCAGCAGACTTTAAAAGTAATTTCCCATCAGCATAACGGTAGATTTTTTTATTAGACTAAATACAACAACAGATTTCCCAATATGACCTCTCAATTTAAATGCACATAACATTACTGCTAAGCCCGTGCATACCAAATACAGCATCACTACGAACAATCCTTATAGCACCATGCAAGATTTTAAAAGTAATTTCCTAGCCTTAACAAAATATTAGCAATTTAAATGTGCACAAGATTACAAATAGCCCGTGCACACCAAGTACAGCATGATACCTCAATATAAACAATCCTTATAGCAATAAAAGAAAGTAGATCATTTAACAGTGAATTCCCAAAGCAAGAAGTGGAACTGATGAATCCTGGCTTATTAATAACTAACATAGTAACATGTACTACACAATCATCAACATGTCAAAACAATGTAGAGAGAACAGACCGTTGAAGGAGTCACATTGCCGTCCTTATTATTGTTAACCGAGTCTTTTAGCTCATCTACATATGCCTTCAAGAGAGGAGCAGGGGGGAAACTCTCTGAAAGCCCAAAAGCTTGTATGAATTGAACTGCGTCAATTTGCCTGTGTCTCTTGATCAACTCCTCAATAATACCTACAAAAACAAATGATCAGCACTAGGAACAGAAAACACTGCATTTATACATTTAACATCTACGGTATTCATATCATGGTAAGGTTTTTATTTCCTAGATGGTTATGGGGGCCAGCAGTAAATCATTAGCGGCACCAGCCTGGCAAATTAAGGGATGATAATGCCATGTGGCATCTGAGTGGATACCAACCTGGCATTCTCTCAGTGAGACCAAGAGAGCGACAAAGCTCAGCAGTCTGCTTGCGACGAGAGACAGCAACTACGATCTTGCATAGTTCATCTTCGTCATGCGCCAAATCAATATTAAAAGTTGTAAGAAGCTGCAGGAATGCCTGTGCCTCCAATGAGTAGCCATCAGAAGCATCAAGGTCAACCTCAGCTATCTTAATCTTCCATTCTTTGGCAATTGCCTTGGCTTGCTCAATAATTTCAGAGCTCCAAGGGTTGTTGCCACTCGGCTCCTTCATTCCTAGTGAATGTGTTATAGCCTCCATCAAAACAATGCAGCTTCTGCGCTGCCCCTGAATGGAGTGATGTTTATCCCCAGGAAGTTGGTCTGGGAAGAAACCCTCCAAGGAATCAAGTACGAAGCGTGCAGGGTCAGTTGCACATTTTAGTGCAACAGACAGTTCATCACGAAGGCCAGCAAGTTTTTTCCAATTTTCTGAAAGATATTTCAGAAGGCCTTTTATGTCCATCTGCTCACAGAGTTGCTTCAGCGCAGGGCGCGGCTTAACCTCGACTGGTGAAGGTTCAGATGGCTTGCCCAACCCATTAGCAGAAGAGGTTTGCTCCTCTGAAGCGCGAGATGCATTGGTGTCGTTGGTTGAGGTTCTTACCTTTTTGTCTTTGCTTCCACTGACATCAAGTATCTCAGCAAGCTCGACATTATATTTCTGGCGCACCTCTGCTAGCGCAGAGACGGCAGCATCCCTCAGTTCCTGAAGCTTGTTCACAGATTCACGCTCTTTTGCAGAAAGATTAGCCTCTTTCTCAGCAATAATCCTACAATCTTCAGCTTTCTTTTCTTCTAATGCCTTCTGCTTTTCTTCCAGTTCATCACACTTGCTCTTGTATGACTTCTCAAGGTTCACGAAATGTGCTTTGATATCTTCCCACTGAATGCCACTCTGCATCTGTAGGGATGCTTCTGTGTGGGATTTCAGCTTGCCAAATACTTCAGCAAGCTGTTCTAGCAGTGGCATTGTTGTTGACTCAGAACCACCAGAGATATGAGAAGCAGCTTCAGTCGCCATTTGCAACTGAAACAATGACAAACTGTAGAGATACATGATTAGATCCCAACATAGTGTTATGAATAATGAAGTATGGATAATGTATTATTCATAAATAAGCAGTGCGGATACCGCATTTAAGTGCAAAATAGAAATCACAGACAGATAAATAAGTCAGTAATACACATGACCAAGTGCGGTCAAAAGAGTAAAAGTTCAGATCAAGTAGGTACCAAAAGAAAGACCCTTCTCAGCTTCTCTAAGATGTACTCCAACTATGAAAATAAATGGAAGGAAAACGTGGCGATGGACTAATGAGAACCGAGCAGCGCTCGGTTGGCTAGCAGCACGCATCGGATGCTTGGCCACCCACGTCCAAGGCATAGACTCCCAAGGTGCTCGATGCTTCTTCCCAATAAAAACGAATGGCCAGGGCACAAGTGCCCATGTATCCAGTCTTATTTCAAGCGTGATGGACTAATGATGATCACAATAATTGAATGTTGCAAACACCCCCCACCCCCTTGAAGATATGTTTATCACTCCTAGAGAATTTCTGGTTTTGTCAATGGACGAAAAGAGCACATGGATGAACAACCCACAGCCAACAAAAATAAATCCCATATAATTCAAACAAACATAGGCTGCCTGCGATGACGCAGTCCCCGTTATAACATCTTCAGAACTTCACCATGTCGCAGATCGTATTAAAATTTCGAGCTTCGCTAAATTCGGATAACCCTACTTATCGACTCAGGGGCGGATCTAGACGGCGTGCAGCCCGAAATTGTGAAGGTCCCCTGGTGGGATTGGTTTAACAAAGATAATCGCTGCGCTGGATGAGGACAACCTAGCTCGTACCACGAAGGAGACCCGGTGGCCAAAGACGGGGACGGGGTGGAGGCAGCCGGAACGCGATGTACCGGCGAGGAAGAACGGGAACGGCGACGCGCGTGAGAGGCCGGAGGTGGATAGCCCGGGGTGAGGCGGTATTGAGGCGTCGGCCCGCGGTGACGCTAAGGCGCGGCACGACGGGGGCTGTTGAACGGCGACGACGGACGGGGGCGGCTCTGTGTTTGGGAACGATGAGAGATTTAGGGCTAGGTTGTGGTCGCTGTCCTGGTGGGCCAGGCCGCCTGGGCTCGGCCTGAAGAAACGTTGATGGGTTTTGCACTTTTGCCTCATTGCCTGGTCACTGGTCAGGCTAGGTCTGAAGAAATATGGATGGATTAAGCTAGAGGGGGTATAGCACTGTAGACAATAGGGATACGATGTGATCAGTCGAGTTTCATCCCTGGACTACCCCGCGCCCCTCGCGTTCGCCTCCGACAGGAGGCGAAACCCTAGATCCTCCCGCCGCCACCCCCTCTTCCCACCTCCCTACCTCGTCGCCCTAGAGGCGGCTGCCGGACAAAGGCCGTGCAGCACCGATGAAGGGGGCGGTGGGATCTGCGCCTCTCGTCCCCCAGCCTGCACATGGAGGAAGGCTGCTCGGTGTGGGGCCCCTTGTCAGCGCCAAGCTCCTCCGTGATGGCGCCTCGTCTTAGCCGTCGACCCTTCTCGCGCCTCCCTCGGCGCCCTGCCCCGCGCCGTAGCCGGAAGATGCCGGCGGGCTAGCCCACACGGCGGACGGTACCGGCGCTGGCCGTCCTCTCGCGCGCGGTGGATGCTGCCCTTGCGGCGGTGTGGCGCGGAGCGGTACTGCCTCCTCTGCTGGCGGTGGTGTGGTGTCCGGACCTGATATGGGTCCCGGATGGGCCGGGCGGGCCGCAGCCCCTTGCGCTGTTGTGTGACCTCTCCCGTGCACTTCACCTGTTGGACGCGCCGGTGAGGTCCCAGCTTGCCCCTGGTGCTGTTGGTGGCCTGGTTCCCGTGCTACTCCTTGCCGCCCCTGAGGGCCCTCTGCTCCACACTCGTCGTGCTGCAGCTGGCGCTGACTTCTGGTGATGTAGAGGTGGTGTGGCCGACTGATGCATGTAAAATGCATACATGAACTTTGCACTATATCACACATATTCCAATCATATTTGCATCATATAAGGGTTATATTACTGTTATTTAATGATTTTAGGAAATAAATCAATTGTTTCCTATTTTTATGGAATTAACCCTGCGCAGGCAGAAAACCCTATTTCTTTCCTTTTATGTTTCAGGGACCCAAACGTCGTCATAAAATTCTGGAAAAATACAGAGGTCGTTATTTTGGAAGGAAGAAGACGTAGGAGCGAAGGAATCAAGCAAACGGAGCTCGCAAGGCAGAAAGAGGGTGGCCCACGCGGCCAGGTACTGTGGCCGCGTGGGGCCCACTCATTTGGGCCTCGTGGCTCCGCTGCCGCCGATCTTTCGTCCACCGACTCCGTCTTGACCTAAAAACGCCTATAAAAAAGGTCCCCTGGCGTTTCACGAACAGAGCGCCGCACAAACACAGAAACACCGAAACGGAGATCAGGAGCTGCAGATTGGAGGGGAAAACTCCGGCGGGGCGCTGCCGGTGTGGTCTCCATCGACTTCTCCACCGTCTCCATGATGAAGAGGGAGTAGTCCACCTCGGACTATGGGTTTGTGGAAGTAACTTATGTATCTCTCCTCTCTTGAGCTTCACTAATTAGTACCGTATGAGCTGCTGAACATGATTACGGTCATATTTGTAATACCTATGTGGTGGATCTTTCTATGAGTTAATATATGTTTGAGATTGCAATGTTTGTTTCAGTTATGAGTATAGATGCATATTATGTACCCCGTTCTTGTCTACTTGTTATGATCAAGCATGTTTATGAGAGCGTGTGTGGGGAACGTGTGCATTAGTTGGAGTAACGGGGAGTGGTGAGTGCGGTAAGCTGACAACTTAATATCGCGATCCACTTGGGTGTTTACCTTACTTTGTTACCTCACTAGGGATAAACTAAAATACCATGCTGCAAGGGTTGAGGGTGACCAAGCTTCTTCCTGTGACTAGATCCAGCATGTTCTTATTTTCACTTCATGTCATGAAACTTATTGCTATACTCTGAGTCATCTTAATTACTGAGGTGTTATGATTTGGTTCGCATCTTGGTGGAGTATAAGAGAGACTAATAATCAAAAGGTCTCTATGTTAGGACGTGATGCCCATATATCTAAGTAACTTGTTATCAAACTTTGTGTTGCAATCTCATATGTTAACTCTGTGTGTGTTCCATTGTCTGCCACTTTATAAAGAGAGAGTGCATTTGTGAAACCATGAACCCCGGTCCATTTTTAATCATAAGAAACACCTTTCCAACACCATATACCACTTTTCCATTTTCAGCCATCATTAAATCCGAAAATACAAAAATACTTTTCATCTTGCATACATCATTAAAAAACCCAAAAATATCATTTACCATTGCATCCACCATCATTGCATATTTATTTCCTGTTTGCATTGCATAACTATCTTGATATCATTCTTACACCTTGTGCTTGACAACCACAGGTGAGGTTGAGGACCAAAACATTTAACTTTGTTTTGTAGGTAACCAAAAGAAGGATAAGAAGATATATCTTCACTACTGATTCCCCGAGAGTTCGATATTAAACCCTCGAGTCACCCCTCGTGGGGAAAACACGTCTTCCACTACTACACACTCTGCACTTGGAGTCTCAACCTAACCCATTTACTTTTGACGCAGGTAACTACGCACCGGAGATCAACAAAGTGTTTTCTGGCGTCGTAGATCAACCTCTTCAAGGGCCATCAAGACTGTTTTCTGGCGCCGTTGCCGGGGAATCATAGCTGAGAGATTTATCCAAGGGTGTGCATCATCGCATTCATCTCACAACGAAGTCAACTTCACCAACTTGTGCTAACACCTAAGCTTGGGGAGGTTGCACCTACGTGAGCACCATCTTATCCATCTTTACTTACAAAGCAATTTATTTGTTTTGTTAGTGTCATTGCATATCATATTCCGCTTGCATATTTATTTTCAGTTTTGCATAAAAAATAAAAAAATACAAAAAAACTTGCTAAAATGGAGAAACGAACCTTTTGGCCATTTAGTGTTAAGAACTTTCCCCAAGATATGAATATCCCTGTTGAGAAATGTGTTGTAGATCCTAATATCGTGAAAGTGATTTATGAACACCGTTTTTATGGGAAACCTAAAGAAGATCCTATACCACATCTTAAGAAGTTTGATGAAAGGTGCAAAATGTTAAACTTGAGCCATGCTAATGTTAAAATTAAGCTTTTTCCTTACTCCCTAGGTGGAAAAGCCTTAGATTGGATATTAAGATGGCCACCTGGAAATTTTAGCACTTGGTTTAATTTAAAAGCTGCTTTCATTGAAAGATTTTGTTCCATTGAAAAGATTTGTAACCTAAGACAAGTACTTATCACCTTTAAACAAGAAGAGGATGAACCTCTAGTGAAAACATGGGAAAGGTTTAGAGGCATAGCTTTTGGAATGGAACATGGTCTTAGAGATTGGATGCTCATGCATGTGTTTTATAGAGGTTTGACTGAAGCCTCTAGGTCTTTTTGGATAATGAATGTGAGGATTCCTTCATGAATACTGCTGCTAATGATACTCACTATTTACTTGATGGCTTGCTTTTGGAAGTAAGAATTAAAGAAAGTTTAGAAAAAGCCCAAGTACCTGAAGATGTCTTTGATGACCGTTATGAAATATTCAACCTATACAATAGAGAAAAGAAAGTTGAGGAAGTTAAAATGCTTAGTGAAGTCAAGGATCCTTTGCTTGACTTAGAAAATTGTAGCTTGCATGAATTAATATCTATCTTACAAAAACTTGCAAGTGATCCTTCCATCAACACTAATCAAGCTGGCTTTGGTTCTTATATTGCTAATCATGTCTTGAAAGAAAAGATTGCTAGGTACAACCAAGAGGCTATGATACCACCTAAGCTTGGGGATATGTGGATTCCTAAGGTACTAGTAACTATTGGAAAAGAGACACACCATGCTATACTTGATCTAGGATCTAGTGTCTCTGTTTTATCTAAAGAACTATATGAAGTGCTTGAATTGAAAAATCTTGAAAAATGCTCCATTGAACTTGCACTTGCTGATGACTCTATTAAACATGCTTTAGGAAAAGTAAGTGATGTTATGGTGGAGTTACATATGACTTTTGTGCCTGTGGATTTTCTAATCATGGATATGGGGAATAAAACCTCTAGTCCTATTATTCTTGGAAGACCTTTTCTTCGTACCACAGGTGCCATCATTGATTCAAAGAAGGGAATGTGAAGTTTCAGTTCCCACACAAGAAGTGCATGGAACACTTCCCAAGGAAGAGGGAACCACCAAAGTTCAAGCTCCCTCATGAGCTTCGTCCACAATAAACAACAAGTAAGAAGCCTAGCTATATGGCTATAAAGAAAGCGCTTTGCGGGAGGCAACCCGGTTATTTTTTGTGTGATTTTCTTTGTGTCCTCTTGCTGTAACAAGAGACTTTGTGTCTAGTTTAGGTTCTGGAATTTTCAATAAAGTGCCAAGTTTTACCCTTTTTGGTTTGAAAAAGTTGCTTATAGCGTTCGGAGATTTTATTCCTGCACGAATCAGTGCACGGTATGATTTTTAATTCTTATTCTGTAACTCCGAATGAGCTCATATTTGAACTGTAGTTGCAACTTTTCATCCTCTGTATGCATGAATTTTTTCGGAATTTTTCGAGAAAGTTTGGTAGGGTAGAAAAATACGTTTTGCTGCTGCTGTTTTTCTGGACAGATTCTGTCCCATTTTGTTTGATGCATGCTTTGAGCTTTTAAGTTGAATCTTTTTGATCCAATTGAGTTTATGAGTAGGCATACAACATTATACACTTTCTGGACATCTCATATGAATTTTTGTTCAAGGATTATATGCAGCAAGAAACTATTTGTTTATCACTATTAATGCACCCCACAGAAAAGAAATGGGAGAAACGGTGTTTTGAAGTTTTTTCACAGGGATTGGAGGAGATGCACCAAGAGTTATCCAAGGATGGTGAAGACCATAAGCTTGGGGATGTGAAGACAACCCCACTGGACCTACACACTCTCGGTTTGCGCACGTCCAACTTCTGTTTTTCGATCGAAACACTTTATCGCATAAACTTGGAGCGTCTTTTGTTTTTTTTGGTTTGATTTGTTTTGAGAGACCACCACACTATCATTTATATATGGGAGAGCTACTGGAAATATGGGTTGAAATATGTTGGATGCTTTTATAAGATTGGGAAAAGGGATGTTTGAGTTGATTTTTAATGATACATATAGTTGCATGATTCATGAGCTTGTTTATGAGTAATAGTTTGCAAATCCTTTTTGAAGAGCTATCACTTATTCATGTTTTGGTGCTGATTGTTATTTTACTTGGTTTAACATGGATTAGTTAGTTCTATGGACACTCATGCATGCATCTAGATGGTCAACTTTCTCCCTTTTGCTAGCCCAAAATTCCAACAAGTCAAAACTTGTTTCCAACACCTTCAACCAAAGTTATTCCAGTGAGTCCACCATATCTACCTACTAGCTATATGCTATTCCGAGTATGTTCATCATGATATTTGTGTTATCTATACCTCTGAATGAAAATGATTATGTTATTGATTGCCATGGGAAAAGTTGGTTATATAGCTCTCATGAACTTGATGCACATTTTTACTATCATTGCTATAAATAAAACATGACCCATTGTGATTAAGATTATGATGCTAGTGGCTTGATAAATGTCGAGGTTGGGAGTTAGCCCATATGTGCTGTCACATGCAAAGCTTTCAACATGCTCCATTTAGTTGATATCATGTGCTTTTGTCTATGGATGCCTATCATGGTGAAATAAGGGGGAAAGATTTAGTTTGAATGAGTTTGTATAAATGGTTAGAGAGACGCCTGGGCCGCTAATCTAAGCCATGCATTATTCATGGTGGAAATTTACTTACATGCTATGGTGAATTATCTATGACACACCTTACAATAAAAAGCTATTCCAATGGTAAATAAAAAGGGTGTTGAGGTTTTCATCTTGTTTGTTTGTCTTGTCATTTTGATATGGGCTTGTTCCATATCCTGGGACAAGAGGTACCCCAGTTGACGCTCTTGATGATACTATTATTACTTACAATGATAGATAACTTGAACTTGCTTTTCCCAAGTTGAGTAACTCATGGTGTAGGTACTTGTATTCAAGGGGCATGAGACATCCAACCTTTACTTTGTCAAGCACACTACTCATATTTGCTCTCACATTAAACTATAATCATTCAAGATGCTATGATAGGGGAATGAGAGCTTGACACCAAGTATTACCACATTGCAATCATTAACTTAAGTAGGAGAGTTTGGAGGTTAGATGAAACTTATGCATGCTTTACCTCTACTCACTTATTCATCTTTCCAAAGTGTCCACCAAACATATTCAGATTTTCATCATCACTCTATGGACCACATGTATGCAAAAGTAAGAATGTCCATATTACTTGCTACTATGTTACACTTTGTGAACTATCATTGAACATCCTTGCATTGAATACTTGATATCACTTCATAAACTGTTTTGCATATTGCTACTCCTTTGAAGAATGAATCATTTGACTCTATGTAGCAGTAGCAATCATCTTTGATATCCATTGTTAGTGCTATATTGCAAAGCCCATGTTAGTTTTATCACCTTCATACTCGAGGACGAGTATTGGTTAAGCTTGGGGATGTTGATGCATGTAAAATGCATACATGAACTTTGCACTATATCACACATATTCCAATCATATTTGCATCATATAAGGGTTATATTACTGTTATTTAATGATTTTAGGAAATAAATCAATTGTTTCCTATTTTTATGGAATTAACCCTGCGCAGGCAGAAAACCCTATTTCTTTCCTTTTATGTTTCAGGGACCCAAACGTCGTCAAAAATCTGGAAAAATACAGAGGTCGTATTTTGGAAGGAAGAAGACTAGGAGCGAAGGAAGCAAGCAAACGGAGCCGCAAGGCAAAAGGGGTGGCCCACGCGGCCAGGTACTGTGGCCGCGTGGGGCCCACTCATTTGGGCCTCGTGGCTCCGCTGCCGTCGATCTTTCGTCCACCGACTCCGTCTTGACCTAAAAACGCCTATAAAAAAGGTCCCCTGGCGTTTCGCGAAGGAGCGCCGCACAAACACAGAAACACCGAAACGGAGATCAGGAGCTGCAGATTGGAGGGGGAAAACTCCGGCGGGGCGCTGCCGGTGTGGTCTCCATCTTCTCCATCGACTTCTCCACCGTCTCCATGATGAAGAGGGAGTAGTCCACCTCTGGACTATGGGTTTGTGGAAGTAACTTATGTATCTCTCCTCTCTTGAGCTTCACTAATTAGTACCGTATGAGCTGCTGAACATGATTACGGTCATATTTGTAATACCTATGTGGTGGATCTTTCTATGAGTTAATATATGTTTGAGATTGCAATGTTTGTTTCAGTTATGAGTATAGATGCATATTATGTACCCCGTTCTTGTCTACTTGTTATGATCAAGCATGTTTATGAGAGCGTGTGTGGGGGAACGTGTGCATTAGTTGGAGTAACGGGAGTGGTGAGTGCGGTAAGCTGACAACTTAATATCGCGATCCACTTGGTGTTTACCTTACTTTGTTACCTCACTAGGGATAAACTAAAATACCATGCTGCAAGGGTTGAGGGTGACCAAGCTTCTTCCTGTGACTAGATCCAGCATGTTCTTATTTTCACTTCATGTCATGAAACTTATTGCTATACTCTGAGTCATCTTAATTACTGAGGTGTTATGATTTGGTTCGCATCTTTTTTTTTTTTTGAAATTTACCACCACATATATTAGGTCAGCAAGCCGCCTCATTAAAAACCTGCCAGTCCCTTTCGGTACCCTGGTTAGGGAAAGAGTGCGTCTGAAACTTGCCGCCTTTAACCATCAACCATAGTTACATCGTACAGGAGATCGTCTAGCAAGAAGTCTGGGGTTCATCGACCCAATTACAAGAAATTTTAGAAGAAAAACATTGCCTTGCTAGACTATCAGCTACTCTATTAGCTTCTCTTGGACAGTGGGTGAAAGTGACAGATCCAATATTTGTGATTAAATCAACACAATCAGCAAAAATCGCCGCCGACTCGTTCCACCATGTTTCATCACCTGTGCACGCATCCACCGTCTCCAGGGAATCGGATTCAGCAATAACCACCGACATCCCCAACCTATTTGCAAGTGCAAGCCCTACCTTAATTGCTAGAGCTTCCGCCATCGCAACAGAGGCCACATGAGGAAGATGAACCGTAGAAGCTGCTATGAATTTTCCATGGTAATCTCGGATAACTGCTCCAGTTGATCCTTCATGCAAATCTTCTATGAAAGAGGCATCCACATTAATTTTAAACTGCCTCAGAAGAGGCCTTGTCCAGTGCGGGTTTGTACCAGAACCCATTTTTTTAGTGACCCTAGCAGATGTAGCAGCTATAGATAGAATAGATAGTTTGCATTTGAATAAAGGTGGAACATCCTCACCATGGGTACGGCGCCGCCTGATCCACCATATATACCAACATGCCACCGTAACAAGTTCTTTTAGCTGGACCGTACTGAAACCCGGCAAAGAATTATCAGCACGACGAAGAATAAATTCCAAGACTGCCGATCCCGACCTGTCAACCTGTGTCGCTTTATCTATGATTTCATGCAGATTAAGGTGCCTCCATAGCTCATGGGCAGTAGGACATTTGAATAGTAAATGAAGTATATCCTCCGCCGCTTGGTTACAGATGGGACAAGCTCCATTCACAGGAACATGGCGATTCGCCAGAATAGCTTTGAGGGTAAGATGCCGTGCAGAGCTCGCCAAACAAATATTTTTACCTTACTAGGAATTTTTAGCTTCCATAAAATCTTCCAGACGGGATTATGAATTGAGCCACCCGGTAGCGCGAGCTGGCCAGAAGGGGGACCAAACCTGTGCTTCCATTGTAGGTGGTATCCCGATCGGACGGTGTACTGCCCGTGGCTGGTAAAACCCCAAGCAACAAAATCATCAAACCCATGAGAATTAATAGGGATCCGAAGAATACGACTCACATCTACATCATTAAACGTGGCTCTAATCCGTTGTTCATGCCACATGCCAGTTTCAGGATTGATCAACTCCTGAGTCATCTTAATTACTGAGATGTTATGATTTGGTTCGCATCTTGGTGGAGTATAAGAGAGACTAATAATCAAAAGGTCTCTATGTTAGGACGTGATGC
Source organism: Poa pratensis (assembly GCA_947311845.1). Taxonomy (NCBI): domain Eukaryota; kingdom Viridiplantae; phylum Streptophyta; class Magnoliopsida; order Poales; family Poaceae; genus Poa; species Poa pratensis. The sequence goes on from CAMZMU010000038.1 coordinate 46,560,013, forward strand.
CCATATATCTAAGTAACTTGTTATCAAACTTTGTGTTGCAATCTCATATGTTAACTCTGTGTGTGTTCCATTGTCTGCCACTTTATAAAGAGAGAGTGCATTTGTGAAACCATGAATCCCGGTCCATTTTTAATCATAAGAAACACCTTTCCAACACCATATAACACTTTTCCATTTTCAGCCATCATTAAATCCGAAAATACAAAAATACTTTTCATCTTGCATACATCATTAAAAAACCCAAAAATATCATTTACCATTGCATCCGCCATCATTGCATATTTATTTCCTGTTTGCATTGCATAACTATCTTGATATCATTCTTACACCTTGTGCTTGACAACCACAGGTGAGGTTGAGGACCAAAACATTTAACTTTGTTTTGTAGGTAACCAAAAGAAGGATAAGAAGATATATCTTCACTACTGATTCCCCGAGAGTTCGATATTAAACCCTCGAGTCACCCCTCGTGGGGAAAACACGTCTTCCACTACTACACACTCTGCACTTGGAGTCTCAACCTAACCCATTTACTTTTGACGCAGGTAACTACGCACCGGAGATCAACAAAGTGTTTTCTGGCGTCGTAGATCAACCTCTTCAAGGGCCATCACCGACTCGCTCCGATGCTTCATTAGAGGCATTGCGGAGGCGAAAGCCTTCGGATAGTGGCGCCTTCGGGTGTCGTGCTCCTCCTGGAGGTGTCCTCTTCGCGTATTGTTCTCACGTCGGTGCTCAAGGAGAAATCCCCGATCCTCTCTCGATTAGGCGACGGCGTCGCCGCCCTCGGCGTCGTTCTTCCTTTTTTTGAACACTAGTACCATAGGGAATAATCCTTACGGTTAAAATTTTATTAATGAGATGGCAAGAATGAGTGGTTACATCAAGGGGGTGGAAGGTAAAGAAAATAAACATGATTACAAAAGAAGAGAGTTAGTCCATTGGTGTTCAAAAAATGTTCTAATCCACAACAAAAGTGGTTGAACATCCCAAATGTGAAGGTCGGCAAGAAATTTCACCCTCCATCTCCCAAAGGAGGGTTGCAAATGCTGAAAGATGAATTTGTTTCTCATTTTCCATATATTCCATGAGGCACAAGCAAAGATCTCCATAAACCTGGGGCCTGTGATACTAGTAGAAAACAGGCCATCGGTTTGGCCCTTTCGTCCCGGTTCCATTAGTCCCGATTGGCTAATCCCGGTTGCCCAACCGGGACTAAGGGGGGGGGGGGGCTCTAGTCCCGTTGGCTAGTCCCGGTTGCCCAACCAGGACTAGAGGCCCTTTGGAACCGATACTAGTGCCCGGTTTTCCACTAGTGTGAAGCTCCCCTTAGCCTCTCTGATTCTGTCCATTATGGGGACAGCCATATTCCAATGAAATCCTATGGCATTCCAACAGCTCGCAGCAAACGGACAGTCAAAGAGCAAATGATCTCGAGTCTCTAGCACCCCCCTGTCCACAAAGGATACAATTCCCCCCCCCCCCCCCTCAACATGCCAATGCTTTCGGATCATGAGGTCCTTCGTGTTAAGTCTGTCATAATACACAAGCCACAAGAAAACCTTCAATTTATGCATGCATCTAGATTTCCAGATTGCTTTTATACTCTGGTCACAATCCACCTGAGCAAAGAGAAATTTATACAGTTTTGCAGCAGTGTATTCGGTGCCTCCCCAAGTATAGGTTCTGACATCTTGTTCAGGGTCCGATTGATCCATATCATGCAACACTGCAGAGATGTGTTCGTATTGCTCAAAAGCCTGCACAGAAATGGGTATTGCGAAAGCATCTCCAAGCTGAGATAGATTCATCATCTAAGCCATTGATGTATCTTCATTGAGCACAAATGAGTACAGATGAGGGTAATCATCACATAGTAAGCGATCATCATGCCAGAAGTCCTTCCAAAACAAGGTGCTCTCACCGTTGTGTATTCCTGATTTAGTGATGCTTCTATACAGCTCAACTAGGCTAAAGATGTCCTTCCACCAAAATGATCCTCTAGGAGATTGAGCATGTGGCGGGCCTGGGGCACATAAAGACCAAACTAGGTGCACCCAAGGTATATCAGCTCTACTGAAAAACTTATGCAGGTGCTTCATCAGAAGGGCCTTGTTCTGGATTTCTAGGTTGATCACTCCTAATCCGCCATGGTTTTTAGGTCTGCAAACTAACTCCCATGCAGCTAGAGAGTGAGGAGTACCAGCACCTTCCTCTTTGGCTCTTTGGCCCATAAGCAATGACGGCGGGCAGAGTCGAACCTTTTGATCAATCCCTTAGGGAGTTTCAGAGAGCAAAGATAATGTGTAGGCAGCGAAGACAGTACCAACAGAACAAGAGTCAATCGACCACCATAATCCAGTAACCTTCTTCCTCCTTGGAGGCATCGCCTTTGCACCTGACATGCTTCGGGTGGCATTTGCCTCTTGCCTTCCCACTAGACCTTTGGCTCGTATCCTTGCGGGATCGGCAGTGGTCTTGGTGGCCCGCGATGGAGCTTCCTGGATATTCTGGGGTGGCATCAGCATGCGTCGCTCTTCAACCACGGGGGCGGCACAACAGTTCATCGCCCCGACTATCCGACGCCCTTCGCGTGTGCTTGGTCTCGGCGGCGCAGCGTCCTTTGGCTACGCAGGCAACACACCGGTGTCGTCGCATAGACTCGGCTATCCGACGCCTTCGTCTGTGTTAGTGACGTCCCTCGGTTTGCTCCTGTTGTGGTGCCCACGTTTCTGCTACATGCTCCCCGGACTTCCTGGGGTGGCCTCGGCATGCGTTGCCCTTCGACCACGGGGTCGGCAAAACGGTGCCGTCACCCCAGTCTCGGCTATCTGACGGCCTTTGACTGTGCTTGGTCTCGGCGGCGCAGCATCCTTCGGCTTCGCCGACGGCACACCGGTGTCGTCGCACAGACTCGGCTATCCGACGCCCTTCGTTTGTGCCAATGATGTCCTTTCGGCTGCATGCTTTCAGTGCTGTGGTTCTCAACGGAGATCCTCCTCTAGCGGCTGGCTCGAGTTCTCGATGTGTCGGCCTCACGGGGCCACGGGGGTCTCGGTGGGATTCATTGCTTACCTCCCCCTCCCTTAGTGTTTTCTCTCTTGTTTCTAGTTGTCTTTTATTTGTCCTATCTTCCCTTATATCCCGTGTAAAATCTCTATCTGTTGTAAGAACATGGCCCGCCAAGGTACTTTCGATAAAGAAACAAGCGGTGGGGATTCTTCCCCCGTCAATCTAAAAAAAAACAATAGGGATAGAGACCATATATCATCGACATCCGTATTTATTAAGACTTGGGACTAAAAATAGACGCTCCAAATTTTGTCTATCGGCTCGCATTAAGGTAAATTAGAAACGACATCATGACACACCTTGACACCAACATGGTCACCTCTCTCTCGGCGTGAGAAAAAAACCGGTAAGCCTCCATACAAGAAGAAAAAACGCAACAAGGGATCTCCCCTAAAGAAGCCCTTTTATTTGAGTGAAATTTTTTCCTCATGGTGGACGTTTAATGTTAGTGAACATAGTCTTGTCTTCTCTGCTGACCTTCTTGATGTTCACACTGAAACTTTCAAAATCTTTCATCAAGACCTATCACAGGGCAAGGAGATATTGCCTTAGGACAAGAGAGGAGATTCATCATCCTTTGCTGGTTTAGCAGGTTGGGACATGGTCTGCAAACCCAAGTCCCGAGGTGATTTGGGAGTGATAAACCTTGAGATACATATGCAGCTTTGCTATTGAAGCAGCTTCACAAGTTTTACAACAAAGAAGATATTCCGCGGATTATGCGCGAAACACAATATAGTTTCGGGTCACGAACCCTTCCCCCACCTCCCCCGTGTCGCTCCCCAGGCGGCACCGGGGCGCCCGCCGCCGCACCAAACCAGCCCTCCCCCGACGCTCCCCCGCCGCCGCTGCCGCCGGCTCCCGCGCCGCGGTGGCGGCGGGCCCCCTGCTGCCAAAAGGTGCCTGGGGGAGGTCTCTTTTCTTGGGTAGGCATCGGATTCCGTTGGTTTTCTGCTGGGGAGGAAGACGGCGGCGCACCGGCGCATTTAGGTCGGGGCGGCGGCCGGGAGGCGCGGTGGAGGTGGCTGGAGGTGGTCACCGGCTCCTTGGCGCGGTGGTCATCTCGGGGGCCACCGCGTGTGGCAGATCGCGCCCGGGGATCTGATGGATTCGGCGGCCATCTCGGGGGCCACCGCGTGTGGCAGGCTGGCCGGGGCGCGGCGGTTCCGGCCAGTTCCTAGAGCTCCGTGGCGGAGGTGGCCACAGAGAGGACGGCGGCGCGGCGGCGCCGCACCTGCATCAGGCGGCCACAGGCCGCCGGCGATGCACCTCGCGGTTCGTGGCTCGGCGTCATGAGGTGACGCCCGCTGCTGCCGTGGTGGAGGGAAGGTGGACGCTGTTGTTGGCTCGCTGCTGGACACGAGGTTCGGCGTAGTTGGTCCGCTGCCCGTGGTGGTCGGCTCGGCTGGAAGCGGTGGTGACATCGGTTATTGGATCACTCCGGGTGAAAGCCTAGCACTAATCTCGGTCAGTGCCGGCGGCGCCGGTGTCTTTGGACGTCGTTCCCTCCTTGGAGGCGTCGTTGTGGAGCGCCAACCATTGCTTTGTCGCCCCAATTCACTGAGTTTCTCTTGGTGAAAACCCTGCATTGTCATCGACAATGCGGGCGACAGCGGCGTACTCGTCGTTCCCTCCTTGGGGGCGTCGCCTTGGAGTCTCGGTACTTCTGCCTACCTCTGTGTTGCCATGCTAGCTTGCCTCATCGGTGGGTGCGTGGATGTCGAGGCGGCGGCCTCGAGTTTGTTCTTTGCATGTCGGGGCGGCGGCCCCGGATTGTTGTGCGGTGGTGACCCAATGTGGTGGGGTTGCGGCTCGACAAAGTGTGAGTGGCGACTTCGTGCTACATGGGTGGCGAGTTCTGTCGGCTCGGGCAGCAGCAGCTCGGAGCTGCTTTTGCTTGCATGTCGGGGTGGCGGCCCGGAAGGTGGCGAGGGTTGGGCTGTGCAGGGCGCAGCAGCTAGCTGGATGCCGGGGCGGCGGCCCCGGGATGAGGTGCTCGTTGAGGTGGAGCGCTAGTGGAGGCGAGGTTGAGGTTCTCGGCTTTTCTCAGGCGTGCCCGTGGGATTTCTCACTTGTTTGTTGCTGTGAAGTCGAAGCTTCGGTGACAGGGTCCCGGTGGTGTACGATGACTGGCGACTGGAAGCGGAGCTCCTCGGTGGGTTGGTTTCTTCATCTACGTTGGAGTGTCCTGTATCTGCTCCTCTCATAGCAGTTACAGCTTCTTCGCTCCGGCAAGGGTGGAAGGCTGGCCGGTTCTTTGCGGTGTGGTGTTCTCGAGGTTGTGTGGGCTGCGCCCCCTGGTGTTGGTGTTGTTGTATGGTTTTCGCCCGGTTTCTCCCGCTAATAAACCGGACATCTTCTTCTTAATTAATCAATAAGGCAAAGCTTTTGCCTTCGTTTCAAAAAAAAAAAAATTTCCGCGGATTAATCTTATATGGTCTCTCTATGGTGATGAGGCTCCACATGCACACAGAAGGGCTCTTTCTGGTGGCGAGATATTTTTTTTTTGAAGGGAGTTCGTGTACAAACATCATCAACACGAAGGCACACACACGAACAGAGGGAGGAAACACACTCCACACGGCGAGATCGGAGCCACCACGCCGCACACCTCCTTCGAGCTCCAGCAGCACGCCGCCGGAGAGGAAGAAGGCGAGCTTACCTCGCACCGAAGACGACAGCCCGACCAACCTTGTTGAAATGCCGCATGATCCAACCGACGCAGGCGCCGGCATCTGAACGTTGAACGACCATCAGCTCCGAGCCGCCGCCAGCTCGCCCTCGCCGTCTCACGCCGGAGACGAGCACGAGGACGCCACCCTTCTTCCACAAATCCATCCGAGCCCGCCGTCGAGGAGGAGCTTCCCGCCTGCAACTCCCACAGATCTTGAGCAAAAGCACCGCCTAGCACCGCGGTGAAGGCCGAAGAACCCCACGAGCAAGAGCCAGCTCCGCCGTCACGAACGCCGGCTCGAGGGGAGGCACGCCGCGGCTCCAAGAAGCGGCGGACGCGCCGAGGACGACGGATCTGCCACGAGCCTCCACCGGAGCACCCCGAGCAGAGGAGAGGACCGCCGACACCAAAAGCCTCTCCGGCAACGCCACCACCTCCACAGCGCCGCCGGCAAGCACCCCACGCACACCTAACTAAGTACACACCGGGATCCGTCGATTCCCCACCCTCCCGCCGCCGGAGCGGCGCGGAGGGCGAGGAATCGGCCGGATCGCCGGCGGCGAGCTGGTTGCACAGAGAACGCCCAAAAATCGCCCTTTTCACTGTAGACGGGGAAAGGGAAGGAGGGTCCGGTGTTCTGCTCCTCTTTCGGTTCCGGTGGCGAGATATTTTTGAACTCTCTGATATTTATGGAAGCATCACTACTGCCACCATTGGAGATTGTTCGACCGTGCTTTTCTGGAAGGATTTCTGGGTTTGAAAATGAATTGTTGGCTGACAAACTCCCTCGCTTGTTTTCCTTTGTGGAAAAACGAGACCTGAATGTGCAGCAAGTCAAGCCGCAGCGACATGTTTTCCTTGCCGCTCTCAGTTGAAGCTTTTGAGGCATTTCAAAACCTTCAACTTCTTTGTGAGCAAACTCAGGTTACAGATACTCATGATATACGAACTTTTGCTTGCGGTAAGACACCATTCACAGCGGCAGCTTACTACAGTATATGTTTCAAATTGTGCCGAAGGATATAACGCTCTCAAAAATCTGGAAGTCTAGATGTTTGCCAAAACTCGAAGTATTCTGTTGGCTTTTAATTAATGACCGGCTGAACACCAAATATTTGATGTTGCGCAAAGCATTGGCATGTGGAAGGTACTTCTGATTGTGTTTTATGTGATTAGTCAGAGTTGAGTTGTTAGCATAAAACCGCGACATTGAAGGCCAAATTGCGAAAAACCACAACAATGGTGTGGGATCACGGAAAACCGCAACTCTGGTGGCTCTCCCTCGCAATGAACACACATTCCTGTCTAAGCGCGAATTGAGACCGGAACTGACGTGTGGGCCCCACCCAAAAGCTGACATGGCAATGTGGCATGGAGAGCCCCACTTGTCGGGACCAATTTGCATATTTGGAGTGGGTCCCAATTGTCAGCCAATTAAAAAAAATAAAATGTCTCAGAAAAATTCCTTTTTCTTCCCCATCCGACAGCACCACCGCGGCGCCCTTTCTCCCCCATCTCCGGCCAGCACTATGGCGAGCCCCTGCTGCCCCGACATCCCAGAGACGCGCCGCGCCTCCCCACGCGATGCACGCATGCGCACCCATGGCCGCCATCGCCCCTGCGTCGCGCCGGCGACACCCTCACCATCCTCCACCTCGCACCGGAGCTCGCGCGCCTCGGAAGGCCGTCGCCATATCGTGCTCCCGGCCCTCGCCCTCGCCCTTCTCCGCCTGGCACGGCCGCGCGCCCTCCTCCCTCCGGTCGAAAGGCTCCCTGCTCCCTTGGCGCGGCCCAGCTCGTCGCCAGCCACTGCCACGCACGCGCCCCTGCTCGCCGCCGGCCAGGCGCCCCCGTCCCCGTCTGGAGAGCACGGTTCTCGCCGGTGTCTGGAGAGCAGGGGGCTCGCCGGAGGTGGGGCAGCAGGGGGCTCGCCCAGCTCGCCGCCGGCCACGCGCCACCAGAGGTTGTCCCACGCCCCACCCCACGCCGCGCCTCCGCCTCCGAGGGGGTCGCTGGCGTCTAGCGCAGTGTAGGCGAGCATGGCGGCGGCCAGCCCTAAGGTCTGTGCGAGGGAGATGAAGTTTTTCTTTTTCTTTTTAGACACTTTTATTTTTAAAATTGGCTCCCATGGGGCTGACCTGTGGGACCCAGTCAAAATTTTGCAAATTGGTCCTGACAAGTGGGGCTCTCCATGCCACATCAGTTTTGGGTGGGACCCACACGTCAGTTTTCCTGTCAATTCGCGTTTAACGCTCGATGTGTGTTTATTGCGAACGAACGCCACCAAAGTCGCGGTTTTCCGCGATCCCACATCAATGTCGCGGTTTTTTCGCAATTTGGCCTTCAATGTCGTGGTTTTATGCTAACAACTCGTCAGAGTTAGAAGATGTTGAGCATTTATTTTTCAATTGCTATTTTGCCAAAGCCTGATGGGACATGATTGACTTTCAGTGGGATATGTCTGAAGATGTGAAGCCCAGAATCCTTTTGGCAGCTAGAGATTTTCAGGGTACAGGTTTCTCTGAGATTTTTGCCTCCGCTGCTTGGAACATCAGGAAGGAACGAAACGATTTCATTTTCAACGAAATTCCTCCTTCCCTGCTAAATTGGAGACGACGTACTAAGCAAGACCTGTTGCTTCATTTATACAGGGTTAAACCTGCTCTGGTTCAGAACTTGTCTGATTGGATCTCGGCTAAGTTGGACCAGGCTCTAGACTATTAATTCTGTGTTTTCTTCTTCTGTTCTTTTCTTGTGCTGCTGGGCTGGGTCATTGTGCTGTGACTCATCCCAAAACTTGTCTTTTTTATGTATGTAACTTATCTTTAATAAAATGGAAAGTCACACGTGGTATTATCATCTTCGGCCTTAAACGCAAGTTTAAGCATAATTTTCTCCAATAAATTATCATTCCCATTTAATCACAACTTACAGGTTTGTGCTTATGTAGCTAGACAGAACAATACCTCTAGCTCAATTCTTATTTAGCATGATTACCTGACCATGGTTTGTAGACCGACCCAATACTTGTGCTTGCAACAGCTTATGAGGAAATGGTGAACTCGCAGCTGCCTGAAGAAATCAAAACCAACTCCAATTACTACTGCTCTTTTACCTGCAAAGAACATCTGCGCTCCAATTACTAGATAGATCAAGGATGGGTACCACTGAGCAGCTCAATTTTCCACGCGTCAGTTTCAAGCGCTCTCTCTCAAAACAGTCTAGTTGCAGTTAGCCAGTTGGGGAAACTGAATCTGGCACAACCATCACCGTGAAAATTTGCATCTGTCACCAACTTGAAGGAGAACTGGATGAATGATTGGACCCCGAAAAGGCAATCCCCTTCAAAATTTCACATCTTCCGATGGCTAAAACCCGAAACCTCCACGTGAACGACCACTAGTCAGTTGTCTATCTGTAAAAATATCAGCGACAAGTGGAGTGAGTAGACGCCCGTGTCCGTGATGTGCCATGATCTGAAGAAATCTGTAGATAAACCCACGGCCACCAGAAACTCCACGGCGATCTTCAGCCGCAGCCACAGCTATCTCCTCCCGAGTGAGGCTCTCGCCGCGCCAACTGTCACACCATATCCACTCCACCAATGGCGTTCGAGCTTCAGATATTTTTGGTCCCTCTTATCCCTTCCCTCCGTAGTGTTTAAATACCAACGTCCTCTCCTCCTACCAAACCATCTCCACACGTACCAGAGCCTCACACTTGGAGAGCACACAGTACACAAACAGTCAGAGCAATGGCGACCACCACGATGGCACTCTCTTCCTCGACCTTCGCCGGAAAGGCAGTGAAGAACCTGCCGTCGTCGGCACTCCTCGGCGAGGCTCGCGTCACCATGCGCAAGACCTCCGCCAGGGCCAAGCCGGTGTCCTCAAGCAGCCCGTGGTACGGCTCCGACCGCGTGCTCTACCTCGGCCCGCTCTCCGGCGAGCCCCCGAGCTACCTCACCGGTGAGTTCCCTGGGGACTACGGGTGGGACACCGCCGGGCTCTCGGCTGACCCCGAGACCTTCGCCAAGAACCGCGAACTCGAGGTGATCCACTCCGGTGGGCCATGCTCGGCGCACTCGGCTGCGTCTTCCCTGAGCTCCTCGCCCGCAACGGTGTCACGTTCGGTGAGGCCGTCTGGTTCAAGGCCGGCTCCCAAATCTTCAGCGAGGGCGGTCTTGACTATCTCGGAAACCCGAGCCTCGTCCACGCACAGAGCATTCTCGCCATCTGGGCCTGCCAGGTTGTGCTCATGGGCGCCGTTGAGGGTTACCGTGTTGCCGGTGGCCCGCTCGGCGAGATCGTTGACCCACTGTACCCGGGTGGCAGCTTCGACCCCCTCGGTTTGGCCGACGACCCCGAGGCTTTCGCAGAGCTTAAGGTTAAGGAGCTCAAGAACGGCCGCCTGGCCATGTTTTCCATGTTCGGCTTCTTCGTCCAGGCCATCGTCACTGGCAAAGGCCCCCTCGAGAACCTCGCCGATCACCTAGCCGACCCCGTCAACAACAACGCATGGGCGTTCGCCACCAACTTCGTGCCCGGCAAGTAAGGCGTCGACTACCGGCACACACCTACGTCTGGAAGACCATGCACGTGACGAAGTTTGCACAACTCGTTTCGTTTGTACTACCATGATGTAAATTACGAGGATTAATTCTATGGAAACAAAATTCCGTACAAGATTTGGAAACCAGTTTTTCTATGTTACAGCTTTATAGTCACAATATTTTTTCACTAGGAGCCTAGGAGGCAATGATCGGCTACATAGTGGTTTATCTAAAAAATCGGCTACATAGTGGCAGATATACCGTAGCTGGGCTAGGCAATAGATTACATGCCGCTATGGAAATCCTGGTGTACAAGTTCAGGTGAAATGGAAGAGGACCAACCGAATCAGATGAATTACGATCGAGAATATAATCATTAATCAACTAAATAAAGTATCAATTCCAAGGAAATGGAACCCTTGAGCTGGTTGGCTACAAGAGATTGCATCTACTAGGAATTCATGTAAGAAATAAAGCTCTTGTCGTTGAACAAGCCAAAGCTGGTGTGATCCCATTTTGTTTTCTGAAAAAAGGCCAATGCTGGCCACTACCACCAGCTCCATCACCCGCCTCAGCAACTACCGGATCAATAATTACCCGCAAAAAAAAAATACTAAAGCAACAATAATTGCATCAGGGTTTTCTCCCTCCCTTACCTTCGTACCTTCCGTGGGGCGGGGACCGGGGAACCTAGATCTCGTCTCTTCGGCCCGTCGGGCCTATGGAGAGGGGTATACAGTGCCTTACGACGGGAAGGTGGTGACTGAAGCAGATGATTTAGCGGCGTTTTTTCTGGCCGCACTATGCTCGTTGCGACGTCGTCTGATGACGTCGCAGAAATTTGGAGATGGGGAAGCGGCCGGCCGACTTCTTCAAGGGCGACGACCTCCGTGGTCATGTGGATAAAGTGATGTCAAAGAATTAGTTTTTGTGTTAGTTTCCAGCTACGAGTGTCACGTCCGTTGGCGGTCGTTCTCTTATGTGATCACAAAGTTTAGAGGGAAGCGGCTGCACGGGACGCCCCCTCTACTTTGAGATCAGGTTCGATTCAATGCAACATGTTAACTCGACGGCTTTAGAGGAGCTGTCAAGTCATGCCTGGCCAACAATTTGACGTTTCATACGAAGGCGTCAAGTTATGCCTGAGCTTGGTAGGTGCTACGAACAACGTCTCCTTTGCGATGTCATGCATGTTGCTGCTCGATTGAAGCTGGTGCGACAGTGGCTGGGACATGACGTTATATGGGACGTCATTGGCTTCCAGTTTCTCCTCCACCGACATCTAGTCAATGATGTGTTCTTGGCCGGACATGTGATGATGATAGATGCGCCAACAATGAGTTTGCCCACTTGATTGTATTTTTTCTTTGTTGACAATATTGATGCGCACTTGCGTCATGCCGTTGTTGAAGGTGCTGCCTCGAAGCTCGTCTTTATGGATGAAAAACCCGGCTTGATCTTAGATTGGGCTCATAATCATGAGCACATGTGCGACTTTTTCTTCTTTAAGGCCTTGCCTAGAAGTTGTGCATTTTTGCTTTGTTTTTGTGTTTTACCATAGCATTAACATGTAATCTAGTAAAGTTTCTATCGCGAGTCATGTGGTTTCAACTTTGTTTACTTTGTAACTTTCTGAAATTTACAGTTAAAGGGCTGTGTGGAATGTTTCGGTATAGAGATCGGGTAGCACAATACCCGACCAAGGCCACCAACATTGTTACTATTAACTAACAACCTCTCTAGTCCACGGCTTGCCACATTGCAACATTCACTACTAGATATCTCGTTATTTTCGACAACAATATGGAATACCCAACGGCTGTCGGCTATTATACTAAAAGCCTACACTGTCACCAGCTCTCTAAAGTTTTAAATTGACTACACATTTATGCCCATGCATTACCGTCGATGTTATAGAATACCCGACGGGTGAAAACCAATGCTTGGGAATCAAACATAATAGCTGCAAGTTCAAAAGTAACACTAGGTTATAAGTAACAATAAACGACGATTCATGGCCACCCTCGGTCTTAGGTGGAAATACCTAAGGGCGAATATTAATAGCCGATTGTGATCCTCCGAGGGATGGCTATGACACACAATATATGGCCGGAGGGTGCAGACTAATAAGCGTCAGTCGAGCTTGGAACTAGGCTACATGTTTCGATAGCGTAGAGAGTTTTCCATTGGTAGCCGGTTAGTGTTTGTTTTAAAGTGGCTATTGGTTATTATACAACACTTGTATGAAACTTGACATGCACATTAGGAACTCCAGTAGCAGAGCAACATAAGATTGGAACCGAACAAAGAAGAAGTTGAAATTGTTGTTTAGAACTCACTATTAGCTTGTAAAATTCGGTTTTGCAGGTACCTTTATTTTGAATAGCCACACATTTTATACCCAAGTTTAAGATTAATCTATCTATCTATTATATACTAAAAGCAAAATAAGGATGTTTAATAGTGACACCACGTTAAGCCACATCACCTAAATTATTTTTGATAGTTAGATCTAAAATTAATGATTCGGATTAAATAAATACTTGCGTAACACGATGGTTCAGAATAAATAGTACACAAGGCACGTGTCAATATGGTACACTTCAAAAATTGATAGGTATTTTTTCAAAAACAAAAGATCGGGAATTAAGAGTCCACATCCGTGTGAGAATAGGTCTCCTATAGGACTGAACAAATCTTATAGATACTATATATCAAAGCTGCCGCTTTCAGCCTCCAGCCAGCGCGTCCATGTCGCCGGTTACTGTTCATGAACAGTATATGCGCACATGAACAGTACCGGTGCATCTACCGTCAATTTTTTGTTCATGAACAGTATATGCGCACATGAACAGTACCGGTGCATCTACCGTCAATTTTTTTTTCAAAACCGACAAAAAATATATACACGAAAAATTTGCGCGTCGACGAGCAGGTTCCATTCCCGTGATCGGTTTCGAATTTGGTCAACTCTATCTCCTTAATTTCGGTTCCAGACTCGCACAAACATTCGGCGAGTTTTGTCAAATTCGTCGCGCTCGGTCACCCGTTTGAATTTTCCTTTCACGAGTAGAAGTATATCACCCTCCCAAACAACTTTCGTGGTTTAACTTTTTTATTTCGACGGACATATACCCATTTCTCTTCAATCTTCAAATTCGTTGTATTTTTAGCTGCGAAAAAAGACAAATTCTGACGGATTTCAAAATTTTAAAACTCGAGGTGGCCACGTCGCCGGGCACTGTAGAAACGCCGTCGCTTCGTCTTCCGACATTACGCGTGGTATTTTTGCGCAAAGGCCCCTGCGTGTTTTGAAATTTGCGAATCGGTCCTCCACGCCCTCCTCCTCTCCTCTTTCCACCTCCGCTCGGGCGGAGACGCCGCCGACGCCGAGCTCCTTCCCCGACAAATCGAAGCACGCAAGGGGCTCCGCCGTCGTCTCCTCTACCCCTAAGAAAATTTCAAATTTAAGAAATTTTCAAACTTTTACACATAAAGGTTGCACCAAATATCCATTGTGTACAAAAGTGAAACTAAGAAATTCTTAAAATTAAGAAAATTTTAAACTTTGCACAAAAACTAAGAAATGTTCGTTCTGTTGCAAATTTTTTGGATTAGTTTTCCAAATATTTTTTGTATTTTTTGCTGAAACAGAAAAAACAAATTCCAGCAGATTTCACTTGCCATCCTTTTAATATTTTGAAAAATGATTTTGACAATTACTAAAACTATGACAGTAGGTCCAGTTTGTCATAATTTAAAACTTTTCTAACAATTTCAAAAATTTGTCCAATTTTATAAATTTAATAACTTCTGTTCCGTGATTCATAAAAATATGTTAAACATACCAAAATATTTAGAAAAAATAGATTCTACCTATTTGTGTCCAATTCATGCACTATCTTCCGGTTAGAAGAAACCGAATATTTTATCTATAATACCAATTATGTTATCATAGATCGTTAAAGTTAGCTATCGGCATTCTAATTCCGCATAAAATATAATTCAAATTACGCTGCAAAATTAACACCACGGGCATAATTGTTTGAATCCTAACTAATTATGTCAAAATACAAACATATTTGAGCATTTCAATTTGTTTAATATTCATACATAATCTAAACTAACTTTATCTAATTTTGGATTTAAATTTAATAGATGGTCACATATTGCATTTTCTCTAATTACGGAGTTAACTTAAAAAATTTATGCAAAAATACAAGCTTTTTTGAACATTTTCAATTCGCTAAATATTTGGAGATACTCTACACGACAAATTTTAAAGGATTTCAACATTTCGAATCACGACGTGTGCTACTTCAAATTATGCAACAATATTAACACCATAGGCGCGGCGTGACGACGCGCCAATTTTCCTAGTCTAATCTAATACACAACTAATTCACGTCACAACTTGGAACCAGGTTTTTAAAAAATGAGTGAAACGCACCAGAGGTCACCAAGTTGCACAAAAAGTTAGGATTGGTCACCAAGTTGAAAAACCTCAAAACGTGGTCATGAAGTTGTAGATTAGCGAAAGATTGGTCATTCCGTCACGACGGGCGTTAAGTCGATGATGTGGCAGTCTATTTTTTGACAAAAGACCCCTTGAACTTTTATTTCTTCTGATTATTAGGTCCTTTACAATATTTTTTTTTGCCCAGGAGCAGGACGCTGAAACATGTGTGCAGCGTCGCTTGCGGTGGATGGCCGTGCTGCTGCTCTCGCCGGCCCGGCTGTTCGTCAGGCGCGCATCGATGCCGTGCAAGCTGGCCTCGTGCCGTGGTGGAGATGCTCACGAACACACGGAACACGCCGCGGTACGCGCCCACGTCCTCGCCTCCATCAGCGGCGGCCGCGCGACGCACAGGTCGCGCCACAGCACGCGCTCCGCGACGGCGCGGAGGCGGCGGCTGACGCGCGCGCCACGGAGCAGAGCGCCATGGGTCCCAGGCGATCCCCAACTGCATACAGCTAGCTAGTTTTGTCCCAACTGCATACAAACGTAGGATTTGGTGGAGGGCACGGCGAGTGAGGTGGAGGGCCTCGAGCCTGGGCAGGGGAGGCAGCGCCTCTGCCTCCTGCTGCGCTGCTCTTGACGGGAAAGAAAGAGGTGACGACAAGGGATTTGGTGTGGTTATAGGACAGACATTCTGTCGAATAGGTTGTATGCAGAGCAGAGCTTGGAAGCTTGGGCTGTTGGTTTGGCTTCCAGCGCTGCCTCCCTCTAGATCCAAGTGTCGTGCCGCCACTGCCTCGGCGTCGGCCTTGCCCCGTGCTGCTCGTCTCTCCCGGTGGAGACGAACTCACCGGTGTTTTGAGGAGGCGGGGTTGCACTTGCCATCGAGGTTGCCATTTCGGGCGCCCCCGTTTGTCGTGACTATCAAGAGCAACGAGGCAAGCAGAGGAGGAGCCACAGGTTGGAGGTGCAGTCAAGCGGCCGCCATGGTAGCGGCATGCAGCTGCACTTTGGGAACCAAAGAAGGCAATTATATCGTAAAGGACCTAATAACCAGAAGAAATAAAAGTTCAAGGGGTCTTTTGTCAAAAAACAGACTGCCACGTCATCGACTTAACGCCCGTCGTGACGGAATGACCAATCTTTCGCTAATCTACAACTTCATGACCACGTTTTGAGGTTTTTCAACTTGGTGACCAATCCTAACTTTTTGTGCAACTTGGTGACCTCTGTCGCGTTTCACTCTTCTTTTAATTTCATATATATCTGCACAAATTAGGAGGAGAGTATAGAATCAATTTGTTTGGTTGTTCCTATCTGGTTTCAATTTTGGTTAGTGGATAGTAAATAAGTAGCGACCATTCCATACACTATGTATATTGTAATACCCCATTCCAAAATATAAGATGGTTTATATTTTTTATTAGAATATACCCAATTTTAGTGCATAGATTAACTCATTTCAGTGTGCACATAGTCTATATTGAAATATCTAAAGATCTTACAATTTGGAACGGAGGGATCGGAGTTGGTTAGTTTTTGGATTCATGTACTAAGAAGGAATTTCTGGACGTGCATTAACAAAAAAAAATTAAAACCACGAATTAACATGTTTTTTTGTTTTATCAATACAAATATTAGTAGGAATAATATCGTTGTTGGATGTCAAATCGACGGTCATAATAAGAGAGGGAGATCCGTACAAGTTAGCAGTAGAGTACAAAATAAATTTGTTTGGTTGTTCCTATTTGGTTTCAGTTTTGGTCATGGAAAAAATAGCACGCTATTTCCCCGTTAATAGCACGATATAGCATATTAGAGATGCTACGCTATATTTAGCCTAAAGTTACCGCTACGGTGTTTTTGTCTTTTATACGCGTCAAATCACACTAAACGTGGTAATGTTATAGCTATACTAACAAAATGACTAGAAATAACGTTAGGTGATGACGATGGCGGACAATCTAGTGGTGCTTCTAGTTATTCTGAAGACGATGTTAATGATTCTGATTAAAGTTTAAAACTGTTTATCTTTTTTTTATTACTTTTTCATGGTTTAAGCCTCATATTTGTATTTGTGCTATGGATTTAGCCTTGACATTTGAATATACTTACCTAGTTATGCATGTATTGCCTTAGGATAAATTTTTATTGCTAAAATCCTTAATATTTGGGCTATTTCTTATATTTTTTCATTACGCTATTTTATATGTAACTTCGCTATATCACGCTATATCTTGTGTAGCTTTTGGAGGAGGGCCACGCTATTTTTGATAGCACGATATTTTTTTCCTTGGTTTTGGTTAGTGGATAATAAATCAGTACTGACCATTCCATACACTATGTATCTTGTAATACCCCATTCCAAAATATAAGATGGTTTATATTTTTTTCTTATTAGGATGTATCCATATTTAGTGCCCAACTTACCCCGTAAGTCGTCGCGCGAAGACGGACTTTGCACGCGTCGTGCGTGCCGTGTGGTCGTTGTACATTCTTTGACACGACCGTCGCTCACACGGTCAAAAAAATTATATGCAGATGAGAAGGAGCGCATAAGGCACTGCCTCGGCGACGAGCCCGGCGTGCAACGGGTTGGGCTGCCCAGCCGGGATTCGCCGTGTCGCAGGCTTTCGGTGACTACTGCGTCAAGGACTAGGGCGTGATCTCGGCGCCGGAGGTGACGCAGAGGAGGATCACAGGCGAATTGAAGCGGCTGGTTGAGTGCGCCGTGCGCGCGTGGAGGAGCAGGCGGAGGGGCATCGCCGTCGACGATCTGCCTCTACTTCCACCCCCCGGCGGCGCCCTGATTGCGTCAGGAAAGAGGAGAAGGCACGCACGTCCATTTCCTTGTTGATGATCGGCGCGCGACGGACGTCGCCGTCAATCGTGTGCAGTTACCAGTTCAGTCATGTTGTTCAACTTGTGCTAGCTTCCTTCCTGCTACGTACGGGTTTGTGGATTGCAGGAAGCCACCCATCCGTTGATACATGCATGCAACGGTCGTGCCTTCTCCCCGTTACACATGAAAATCTATGTTTTCATGTTGATGGCACGAGTAGGCAGTCTATCAATGAGAAAACTCTCCCAAGTTTCCTGGACTTGACCTCGTGCACAATCTCCTGCAAGGAGACCCTCATGGAACAGGCTTCTCTCTTAAGAATGGAAGTAGCGCTCGCTACATTTCTTTATAAAAATATTGTACTGGTGCTTCCAGTGGCCAGATGAATGCCTACTGCCATTAGTTATGATTGAGTTTGTAGTTTGGTATCTGATCATGCAAGAAGTGTGCTTTGATCCTGAAGTTGTTGTTTCTTAAGTAGTTCGGCCGGCCACGTGTCCCGGGACGAGAAGGAGGCCATGGTGCGCGCGCTGGCATCCATGATCCATCGTGGCAGCGGACCCGGACGACATTTGCGTGACCAAGCACTTCCCCGAGCCCTTCATGGTGCGCTTCATCCACCCGCAACACCGGGACGCCGTGGTGGCGCGCCATGGCTTCCCGTTCGGCACGCTCCGGGTCTAAATTCGTCCATGGAGGCTTGAGGACCACACCGAGCAAGTCAACCTGCGTCACCATGTCGGCTGTGCATCGTGAATGTGCGGGTCTACTCCTGGAACGACGCGGCGGCGCAGCAGGTCATCGGACGCGCGTGCTCCCTCGACTACATCGAGCCGCGCTACAAGGCCAGGGAGTACACCAAGGCGCTGTGCCTCTGGGCGTGGACTGCTAGCTCAAGCAAGGTGTCGCGCGTGCGCTGGGTCACCCTGCCTGGGCCGAATGCCGCTCCCGGCGTTCGTGAGCGTGGCCGGCGTGGGCTGCAGCGGCGTTGCGTCATCCACCTGGACATCTCCGAGGACCACTCGGGCCCCGTGGACGAACCACCGCCACCTCCTTCCAGGTACACGTGGCGCTTCGGGTGCGTGACAGGGTGGACCGCCCTGAGGAAGATCACCATGGCCACAGGGACAGGGAGCGGGACAGAGAGGACGACGACGAGCGTGACAGGCGGGGTCGCAACACATCTCGGGGGTGGCGCGACACCATTCGCCCGGGGCCTCTCCCGCTCCGCGCGCAACCGCTGCAGAGAAGATGAAAGGCGGCAAGACAGCAAGAGCAGCAGCGCGACAGGGATCGCTCTGGGAACAGGCGCCGGCATCCTGAAGCCCCTCCGACGGCTGCTGCTGATGCATTGTGGTTGATCCACTTGCTGGCATGTCCGCGGCGCGTCCCGGCGGCCGGCCCTGGGCACGCTCGGCGTCTCCAGGCAACAGCAGGCGCCGCTCTCGGGCGGCAAGGACCCCGCCTTCCACGCCGGACCCGCCTTCCTCGCCAAACTCTGTCTTCCCATCCTCGCCACCGTCAAAGGACGCCGGCGCCCCGTTCGTGCTGCTGGCGCATCGATGCAGGCACGCAGCTCACACTTTCTTCGCGTTCTGTCACCAGGGAGGAGGTACACCGTGCACTGGACATGCTCGCGCCTTCCTCGATGATCTCCCCGCTGCGCCCACAAGGCTTCGACTCCTCGCCGGAGCGGAAGACACCGCCGTTTGTCTCGGCCAACCCGGAGCGGCGCACACCGGCATCGTCGGCTGAGCCTGGCGCGGGAGGCATGGCACCTGACCCCTTGGCCGCCCTCTTCGCTGTTGGGCAGCAGCCACTTCTGACGCCGCCCATGTCTTTCCCGCGGCGTCGGCCGGCCAATCGATGGAAGACAATGGCGGGGCAGGACATCAGGCGCACGGTGGGTTTCTCGCTCCGGCGTGCAAGCGAGCGTATCAAAGCGAAGCGCAAGGCCAAGCCCGTGGTGAAGGCGGCGGAGACGGCGGTGTGCCGTGGGCTTGGAATCGTTCAGGATGGAGAAGATGTCACGGAGCTGGCCATGGCTGAGTTCGCGAGGAGGTTTGATGGGCAAGTACCTGACACTGTGATGGCGGCACTGAGGGTTCTGTTTCAGGTGAGCACCCGTGACGACGACGCGCTGGATGACGCCCTGCTGGGCCACGTCGGCGCTGCCGGCCTGGACCATGATGCAGCGGGCGACGGGGAGAACTCTGTTGATGTTTGATCGGCCGCTGCTGCTGATCTCGTTCGGTCTGTGTCCCACTAGTTTGAGCATGTTAGCTGGTCCCCGAATCTGTAGTAGGGAGCCTGCTGTTTGGGCTCTGTCTGTCTTCGTTTGTGTTGCTGTTCGTGCCGTGGGTGGCTGCTGGTGTCTGAACCAGCCCCAGCAATTTAGCTGCTGCTGGGTTTTGGCTAGAGAAGTTGCTGTTTCGGGATGCTGCCCAGAAACTTGATGCGAAGCGCTGCTTGATCATGTTATGTAATCGGATGTCTGTTAAGAGCATTGTTTGTCCTCTAAACTTGAAAAACGGTCCAGGCGGCAAAAGCATATGAGCATTGTCTGCATTCTGCCTACCTCTTCCCAGAACGCGAGGAAACACCAATGGTGTGTTGCAGACTAACACCTGCCTTCTCCTTTAATCAAGGCATCCTCTTAGGTTTCTTCTAATTCATGTTCTACTGGAATTTATTCATCATCCTCTTTTGGTATATGGAGATACGGAGCACTGATGATCTTTTTTCTTTATGCTTTCCCATCCTATTGGGGAAGTAGAATTTCGTCAGCAGGTTTGCACGGATTCACCTCACTGCATGAATGTTTCCTTTTACTTGATGGGAATTGTATGGTGTAACTAACCTTTTACATTATATCAGTCAGAGGCTCAGAGCTATCCCGTTTTATTTGTTGGCATTCCCTTGAACAATCATACACTGCTTTATTTCTAACAAACACCAGCCCGGTTTTCATACTTAACAAGAACTAGGAAATGCATATGCAATTTACTGAATGTCAGTGGGGAATGCACAAGTTTGGGTCGCTATTGATAAAAGATAGTAACATGCTTAAGTTTATCTAGAGATGCTAATTCATTCGACATGAGTAAATATGAAAGGAATTCAATGATCACTCAACTTAGAGGGGGAATAACCACTGGGATATGCATATCATGTTGACGGAAGTAAGAAGGGAAATAAGCATCATAATAGCATATATAAAACTAAGTTTACATATCCCAGTAATTTCTTCCTTGCACAACTGAAACTTCACAAATTGAAAGCTCTAGCCCGAAACTTTCATAAAGTGAAAATTAGTCAATGACACTCCGGTTGTTTTTTTGAGAGGACAAGGTCAAGAATTCTTATTAGTCACAGAGTACACATGAGGATTATTTGCTTTACAAACTCGAGGAGCTAGGAAGGATGGAAAAAAGCTTGACAGACTGAACTACTCTAACGAGCTGAATGGACTTTAGACAATCTTGTTAAAAAAATCCCACAAGTTTGTGCATTTATAATTAGTATAGATGTTTGATTTTATTCTCCAAGAATCCGTGAGATTCATGGAGTGTAATCAAGTTTAAAAGTGTCACTAGTACTCTAAGATGGCACGTACATACTAGAATGAATCATGCACCACCATTTTTTTCTGTAAAAGATTTACTGAATTTTAGTCCACATTAAAAACGTGAATTGGAGCTAAAATAAATGTATTATATATTAGGCTGTGATAAAATTGGTGTTATCGTATAAATCACACAAGAATATAAAGGTATCACTAAACTTGAGTCTTGAACGTAGTAGTTGTTGGATGAATGAGCAACTAATATTCCTAGGGGGCCAAAGGCCAGTACTTATACATGTACAGTGTGATGAACAGTAAACCTATACACATCTAACACCCCCCCCCCCCCCTCAAACTCATGGTGGTTCAACAACACTGAGTTTGGAGAGAAAGAACCCATGCTGCGCTCGAGTCTGTGCCTTCGTGAAGAAATCCGTCAGCTGTAACTCAGAGGGCACATAGTGAAGAGCAAGAAGCTGGTCCTGCACAGCAGCACGCACAAAGGAGGCATCTACACCGATGTGCTTGGTGAGCTCATGCTTCACCGGGTCACGCGCAATGCTGATAGCACCTGTACTGTCTGACAATAGAGGAGTCGGTGCAGCAGCAGTAACACCAAAATCCTCTAGTAACCATCGCAACCAAGTCACCTCAGTCGTCAGCATAGCCATCGCTCTCAACTCAGCCTCTGCACTGGAGCGGGAGACGGCAGTCTGTTTCTTCGTCTTCCAGGCAATGAGAGATCCTCCAAGAAAACACAATAGGCAGACAGCGAGCGGCGATCAGAGGGATCACTAGCCCAAGTAGCATCAGAGTAGGCCTGGAGCTGGAGAGAGTGGAGCGAGGAAAGAAAAGTCGGCGAGAGATCGTGCCACGAAGGTATCGTAGAACACGGAGAAGGTGACTGTAGTGGACAGAGCTGGGAGCTGAGACAAACTGACTCAAGATGTGGACAGGATATGAAATATCTGGACGAGTGACAGCTAGATAGACAAGGCTCCCAACAAGATGGCGATAGCGTGTGGGGTCTGTGAGTGGATCACCATCAGTAGCACGAAGCTTAACATTGAGCTCCATAGGAGTCTCAACAGTGCAGTCATCATCAAGAGCGGCGCGAGCAAGAAGATCCTGAATATATTTCTCTTGGGAGATGAAGAAGCCATCAGAGGTCGAAGAAACCTTAATCCCAAGAAAATAGTGAAGTGGACCAAGATCAGACATCAGGAACTGCTCACGGAGATGGGCCTTAACAAAGGCGATATACTCAGAGTCATCTCCAGTAATGATCATGTCATCAACATACAGGAGGAGAAGTGTCCGTCCACGAGGGGAGGTGTGCACAAACAACGCGGGGTCATGATCGCTAGGCTTGAAGCCAGCGGCAGTCACCACAGAGGCGAAACGCTCGAACCAGGCGCGAGGGGCTTGTTTAAGGCCATAGAGAGAGCGCCGAAGACGGCAGACCATACCATCAGGAACAGAGTACCCGGTGGTGGCTGCATATAGACCTCCTCACGCAACTCCCCATTGAGAAAGGCGTTCTGGACATCAAGCTGAGACACAGACCAATTACGAACAGAAGCCACATCGAGAAGAGTGCGGACAGTGGTCATGTGGGCTACGGGAGCGAACGTCTCATCATAGTCGCGTCCCTGCTCCTGCTGAAAGCCACGAGCCACAAGACGAGCTTTGTAACGCTCAAGAGAACCATCGGAGCGAGTCTTGATCTTATAGACCCACTTGCATGTGATGGGACGAACACCGGGAGGAGGGGAGACAAGATCCCACGTGCCAGTGCGCTCAAGGGCAGCAATCTCCTCAGCCATCGCAAGCTGCCATTCGGACTGAGCCATGGCATCACGGTAGGAAGTGGCTCAGCAACAGCAGAAAGACAGTACTGGGAATCAGAATAGCGATCAGGAGACCGTAATGAGGTCCGAGAACGAAGGTTATGAACCGGTGTAAACGGGGAAGGTGGCGCTCCGGAAGTAGAGGGCATGCCAGAGGGATCATCCTCAACACGAGGGCGACGAGTGTAGTGGAGAGGGAAGGGAGAAAGGGGAGGGCACACTGGAGGAGTAGGTGGAGAGGTAGGTGACGAGGGAGGAGAGAAGAGGGTGGCGTCGAAGGTGTATCAGAAACAGTAGGACTCGCCGGAGGTGGAGGTGGAGAAGGAATATGGGGCACAAGAGGAGATGTGTCAGGGAGTATAAGGAAGGAGATATCCTCAACTGAGAAGGTCGAGGCGTGATACGTCTCCAACGTATCCATAATTTCTGCTGTTCCATGCTTATATTATACCATTTGCTACATGTTTTATATACACTTCGTATCACTTTTATGCATTTTCTGGGACTAACCTATTAACAAGATGCCACAGTGCCAGTTCCCTGTTTTCTGCTGTTTTTGGTTTCAGAAAGTTACTTCTGGAAATATTCTCGGAATTGCACGAAACAAAAGGCCAGGTCCCTATTTTTCCAGCACGTACACGGAGTCCGAAGGAGAGACGAAGAGAGCCACGAGGTGGCCAAACCACAGGCGGCGCGGCAGTGGGCCCAGCCGCGCCCCTGTGGTTTGGGCCCCTCGGGGGTCCGCCCCTTCGCCTATTTATTCCCCGAGACGCGAAAACCCTAAAACACCGAGCCTTTCATCCAGAACATATTCGCTGCCGCCGCCGTCGTCAACCCTAACTCGGGGGGTTTCTGAAGCTCTTCCCGGCACCCTGCCGGAGAGGGGAATCATCACCGGAGGGCTCTACATCGCCATGCCCGCCTCCGGAGTGATGCGTGAGTAGTTCATCCTTGGACTATGGGTCCATAGCAGTAGCTAGATGGTTGTCTTCTCCACTTGTGCCATCATGTTTAGATCTTGTGAGCTGCCTATCATGATCAAGATCATCTTATTGTAATGCTACATGTTGTGTTTGCTGGGATCTGACTTATATTGATACCTATGTGGAGCTGAATATTATATTATCATGTCTATGTCATTTGTGATCTTGCATGCTCTCCGTTACTTGTTGAAGCCTTGGCCACGTGAATACTTGTAACTCCAAGAGGGGGTATTTATGCATGATAGTTGGGTTCAACCTCTATTTAACCTGGGATAGTGACAGCAAGTTCTAAGGTTGTAGATGTGTTGTTGCCACTAGGGGTAAAACAGCAATGCTTTATTCAAGGATGAATGTATTGTTTACATTACGCACATTACTTAATGCAATTGTCTGTTGCTTGCAACTTAATACTGGAAGGGGTACGGATGTTAACCGGAAAGTGGACTATTTAGGCATAGATGCATGCTGGATAGCGGTCTATGTACTTTGTCGTAATGCCCAAATGAATCTCATAGTAGACACCACACTCACACATGCATGTTATATGCACTTATCAATTGTCAATTGCCCAGCTGTAATTTGTTTACCCAGCATGTTAGTTATCTTATTGGAGAGACACCACTAGTGAACTGTGGACCCCGGTCCATTCTTTTACATCTGAAATACAATCTACTGCAATCATTGTTCTCTACTGTTTTATGCAAACAAACATCATTTTCCATTCGATACGTTTAACCCTTTGTTTTCAGCAAGCCGGTGAGATTGACAACCTCACTGTTAAGTTGGGGCAAAGTAATTTGTTGTGTTGTGCAGGTTCCACGTTGGCACCGGAATCCCTGGTGTTGCGCCGCACTACACTCCTTCACCAACACCTTCGAAGCAAACCTCGTTTTCCTACTGGTTCGATTAAACCTTGGTTTCATACTGAGGGAAAACTTACTGCTGCACTCATCATACCTTCCTCTTGGGGTTCCCAACTGACGTGTGACGTACAAGCATTGTTTCTGGCACTTGCGGGGAGATATTCCTCGTCAACTAGAGCCACCAACACGTTTTCTGGCGCCGTTGCCGGGGAAAACGAATTGCTTCTGCAAGGGGAGTCTCTCACACCCAATCTCTTTACTTTGTTATTTGTCTTGCTTAGTTTATTTTTATTTAGTCTTGTTTGCTCTCTTTATCAAAAACAAAAAAAATTAGTTCCTTTTTATTTCGAATTACTATTATGACTAGTTGTTTTCAATGTCTTATCTCTATGAAACTGGGTCTCGTTATAAGAATTACCGCTTTCTCCAAAAGGAAACATCTATGGGAACAAATAAGAAGATTGAATGGTTTTGCTAAGAACTTGTGTTCTACATATGATGAATCCTACTGCTTTAATGAATCTCTTTGCTATAGAAGGCACAAACATCTCCCTTTCCAATGTGAGTATACTGATAATGAAACCTTGGCTGCCTATGCTAAAGGAAACTATGATTTTGGTAATCTTGAACAAATTGAAGAGTTTATTGTTTTTAAGGGTGCCCTTGAAATTAGTTCTTATCTTGAACATAAAACTGATGCCCCTTATAAATCTGAATGTATTGCCATACTTAAATATTGTTGTGATACCTACAAGGATAATAATTCTTACATTACTGAACATCTTGAGAGGATGTTTCCTCAAAAAGATGAAACTTGTGCCTTGCAGGAACCTGAGGAAGAGGAAATTGCTGAAACTGTGATCTCATTGGATGAAAAAGAGGAGGAGAGTGAAGAACAAAAGGAGGATCTACCTTCTAATGACAGTAACTCTTCAACTCTTACACTATTTAATTGCCCTCCATGCCTACCTAAGGAGGAAGAGTGTTATATTGTTGAATGCCATGATTCTTTTGAAATATCTCCTTTTGATAAATTTTACGTAACAAGCTCCTTGACTCAAGAAAACGAAATTTCAGAAATAAAACAATGGCTCCCTAATGCTATATATGATAATGCTCTTGATGATGGTCCTATATTGCCTAATGATATTTATTATACTACTATTGTCAAAAGTGGGTTTAATGACCCCACTGTTTTTGAACTTAATAAAAATTATGTGTTTGTAGATCATGAAAAGCATGCTTTATGTGATAGTTATATAGTTGAGTTTGTTCATGATGCTACTGAAAGTTATTATGAGAGAGGAAAATATGGTTGTAAAAGTTTTCAAGTCACTAAAACACCTCTCTTTATGTTGAAAGTTTTGAAGTTGTACTTGTTTCATCTTTCTATGCTAGTTGCTTTATGCTTCAATAATTTTTTTGTTACAAGGTTCCCTTGCATAGAAAGTGGGTTAGACTTAAATGTTTGATATTTGCCTCTTGATGCTCTCTTTTGTTTTTCAAGTTCTATTCCTATGAGAGCATCATTAAAATCTTTTAGCCTAGCTAAAGGCATTAAAGAAAGCGCTTTAGGGAGGCAACCCTTTTATTTTTAGTTTTTCTCAAGGAGTTTTGTTACTTCTGTAGCAACTCCTTTGTATCTTTATTTTATCGCAATGTTGTGCCAAGTAAAGTTCTATATTGAAAGTTGATGCAAGATTTGGATTTCTGCGCAGTGACAGATTTTTAGCTGTCACGGATTTGAGCTTATCTCCCTGTAGAAAATTCAAAAATTCTGAGAAAATCACGCATATTCCTGAGATATGTACGCAACTTTCATTATTTTAGGCCAGATCCATCTGAGCAACTTAAGTGCCTCGAAAAAATTCGTCATTCCAGAC